>OX456527.1:37185066-37600066 GCA_949748255.1 Eustalomyia histrio
TACAGAGACAGTATTTAGAGTTTAGAATTTCCTTTTAAATGTCTTTATATCAAGCTAAATGCTTATAGAATTTAAAAACTATTTTTTTTTGTGCAATAAATAACAATTTAAACTTTTTTTTTAATATTAAAAAATTATTTGAAGTATTATGTAACATATGAGAAGCAATATTTTGCCAATAACAGATTTATAGAGAAAAATCACGAACAGATTGCCATACAGCAAAAATAAATAAATTTCAATAGAATGTTTATTTCAATATTTGTTTAAAATACAATTTGTATATTATTATTTTTTCTTTTACCGATTCCACAATTTACAAAACTACTTTTTTTGAATCGCTTAAATAGTTTTTGAACACAATTTTATAAAAAAAAACTAAAAATGTTTTATTCGACACCGACATAATTTACTTCAAATAAAGTTTATACACGAAAAGAAAAAACATGATTAGGGAATTCATATTCGAAGAGCATCATATACATGTTTTTGGGTTTATGGTTGTGCCAACCATAGTCATACTATAATATGGTTATCATATTATGATAATAAAATAACCATACTTTTACCATAATATAGTCCCTACATTTATATTATGATTCAAAAATTACCATATTTTGGTCCTAAATAAACATGTTATGATATTGAATTTATCATAATATGATCGCATGTAATCATGATTTACTCAAAATGTTATCATAACTCATAACTATATTATTATTCCAGGATTATCATTATATGATCCCTAATCTAAGAAACTTTCTTAAGGGAAAAGTTTTTAGGAACTATGAAAAAGCTCTTTAAATTTAAGAATATTTCCTTTAGAAATGTTTTTCCTAAAAAAAATTTTGATATTAAGGACTTTTTGAAATAAAATTTTTAAAGAAAAAATAATAGATTCTGAGAACTTTTCTTTTAAGAAAACTTTGATTCTGTAAGAAAAATACTTAAATTTTTTTTAATTTTTAATTACTTTTTTTAATAAAAAAAAATCTTGGATTCTAACGACATTTTAAAAATTTTTTTTTAGAATTTTTTCTTAAAGAAATGTCTTTAGAATCTAAGAATATATCTACTAGAAAAAGTCCTTAGAATCTAAGTTTTTTTTATGATGAAAGTCCTCAGAATCTATGAATTTTTCTTTCAAAGAAAAGCCTTAGTATCTAAGTTTTATTTTGGAATATATGAACTTTTATCTAAAAAACAGTTTGAAGAATCTGAGAGTTTTGGTTTAAGGAAAAGTCCATAGAATCTAAAAATTTTTTTATCAGATAATTTTCTAAATATCTATAATTTTATATAACAAACCTTTTCGTACAAAAAAATCTTGGGTTCTACACATCTTTTCTTATAAAAAATATTTTACTAATATCTTGAGAACTTTTTACAAGAAATAAATTAAAAAACATGTTTTTTAACCCTTTGAGACCCAGACATACAATTTTGAGCTTTGATGTTTCATCAGAAAAATGCAAATATATATTTTCAAAACTAGTTGGTCTTAACAAAATTATTTTTCACAGAGACTTAATTAGTTTCCGAGATATTTTAATGTAAAGTCAAAAAATTATATTTTTTTCGTGCCTGTTTTTATTGAAATGAATTAAAAAATAAAAAATCTTTATATAGAATCTTTTTGACAATGAATTGATTAGTGTAAATAATATTTTATCATTATATTTTATACATTTTCATTTTTGAATCAATGAAAATATTTATATCTTATTCCATTAACTCTTCCGCTATAATATAAAATTATATATTTTTTTTTAGTTTTTATATTTCACAACTTTAAAAAATTTAATTAAAGTGGTTAAGATCTCAAGACAACGTGTTCTACGATCAACTGGTACAAATGTAAAGCAAAATTTTTTATAGTGACCAGCTTTCAAAAAAAGTCCTGGTTTTTAGTAAAAGAAACATGTCCAGTTAGCTGTATAAAATGGTCATAAGATGAAAAATTATTTTTTAAACACGTCTGCAGACGTTTGAAAAATATCCAGCAGGCTGCACATGAAGACCGAAGAGATTAAAAAAATCTTCTAAAGATAAAAAAATTAACTGGATCTAAATGAGTCAATTGATAAATTGTTTTAATGCCTTATGAAAGGTATTTTCTAACCATCTGATATTTATCCAGTTTTAGTAAACAATATATGAATAATTTTTTCAGACTGAACTGATAAAATTTTTGTTTTTACGAAAACAATACAATATTATGACTATAAATGTCAAAGTCATGTTTGATTTGATGTATAATTATTTATTGATTGTTGCCAGCATTTTATCGTTGCATAATTATCATATTTTATTCATAGTCAGAATTTTTGGTACCACAGTATGGTTAAAGCCAATCATGTTATAAAATAGAAGGTGCCAATCATAAAATTGTAAAATATTTACTAAATGATGATGGTAGTGACAATGTTAATGGTTAAAAAGCCAATAACGTGGTAGTGACAACCATATTTCAGCAAGCACAATATAGTAGCAGTGATCATGTTGCAACCATGTTTTTTCTCTGCGTGTATGAATTCATTAGTAAATGGGACAGTTTACATAGTAATGAATTTTTTCAGAGCACCAAGTTCGACTTTTTCTTTCTTAAGAGTTTTGACCAGTAAAACTCGAGATAGTTTGACTAATTTGATTATATCACAGTCTGTTTACAAATGATAGAAAAATATATATAATCAAATCAGAGCCAACACACACACAGAAAAATTTTATCAGTTTCCAACTGAAATTCGCTTATAATCCAAAAAAATCGGATAATGCAACTGAATATTGGTTTCCACAATAAAATTCAGTTAGTATAACTGAATTTTGGTTGCAACACCCAAAATATTTGGAAATCACATTTGAATTTGGTTATGCTAACCGAATATATTGGTTGTCCCAACCAAACTTCATTTCTTAATTCGGTTGTCACTTTATTTTTCTGTGTGTATTTATTTTTCAAATTGGATTAGCAGTTTTACTTATGTACTACAACATTACAAATATGATATAAATTTTAAAAAAATTGATGCGGCGCAATATTAATCATATCAAATTTGATATTATTTAATATTTGCTTTAACATATAGCTGATCTTATTTGATCAGAAAAATGATGGATCATTAGGTTCATCATTAGGTTCATCAATATATTTTTGAATTAAGTAAGATTTTCATTGATACGAAAAATGGCAGATTAAAGTATATGTAGCAATATAATTGAACATTTTATAAAATCTAAATTGATCCGAAAAATAGAAAATCAAATTACATCCAGCAATATATGTATGAAGATCCGTTTGATCTCAACTAATTTAATTTAACTAATTTATATATAATTTGATACTATACGATGTTATTCGATATACTTTTTTCAAACATGGAAATTTTTTTCAAATTTGGATTTTTTTTTTAAAATATTTTTAATTGCTGGGGAAATATAGCTCAATGTTTCCGAGTCATAAAGCAGCAAATCATATCTTTTTATATAAATACTCCAAAAAAAGACATAAACTAAAAATTAATTCAGAATTTTCTTCAAAAGATAAAAAAAATTCTTATGTTTAAGTAAAATTAAAATATTTTATATACACAGAAATAGTTCATATCATTCCAAAATAAAATTTCTTGATTTTAGGGAAAAAACAAGTACATTAAATAAAAATTTTGTTCAAAAAATATGTGTAACTTAAAATGAGAATTAAAGTATCCATTAAAAACTTATCGTGCATGATTGTAATTTTTGGTTTGTGATCAATCGTGAGTCAAAAAACTTAAATATTGAATTTAAAATTGCTTAAAATATATTTTAAAATTTTGTTAGCAAAAGGTAAAAAATTCGAATTTGCGCTTTTATGTAATAAATTTGTTTGTCGATTAAAATACAAAATATCGCAAGCACATTTTATACATTACGGCATAATGGCTTTCCTATAATTGACATTGCGCCTATTAAACTTTATATTTATTGAAGGCACTAAAACTATGTTTGTTTTCAGTTAATAATAAAAAAAGCCAAAATTTGTATTTGTCAATTAAAGTTTTAGCTAAAATTGCCATAAAACTAAATTTATGACATTTTTCCATTTTCCAATAATAACAGGAAATGTAACTGTGATATTTTGTATTTTGCAACAATTTCCTTAAATTAGTTAATTTAAGAAGACAAAGAATCCCCAGTGTTCCTAAGTCACAGATGCTATGTGTTACTTAGGGCGACCCTTTTTATAGTTCTCTCAAGGAGAACCATTAATTAACTACGAAAAAATCTGACTTTGTTACAATTTATCGTTGCAGGATATCCTGCAGTAGATTTTTTTAATGTGTTTACCTTTTTGCTAAAGAAATTTAATTTATATTTCAAAAACATGAGTTTAGGATAATTCAATTTAAGGTTTGTTTTATTCGAATTTTATGTAAATATTCCATACAAATTTAAGTAGATAAAAATGCTGCCAAGTCTTAGAAATTATTGGTTTTTCCCTTTTAAATGTAAACAGAAATATTTGTCATTAAAATATTTGAAATTATTGTATCTTTTATTTGATAAAATATTAAAAACAACAAAAACTAACAAATGAATTATGTGTTTGTAAGTAATGATAGAGCAGGACAAACAATATAATTTCTCTATTTCGCGTTCCCGCGAAGACCATATACGAAAACAGCTTCCGTACGAAGGCAGCCCCAAATGTTCAAATTGTATTTGTTTACAAAAAATAAAGAAAATTCAGGAAAGTAGGGATAGTAATTTTTTTTTATAGAGATAGATATAAAACTCGAAAAAAACAAACCTTTAATTTAAAGATAAAAATGTATAGGATGTCGTTCGAAAGTGGGGAAATGTTTACACAATGAGTGTAAAGTACTTTACAATATATTACCTTTGGCATAGAAACAGTTTTATATTTATTAGAAAATATTTATCAAATTTAAGGATAATAATTAAAAAGTTTTTCTTTAAACCAAGGAAATTTTTCTATATTTTCAAATAAATATTTATTTCTCAGTAATGAAATATAAATCCACCCTGCCGGGTATCGTTTAAATTAATTTTTTGACAGTTAATTACAGATTTATATCTATATATCCCGCCCTGCTCATAAAAAAATAAATCCGAACCCATCTCCGAATTTGACCGCTTCCAGAAAATTGATAACCCAAATTACACTTAATGTAGGCTTTATTATATATAGGTATATAGTCGGCATGCCCCGATTTTAATCTTTTTATTATTTTTTTAAAATATTTTTGTATTTTTTTTTACCATTTTCGAATAATCTTATTAAATTAGTTCAATTAATGGTTATTCGTTATTTGAAATATTTAAATTATTCGAACAATTATTTGAGCAAAACCATTCGATTAATCGAATAATATCCTAATGGTATCAGTTTGTTTTTTAGTGAATGTTCCTGTTAACACCTTGCCCCACACAAAGTTATTATCTCCGTAACAATAATAAGTATACTAAATATACTGAACGTATGAGTAATTTCATTACACACAAATTAATATTCATCATACGCCTAAGTATAGTGGGATATGATATACCAGAGACCCAACATTACTATTATAGTTAAAAAAAAATCAAAAATTAAATTTCATTAAATGTACTATTTAATTAATGCACTTAGTCTTTCTTCCAAAAACCACACAATTTCCAAATACTTTTATTTCTCCGATTTTTATTTTAAATATCTGTTGTGCTTTTGATTTTTATTTAAAAACAATTAATACACGTTGCCTTAAGATTTCTTGGAAATAATCAATAACTAATTTTTATACTTAATATTTGACTGCCACGTTGGACACTGACATGTCACACATAAATATGATGCATGGCCTCCATGAAATTTCTGTAATAATTGTTTTGGTGCAGCTCAAAAATAAATTGAAAAAGAAAAAATAGTTTTTGAAAAAAAATAAATTAATTCATTACATTACATTATAAAAAGGATCCTTTACAGAGTCATCAGAACTGCAATCTTCACATTCTTTATCAATTTCTGTACCGAGTTCTAACTCAGTATCTGATAAAAATTTCCTTTTTTCCATTTCGTAAGACAAATATTATGGAATACAATGGCTGATCAATAAGTCCGTGACACATGACACATTTTTGTAAAAAAAAATATTTTTTAACATAATCTCCTTTAAGCTCAATACATTTAGTCCAACGTTTCTCCAATTTTTGTATCCCTTCCAAAAATAAGATTTTCCGAGGTCCATAAAATAGGCATTTGTTTGATCAATAATTTTATTGTTAGAGCTAAATCTCTTTTTTTACCGAACTATTTCTTTAGGTTCGGAAATAGGAAATAGTCACTGGGATCTAAATCCGAAGAATATAGCAAATGAGGTACCAATTCGTAGGCAATTTCATGGAATTTTGCCATTGAGACTACACACGATTACGTTTATGGTCAATTGACAGCAAACGCGGAACCCATCTTGCAGACAGCTTTCTTAAATCCAACTGATCATTTAAAATCGAAACTACTGGGCCATGTGAAATGCCTATGGCATCAAAAATCTATCGCACATTCAATCTCCGATAGGCCAACACCATATCGTGGATTTTTTCGGCATTTTTAGTTGTATTGACCTCAATTGGCCGTCCAGAACGTTCAGCGTCATTTGTACTTGTGCGACCTCAACAAAAGTCAGTAAACCACTTTTTTCCTCTTGAAATCGATGGTGCAGAGTCCCCATAGTATTTATCAAGCTTTTATTTGGTTTGATTGATGATTTTTTTTGCAAAAAATAATGTTTTATGAGCACTCAAAATTCACTTTTTTACATTTTTAAAAAGAATTCACGATGTTGTATGTTTTGAACAGCTGTTAAACGCAAAGTAAATAACGGCACTTGCTCTAAATTTGACAGTAGTCTATTAACAGGTGGTACTTGATGGTAGCAGTGTTGCATTTCCTATAACAACGAGGGGAGTTCAAAAAGTCACGGACTTATTGATCCGCCCTCGTAATATAATCCGATCAACTCTTCTTACTTACTGAGCACGTAAGATAAGAAAAAATATAGATCGAACCCAATTTGTTGCATTTTTGTAAGAATGTTTTTTTCGCCGTGCATATATGTCCTACATGGCCCTGCATTAAAAAAACGTCGGCGCCACGTCTTAAATAAAAATTAAGAAATATACACATTAGCTTGTGGTCGCAACAGCTCATACTTACGGGATAAGAAAACCGCAAAATTCTAATGTTCTGGAATACATGATTTCATTTTACAACTTTTTTTAGAATGAATAAAAAATCTTTTGAAAAGTCAAAACTTCATAATTTTTTTTGAGTTCTAATAAAAATCACACAGGTCCATTAAACAAAAAATTTCAAAAATTAAAAAAAAGTAATTTTATTGAAAAAAGTTATAACTGTTATGTCCCTGTTAAGAAATGTAAGACCGAAACAAATATACTTAAGTAAAATCAGGAAATTATCAGTTTTGAAATTGACATTCTTTTATTTCCAATTTATTTTAAGCACAATAGGTGCCTAAAAGCTCGGATACGGTTAAAAAAAAGTGAAATTTTCATTTTAAAAATTAAAGAAAAATAATATTTTGCATTAAATGCATATACATAAATAGCCAGTGATTCGCCCTCTTTGATGAAAATAGGAGAAACAAATTTTTTTGGTTAAATAGATTTTATTTGAAACAATTATATAATTTCCAATTACTCAACCTGGCCGGTTAATCGGTTTATGCGTTATTAAAAAAATTGTGAAAATTAATTAATCGGTTATTCGGATAAATTGGCAAATAACCGATTAATTGTTTAATACAAAATAAATGTATATTTGACTTAAATAAAAACGCAGAGATCTGTTTTTTTTTTGTGAAATATTAAGTTAAGAATACACTCAAAAAATAAGATGACTCAGAGTCAGTAAATTTTCAGGAATATTGCTAATGCCAGCAAAATCGTGTTGATGAAAATAATCGAGCTGATTTTTAGCACAAAATTTAATACATCAAGCAAAAATTTTGTTGTCGATTGTAAATAAAAAAAAAACCTTGCTAAAACCAATATTATTTAAAAAGTAATACGTAGAGTTTGTTTTTCTACGAAAAATCAATTAAAGTTGATATATATTTTTTAACTACTCGTATTTGAATCAGTCATTCAAAAAAAAACTATAAAAATTTACAAACATTTAGTAGGAGTTAAATGTAAAATTTTATGTTTTCTGTTTCTAAAAAAATTCATATAATTCCTTTTTGTTTTTTTTTTACCAAAATACAAAATTAATTCAATAAAAATTTCAAGAAAATATACATACACACAAAGCCAATAAAAATATATACATCTGTGTGTGTTGTGTTTTGTAATTACATACAAATAAAAAACTTTCAATTTGAAAAACAAACCACAAAAGTAGATTTTTCTAACTTATTGTCAGCAAAAAATTGATGGTTATTTTAAATGACTTTCTATTGGTTTTACTACTTTTGTCGATTTGTCGAAAATAAACAACAAAATGGTCATCCCATTTTATATATGACTGTATTTTCGATTAATTTAATATGTATTTTAAGTTGTTTTTAACGAAAGATTATTGTGTGTAGAAACTGTTTTTTTTTGTATTTACAAAACTTTGTAAAATTCAAAAATATCCACTCTTCTGTCTGGACTAAAATTATTTATTTTCGTTTAAATTTTGTTTGCTGTCTGTACTAAAAAAAAAATAAAATATTTAAAAAATTCCAATTTAATTTTCTATTTAAATTGTTTGTTGTGTATATACAAAATAATACCCATTCAAATTACAAGAACTTCATAAACATACACACTAGACCGTACCTCAAAAAAAAGTTCACCGTACACCCTCAAATATAAAGTATTTTAACAAGAAAATTTCGAAAATGTTTTTTTTATTTTTTTGGCCGAACGTAGGGGTCGCCATTTTATATTTTTCGTTATATCTTTGCCATTTACCGTCGGATCTTAAAGTATTGTATATCAATGTTTTTTGTCTCGCGGAGACCGATGTTTTCCTCGAAGGAGCCATTGACCTCAAGTAACCCGTTCTAGTATTAACCCACCAGATCTCAGTTGCTACCACCTTAATGTACTACCCTAATATTTTAAAATGAAAGCTCGCAAAAAAGCAATAAACTTTTGCTAGGAAAGTATTCCAATAATTCCAGCAAAACTATTATTTAATTTTTTTTTTTAATTTTTTATGTTGCCGAATGTAGGGCATTTTTAATTTTTTTTGTCATATCTTCTGTATTTACAGTCGGATCTTAAAGGGTTATATATCAGTGTTTTTGTCGCAATGATACCAATTTGTTACATCAAAAATCATTGACCTTAAGCACCCTTTTATACTACTTAAGGGGTAACACCTATGTAAAAAGCCTATATAAAAACTTTCTTTTTTTATTTTCTTTATTTACGGAGATGTGTTAACACAGATTGGTTTTCACAAGATTTATGAACAATACAAAAAATATTTGTTTTACACAAAGTTTTACAAAATGATAGTATATTTACAACAGGCACGCAATTTTTGGTGGATTTCTCTGAAATTTATAATGCATATGGAAAACTAAATTATCTATGGATGCGCGTAGGAGTTTTTGATAGGTCAAATACTTTTTGACTTAGAGCTGTTTCTTTACGACTATTAAAAAATAGATATTTTGACTTTAACATTTCGCTGTTTTGTCAAAAATTAATGTACCCAAAATTTCATACGCTTTTCTCTAGATAATTTAGTTTTCTATATAAAGTGTATGTTTCAGAGCGATCCACCTAAAATTGGTTAAATTATGCTGAGTGCCGTGGATCACTTATAAAATAACACAAATTTTAATCGATCATATTTTGAAGTGATTCAAGTTGGCTGTATTTTTGGCGGCTGTCAAGTTTAGAAAAAATGTGCCCCATTCGTTGATCATCGGTGACCGCCATAGAAGATTCATGTTCTACATGAACAAAACGCTCGGTGTCCATAGATAATTTAGTTTTTCATATGCATTATAAATTTCAGAGAAATCCACCAAAAATTGATTAAGTAATGCTGCGTGCCATGGACCTCTATTGTAAATATACTATCATTTTGTAAAACTTTGTGTAAAACAAATATTTTTGAAAACCAATTTTTGTTAAAAAAAAGGAAGTTTTTATATATAGGCTTTTTACATAGGTGTTACCCCTTAAGTAGTATAAAAGGGTGCTTGAGGTCAATGATTTTTCATGTAACAAATTGGTATCATTGCGACAAATATATATATAACCCTTTAAGATCCGACTGTAAATACAGAAGATATGACAAAAAAATTAAAAATGAACTACATTCGGCAACAAAAAAAAAAAAAATTAAAAAAAAAATAAAAAAATAATTGTTCCGCTGGAATTATTGGAATACTTTCCTAGCAAAAGTTTATTGCTTTTTTTGCGAGCTTTCATTTTAAAATATTAGGGTAGTACATTAACGTGGTAGCAACTGAGATCTGGTGGGTTAATACTAGAACGGGTTACTTGAGGTCAATGTCTCCCTCGAGGAAAACATCGGTCTCCGCGAGGCAAAAAAACATTGATATACAACACTTTAAGATCCGACGGTAAATGGCGAAGATATAACGAAAAATATAAAATGGCGACCCCTACGTTCGGCCAAAAAAAATAAAAAAAACATTTCCGAAATTTTCTTGTTAAAATACTTTATATTTGAGGGTGCCTATAAGGTGGTACGGTCTAATACACACATATGGCCCTTCACGCAAAATGTGTCTATAGACTGTGTGAGTATACATTTTTTTGGTTAAAAAGCAAACAAAAATACAAAAAACGAAAACAATTTTAAATAACAGATTATATTTTGTACGGAATTGGTAGGTAAAATTTTAACATTTATTTTTAACTGATTAATCATTTGTTTTTTACTGATGTGTCAGTTGTTTAAATAACATTTAAAAGTAAACAACAAAATCCATTTGATTTAAATGAAAAGTAAGTAGACGGGTTTTTAAATAAAATATAATTTCTTTTAAATGTTATTTTATCTTACAAACTAGTTTAAGTGTACTTAATACTATCTCCTTACTAAAGGAGATATGAAAGATGGTGAAATATGAAAGCTCAAAATATGGCACCAATGGAACTGAGCGAGATAATATGATATCTTAAGAGTTGTTGCCCACCATCTGATGGTTGAAACTTTTTAGTTCAATACCCTGCTACGTTCAAATGATCGAACTCGCAACCTTCTGTGTAGCAGTCTAACGCGCTAACCATTAAACCACAACGCCCTCAGTTGTATCAACAGTAATACGTAGCTACAAGTGAAAAATCCATGTTTTTTTTAATGTGGAATACTAAAATTTCATATGTAGCAATTTTTACAAGCATCGAAGATAATCGCTATATTGATGATCAACTAACTCCGTTTTTTTAAAGCCTGTATGTGTGAATATTTTTACAATACCAACTTTACATGTGGTTTTTTTAATTAACATACATAAATGATATTTTAACTCGAATTATAATTGTTTTTTTTTTTACTATTTGCTCTTTTTTCAAAGTAAATTGTCATGGGTGACGATAAGTCTGTTATTGCATATGACCGATTTTAAACAAAATGAAACTGAAACAAAAAATTATATTTTACTGTATGTAGTTAAAAATTGTTTGTGCAATAAAGTAAAATGTATACAATTTTCAGTCTATAAAAAAAGAAGATAAAAAATAAATGATTATTCATTGCAAATTTGGGTCAAACATAAACCAGAAACAGATACAAACAGTTTTGCAAGTTGCAATAACTTTGACAATTATTTGTTTTTTGTTTTTTTTTTTTTTTGTGCTACAACTACATTTTTGCATTCTGTCAGTTTTGTTGTCGCAATATTGACAGAAAATTGATATGAAAAAATTAAAATAACAATTTTTTGTTTTTTTGGTATTGTACATCACTTGATAAAATGTTTTGATAACTTAATTACTGGAGTATATTAGTTTTTTTTACATTTCTATTTGGATTTTGGTTCATATTTAAAAAAAATTTTTATTACATTTTTTTAATAAAAATTAAGAAATTAAAAATTTTTTTTAAATATGTTTATTCCCTACACTACATTTGTCCTTCTGTCTGGTGAAATGACAATCACGGAGCGATGTTCAAAATGAGAAAAATCTGTACAGCGGTTGAAAAGTTGTGAGTGAAAATGCGAAGGTATCTTTAAAATTGGTGTATTTTGGTACAAATTCTGTTCAATAAAACTGTTGAATCAAATATTTTCTCATATTTTTCTAACAGTCGCTAAAAAGTGAATACTAATAATTTTAGTAGGATCCTTAATGGATTTATTATGCAAAAATGGCTACAGATTATTATTCTGCTGACCATATCCTTTTACAATTTTCAAATAGCAGCTCGGACGAACTTGTTCTTTGAGACAATCCATTCATGGAGCCATTTTTTCATTGTTCAAATGAAGTGAACTTCGGCTGGACAGGCCATGTGTCATCGACCGTCGGAAGGAGCGATGTCTGGAGAATATGGCGGGTGGGGTAGGACTTCCACCATTTCAGCGTTTCCAAGTAGGTTTTGACCGGTCTTACAACATGTGGCCGAGCGTTGTCATGCTGCAAAATCACTTTGTCGTGCCTTTCTTCGTATTAAGACCATTTTTCAGTGCGCAGCTCAAGCGCATAAGATGAGTCATATAGAGTTCCCTCGTGACCGTTTCATTCGGTTTGAGCAGCTCGTAGTAAAGGGTGGTCCAACCATAATGCACGATGTTAATTGTGAGTCACACCTTAACATCAAGTTTTTTTCCCAATTTAATTTGACATTTCTTTGTTTCAGTGTTTGACGTTAAGATTGTTGAAGGCTTTTACGAAAATGGGCGTTCAAATCAAAATACATTTCTTGCACTTCGTAATTTTTTTGATCAGCATAATCGACCAAATGTGTCCACAATTGGGAGAATTGTGCGCAAATTTCAGCAAACCGGGTCTGTAGGAAATGTAAAAACACCTGTGCATGCTCGCTCAGTTCATTCTGCGGAAACATTGCTGTTGTTCGCGCTAGTGTGGCAGAAGAGTCATCAACCTCGACTCGTCGTCGGTATTCGCTATCGCGAGATGATAACGTACTTCTTGTGGCCATAAATTGAGAATATGGACGTGGACGATATGTGGTTCTAACATGATGGTGCCACTTGCCACACAGCCAACGAAACAATTGATCTTTTGCGCGAGAAATTCAATGGCCGTGTTATCTCACGTCGTGGCGATGTTAATTGGCCGCCACGATCATGTGATTTGACACCATTGGACTTCTTTTTTGGGGATATTTAAAAGAAAATTGTATGCCAATAAGAACAATTCAAGAGCTAAACGATGAGATAACTCGGCACATTTACGACATTGAACCTTAATTATGTCTCAGTCACTGAAAATGTGGGCAATCGGATAGAGGTATACCACCGAATCCATGGGGAGCATTTGACCAATATTTTACTTCACACATACTTGTCATAGATCCGTCTATCATAATAAAAAATAATAATATAATTCTCTGAAAAGTTTTTGTTTTATTTACAATTAACATCGTGCATTATGGTTGAACCACCCTTTATTTCATGGCGTGCTGGTCACACCAAATACAGAGCATAAGGTTCATGTCATGGATTTGGCAAGGATGTTGATGGTTGTGCATGCAAAACCTATGACTCTTTTCGCTTTGGCTTGTCGTAAGAGATCCACTTTTCATCGCCAGTCACAAAACCGTCGCTCAGCTTCAACTTGTATGACATCCAGTCTCCTTGCTTTAGGATCAATCCCATGGACTTTAGGCTGACTATCGACTCATCCACTGCCAATAATTCAAATAACTGCTGAAGCGTTTGGTATTCCTCTACAATAGAGCAATGATTTCAATTCTTCGCCTTCAAACTCCCTTGTCTTCGAGCTAAAAATCACCACCTTTTAAAGCAACACTACTTTTCAGGTAGAGCATGCGGCCACTAAGATTCGATGACACTCGGCCACACTTTTCTTCATATTAAAGTAATGCTGGGACGAAATTTGACTTGTTCAAAGCAATATTTAGTCTTGTTGTTTTCAACCAAATGACACAAGCTGCTCGCCCAAGACGCTTATTTGCAATAGGTTTTGGCGAAATTTTGTTTCATATACTAGTGGCGGCTTCCTGTGTCAAACGCTCATCATTAATTCAAGTTCCCAATATATTCACCTCAAAAAATTTTTTTCAACACAAAAACTGTTTACATATCCAAAAACCTATTCACCTCAAACAATTTCTTATTTACCTTCATAATTTCATTTTTAATTTTTTAAATTTATTTGTACCAAAAACACTATGAGGACAGGGATGACAAAGTTTGTACTTAAGTTCTTTTTACTATTCGTTAGTATCATTAACAAATTATTATTATTTCAAATGGCACTACGCACCGCGACCACAGTTCAAGCTATTGATGAAGCCAAGAACCTTGCCGGGTGAAGTGTTCCAAATGTCGGAAGGCGACAAGAAACGGTCACCCAAAAACTTAATCCTTCTGACACAAAGCCCAGATGTTTGCCAATAATCGTAAAATCTCGACTCTCTCCAAAACCTGAGTCTCTCCTTAATATAGCCCGCAGAAAGGTTCAGGGCCTATGAAGGGCCGGCGGGCACCTCGGTCGGCCAGACAGTCCGCCCTTTCGTTGCCCTCATGACCCTCATGGCCCGGAATCCATCCCAGGGTAAGGGAGTTGCTCCTACCGAGTCGGTTGAGTGCCGTAATACATTACATGACAAGTTTAGATGACACCTCGTGTGACATAAGAGCCCTGAGTGCCGCCTGACTGTCAGAGAGAATGTAGATACGAGATCTGACCACACAAAAGACATAGCGTCAAAATACCTGACCAAAATCTGTTCCGGCAGCATCTTATCTGTGACCTTTCTGATTGGGTCGTCCATAAGAACCTTGGCGATCCTCATGTGACCCCTTAGGTCGCCGGCTCTCATGCTACCGAATTTTCTAAGTCTAGTTGAGCCCATGACGGCCGCAAACAAATTATGATCTTGAGCCTGATAAAATTAAAAATATATAATTAAAACAGATAGATCAAATAATATTCAAAAATTTACATATACAAACATAGGGCACGATGTAATTTATAAACTTATATAATAAACAACACTCAAATATGTTGTGAAAAAAAAAAATATTAGTATGCCAGATTCCCAATTGGTTCCCAAAATTGGAAACATTAACATTTGGAATGGCAACCCTGTCAATTTGTGCTTCGAAAATCAAAGATGGTTGCCAAAGGGTATTTCTATAAATATATGGAAAAAGCTCATTTGTACGGGTAATCATTCACTAACTGAAAAATGTAATTTTACATAGTCATTTTCCTTAAAGTGTGTGATATAAATGCATGTTCATAACCATGAGTTATTTGTGTTGGGTGGTTCAGAAGGAGGCTGAAGATGATCTGGTTGCTCGGGTCGAAAGTGTGCACTCCCTCTAGCGCTGATCCTTACAATTTTTTCCATTTAATAAAAAAAAAAAAATTAGTGTTTATTATTCGTTAGTATCATTAAAAAATTATGATCTTGAGCCTGATAAAATTAAAAATATATAATTAAAACAGATAGATCAAATAATATTAAAAAATTTACATAAAATTTGTTTCTTTATTTCAAGGAAAATTTTATTTGGCGCTATTTTTATTTCAATTTTTCCTCTAAATAAGTAAGT
Organism: Eustalomyia histrio; assembly: GCA_949748255.1. Classification (NCBI taxonomy): domain Eukaryota; kingdom Metazoa; phylum Arthropoda; class Insecta; order Diptera; family Anthomyiidae; genus Eustalomyia; species Eustalomyia histrio. The sequence continues at coordinate 37,200,819 of OX456527.1, forward strand.
TTTTTCTAAATTCTAGTTAATTTTTTTTGAGTGTAGTAATAAAAAGTAAATAAGTAGAAAAAAAAAATAAACAATAAATTAGTCAATGGAAAACAATTTTCGAAATCTTTTCGTTAAAATATAATCAAAAAATTTTTTGAGTCAATACAAACTTAAAATCTAAATATCTTGTTAAAATGACCTAACCTCAAAATGGGGTTTGCCACGGAATTCTACAACCCAAAATTAAGTTTACGTATCCCGGGGTTTTCGTGTGTCATTTTGACGTACACAGTAACACAGTTATTTTTTCTGTTCTAAATAAATATTGACTATCATACCTCTGCGGACCAAAATGATTTGCTTTATGCCTAAAAAATGCTGGGAAATATTGCAAACTTACGTATTTTCCAAAGTTAGTGCTGTGCATTTTCTGCCATCATCATAACCTTTTCTCTGTAAACCCAAACACGAGATTTATTTAATATATATCTATATTTCTGTTCAAGGTCCATTAAAAAAGTAATACTTTTACGGCGAAGTACAGGGTGGGTGGACATCTGATTTTCTTTGGCTATAACTTGTGTTTAGAAATAAAACTTATTTGGTTTTTAACTGATTATTTATTGTTTTTACACATATAAATTTTGTTTCAATTAATTTTGGAAAATTATTATATTTTGGTTTCGCTCTGAGTCTGTAATGGCAAGTGAAAATTTTGCTGTTATTATGGGAAATTTTGCTAATTTGAGCTTAGCGGTATTTTTTGCTAATCTTGGCTAAACATGTCTGCTGACGTGTGGTACAATGAAATTAGTAGAAAAAATTAGTAACCTCTGCTAAATTTTAGTTAACCTTTTGTAAAGTGGAACTTAAAATCGGTTTGCTAAAATCAGCAAAAAAAAAAAATGACTAAATATTATTAATATTAGCACAATCAAAGTAGTATAAAAAATTAGTAAGCGCTACTAAATTTAAGTAAATTGCTGCAAACTCAATGAATTGTAAAAAAATTAAAAAATTTTAATTAAACAATTTTAGTTAAAAAAAAATTATTGAAATGCACAAATTAACTCAATTATTTTTGGATACACTTGTTACACTTTAAAGCTGCTAATTTCTTTTGAAAGTGCCTTACGAATTTATATTTTTTCTATCGAGCACCATTTTTTATTTTATATATTTGTTTTTTCTAAATATTTTAGACAAAATTAAAAAAAAAAATTAAACATATTTAATTTTATTTTTTTTTTTTAATTTAAATATAATTAAAAAAAAATAAATCAAAGGCTTAAAAAATAGTCAAAACAAACGTATTTATTATTTTATTTTAATTCTCTAAGTTTTGTTTTGAAAAATATTTTTGGTAAATTTTTAGGATTTTAACGTAAAACTTGAATTGTTTTGAGGGTGGATTTTTAGAACTAAAAAAGTATTTAGTGCTATTTTATGAGGATGTTCTATTTTTGGACATGAGTCGGTTGTGAAAAGTATTTTCACTTCCGATAGCTTTTTTTAACCTATGTAACAATTTAAGTTTCAATCATTAGAAGTAACGTTTCCTTCAATATCCACTTTTCTTTGCTAATTTTAGCAAATCGGTTTCCAAAAATTTGTAAAATGATTTCTGAAGTTAGCAACAAAAATCTGTAAATATTCTGAAAAAGTTATTGTAAAATATAAATAGAAAAAAAAAATTACTAAATAATATTTTTTTTACTCAAAATCAGTGCAAAAATAATAGAGTGAAATAGAAAATCCTTTACAAATTTTTCTACTAACTTTTTTTTTCTGAGTGTACATGCTTTACTAAAGATTTGCACGTTTTTTTCCACAAAAAAGTTAACATCTCTGTTTATATCACATTAAAAGCAACCTATCTTTTTCCCCAAGACAGTTTTTTTTCACCCCATATTTTTCTTTACCATAATTGTTTTTGTTAAACAAAATGCTTGGCGGCTGTTACCTGAAGGTCAAAAAGTGATTTAAAATTTCTGTGAAAATGATTAAAAAAAAAAATAAAACATGAATTAAATTTGTATTGTACATCCAGCCTTAGGACCTATGAAACAATGCTGCACTAAAATTTATCCAACAATTAAATTTAACAACAAAGATGTCAAGCAAAGTCCTAGTTAGTAAGCCAACTGAAAATTGTCTTAATGGGGCTTAGTATTTTAAGGTTTAACATAAACCTTAATATTGATTTATACTTTAACTCCCAATTAGCCTCATTGTCACAATTTCCATTTTAGCTATTAACTGGGGCATTAAGTGACACATTTGTTGTTATTTCCCTTGTAAAATTTGAATTTAATTGTTACACGCAGAGAAAAACATGCTTGGGGCAATCTTATTTGAAGAGCATCATATATTTTTGGGGATTATGATTGTACATACCACAGTAGTCTTATAATATAGTTATCATATAATGATAATAAAATAACCATATTATTACCATAACATGGTCGCTACAGTTATATTATGATTCGAACTATGAAAAAGTTCTTTAAATTTAAGAATATTCCTTTAAGAAATGTTTTTTCTAAAGAAACAATTTGATTATATTGACTTTAAAAAAAAAATACTTTAAACAAATTTTAAGTTCTAAGGACATTTTTAATAAAAAAAAACATAGATTCTGTTGATTTTTTCCAAACGAAAAATTCTTAGATTCTAAGGACATTTTTAAGATTTTTTTTTAAATAGTCATTAGAGTCTCAGAATTTTTCTTTAAGAAGAAGTCCTTTGAATCTTAGTATTTTTCATGATAGAAAGTTCTAATCTTAGAATTTTTTATTTAAAGAAATGCCATTAAAAATATTTATTTTGAATCGGCTGTAAAAAAGTACTGATTATTTTTTTTCAAATTTCTGGTTTTATTGGAAAAGATGAACTTTGTCATTTAAGAATGGAACACAATATCATTCATATGACTACCACGACTGAGTAATTTTTCTTCGAAAATGAGCAAGGAGCCGCCGTACCGTCAACGATGAGCATACATCCAGAGACAATAGAATATTAAATCGAAGTTGCCATTAAAGAGATTCGAACCGAATTGGGATAATCGGATGAGGTACTGCCGAGCTAGTCGTGGTAGTCATATGAATTGTATTGTGTTCGATTTTTAAATGACAAAGTTCAACCTTTCCAATAAAACCAGAAATTTAAAAATATAATAAATATTTTTTTAAAATTTGAAATGCCCCACCCTCCAATTTTTTTTAAAGAATATATTAATTTGTATCTAAGAAACAGTTTGCAGAATCTAAGAATTTTACTTTAAGGAAAATTCCCTATCAGGAAAATTTATAAATATTTAGTATTTTGTATAAATATTTAGTATTTTGCTATATTATTCTTTAAAATCGAGTTCAAGATCCTTTTTATAAAAAATAATAATAATGATTATTTATTATTTCTTTCTTTCCAATATTTCGTCACCATATTGGGTGACTTCTTCAGGGAAATTATATTGGAAAGAAAGAAATAATAAATAATCATTATTATTATATTTTATAAAAAGGATCTTGAACTCGATTTTAAAGAATAATATAATTTCCCTGAAGAAGTCACCCAATATGGTGACGAAATATTGGAAAGAAAGAAATAATAAATAATCATTATTATTATTTTTTATAAAAATGATCTTGAACTCGATTTTAAAGAAAGAATAATATAGTATAATATTGAAGATCGAATAAAGGAAAATAAATTTAGTATTTTGTAAAATAAATCTTTCGTACAAAACAATTCCTGGGTGCACCAAAATTTTTCTTATAAAAAATTATTTTATTAATATTCTGAGTACTTTTTTCACAAGAAAGTCATTATTTTTCAAGAAATATATTAATAATCATATTTAAAAAAATATTATTAATTTTTTTTGAAAAGATTTATAAAAATATAAAAGTTTTATATAGAATCTTTTTGATAATGATTTTTTTTAAATGAATTGATTAGTGGTGGTTAGAATCTATTTATAAGCCAATAACCTTATAAATAGATTCTAAGCATAATATATTAGCAGTGATCATGTTGCAACCATGTTTTTTGTCTGCGTGTAGCTATATTTTAGCTGGACATTCAGTAAACGGGCCTTAGTGTTTAAGTTTACATGCATGACGTAAGTTAAGTTGTGTCAAAGAGCATTGTACGTTCCTGAACAATAATGACATAGAAAACATTTACAATATGGTAATAAAAGTATTGTAAATTTTAAATAAATAATATATTTATTTGTAAATGAGAATAAAACATAGAAGGAAAAAACGAAAAAATATGCATCTGAAATTAAAAATATGTGTTCCGTGAAGTATTGACTAAGTCCTTCGAATAAATAGCGCTCGCCTACCCAAACAACTTATATTCAAAATCTGAAATTTGAAAGATGTTTTCCCGGAGGTATGGCTGATGTAACTAATAAGATTCTTTTTGGAATATCCAATATAAGGGATTTCATTATAAAACTGTTTAATTAGCCACTAAACAAAAAAAAGTTTACGTTTTGTATAATCTTTCACAGATTTTTTAAGATATGGAGAATTTTCAAAAAAAAAAAAAATTAAATGTGTTGAGACATGATGGTAAAATTCTATCATCATAGATTTTTATAGATTTTGATACAATGTCATTGTTTCATAAATATGATGAAACTTTTTTTCTAAAATGCATATAAATCCTATTTCATAAATTATACAGAAATTTTTCTGTAGAAAAAAATTGTAAAAATTTCTTTTAATTTTTTTACCCTCCACCATATATGGTGAGGATATATATGAGTTTGTCATTCCGTTTGTAACATGTCTGTCGCTCTGTCTATCCGTCTGTCTGTCTGAGAAATATCGATTACGGCGCGAAGACGCAAGCGGGGTGCATATTTTTATCCGGATTATTGAACATCCTTCCGAGCAGTTTGGTATTCAAAATGAGCAAAATCGGTCCAGCGGTTCAAAAGTTATGAGTGAAAATGTGAAGGTACCTCAAAATTTTCCATACAAATTGGTACAATTTTTCTGTATCTATTTTTTCTGTTAAGCTTTGTTGGTTTTTCGTTTTATTCCATAAAATGTATTTTTTGTTTTTGTAACCAAAGGCATTTGTATATAAAGAAAGAGTAAAATACATAATTGCTTTAGTGCCGCCACTTTTAAATAGGTGGCGAGGAATTAACATAAACAATACCCTGATCCATGGCTAGGTCGACATAGCCTTGGATTTAGCTTTCAATTAATTTATTTAGCAAAAATATTAAATTAACTACAAACATCAAATTCTAATGCATTCATATGTTACTAGTAGACTTATAACATAATTTTAAAGTAAATTTTTCAAATGTTTGACGTAATAAAAGCATTTGTTTAACCTTTTTATGTCAAAAAAGAAATTTTCATAGAAGAAAATAGTATTTTTTTTATTCGATTTGTATTTGTATTTTTGAGAATTGAGGGATTGGCAAATGTATATTTATGTTAATTTTTTCTTTTATAAAAAAATACGCATGAATAAAGTGCAATATTGTGCTCTTAAACATCTTATTGAATATTGATTTAGAAAATTATGGTATAATATGCACATAAAACATATATTTTTCATAGTTTTTGGCAAATATTCATTTTTGTTACGAAGAAAATAGAAAATCAATAATACTCTACTGCATATTGTAGCACAATTTGACTAATGGAGACTAGCTCTGCAGCAAAATATGCCTAATGGAGAGAATGCACCTTCTGATGGGCCATCTATTGACAAATAGTTACAACTCATGTTCTTTATTTAACAAATTAATTTGTTTTCTGTATTCTCTCCAATTTTTTAAAGAAAAAAACATTCGTTGCAACTATTTATCAATACGTGACGCATCAGGAAGTGCATTCTCTCCATTACAAAAAAATGTGTTTTTTTGTGTAGTCCATGGTTAAAAACTAGTGAAAATGTAAATTTAAATGTAAAATATTTTGTATTCACCTTAAACATTTTTTCACCACTAAAATTTTTTCACCACAAAAAATGTTTTCTCCCCAAAAAATTTTTTTCACCTCTAAATTTTTTTTTCCACCCAAAAAGTTCTTTACACATCTTAAAAAGTTTTTCACCTCAAAAAATTTTTTCACCTACATAATTTTACTTCAAAAGTTTTTTTATATTATTTGTATCAAAAACAGCAGAGAACATCTTTTTAGGATATAGGTGGAGGGTATTCAAAGATTCGCCACTGTCGAATTTAGCCTTTTTTTTACTTGTTTTTAAATGAATTTCGTGGTTTCTAATGATTTCTTGCTATATAAAAAATACTTACAAGGAATGCATTATATTCTAAATAAATTTAAAATTAGATCTTATTTAAATCGTCTTGGACTGAGGACGGGATTATTGCTATACCATTTTCAACCTTTTAAAAAAAAGGTCCGTTATTCAAATTTTTTCAAAAACATTTTGTATTTTTTTTTTAAATTATTTTTGAACATAGTTTAAACATAGCAGATAAATACCATACGTATTTGTATTATAACATTTTGAGTATGGTCATGAACTATTATGCATGTAGTGTTAAGGTGGCCAAAAAAAAAGTTCCAATGCAAAAAAATTAAAAAAAAAATTATCGCCATTGAAGTTTAAAAGTTGTTTTTCTTCTATCATTTTATATTAACTAAAAATTGATAAATATTAAAAATAATTATTACGATGCTATTCAATATATTTTTGGATGTACATTATGAATATGAAATTAAAATTAAATTCGGAGTCACAAAAAGTAAATGTAAATAAATTTTACTGAAACTTGGCACAAAGAGGAATATAGGAGCAACATTATGGGGATTGCCAATTCAAACTTTTGTGTTTTTTTTGGACCACTCTAACGTAGTATGTGTAAAAATATATGATCATTATGAACACTTAACTATGTCATTGAATGCAAAAAACCGTATAGCAGACATAAAATACAGAAAACCTTCAAGCTGTTAAAATTATTTATCTAAATACTACTATATATGGGACACTACAATTGTCAGCCAAATGCAAAAAAAAAATATTAAATTAAAATGTCTTTCAAAAGATAATTTGAAGAAATTTTAGTGGTTTCTAGAGAATACTTTTGGAATCATTTGTAAAACATTAAAAACATTAAAGACAGTTCTCTTTTAAATGAGATGCCTTAAAGAAAATTGTAAATAGTTTTCTTTTTTATATAAAAAATACATATTTAAACCCTCCACCATGTGTGACGAGTGTAAACCTATATGAGTCTGTCATTCCGTTTTGAACATGTCGAAATATACACTCACCAAAAAAAGTCTGTAATGACAACTGAAAATTTTGCTGTTATTTCGGAAAATTTTGCTAATTTGAGCCCAGCGGTATTTTTTGCTAATCTTAGCAACACATATCTGCTGACGTGTAGTACAATGAAATTTGTAGGAGAAATTAACTGCCTCTACTAAATTGTAGTAAACTTTTTGTAAAGTGGAATTTAAAATCTGTTTGCTAAAATTAGCAAAAACATTTACTAAATATTGTTAATATTAGTACAAAATTTCAAATTTATCGATAAAGAGCATTAAATTTTTTTTTTTTAAATATTTTAGACAAAATTAACAAAAAAAAAATCAAAGGCTTAAAAATTTTAACAACTTTTAGGGCTGATTTTTAAAACTAAAAAAACTTTATAGTGCTATTTTTAATAAGTGGATGCCCTATTTTTAGACATGAGTCGGTTTATTCACTTCCGATCCATTTTTTTTAATCTATGTAACATTTTAAGGCAATTTACATAAGTTTGTAGGTGTAAGTTTTAATTAGAAATAACATTTCCTTCAATATCCACTTTTTTAAAATTAGTAAATTTTTTGCTAATTTTAGCAAATCGGTTTTCAAAAATTTGTAAATGATTTCTGAAATCAACAACAAAAATTTGTAAATATTCTGTAATTTGTAAAATGTAAATAGCAAAAAGATTTGCTAAATAATAATGTTTTTACTAAAAATCAGTACAAAAATAGTAAAGTGCGATTGAAAACCGTTTAAAAATTTTTCTATTAACTTTTTTCTGAGTGTAGATCTAACACCCCATTAATTGTGTATAATCTTATCCTTATGCAATTTTAAGTCGATCAAGTGATGCCAACGCAGGGTACTGTCACAACTTGTAGAGCGTTGGTCTCCTCCTCCTTTTCATCGTGACAGCTCATGCAAAAGCTTCGTGTTCCATTACCACCCCTAGCAGATTGCTGGAATGTAAACGAGGTAATCCGATGACCGCTCAAGTATGGCGCCACACATAGGTTCCAGATCTTCCTCGTGATCGTTCAAGTTGGCTCATCAGTCCATCTAGTCCCGGCAGGCTGCTTATTTAGAGACAGCCGGCATTCATTAATAATTATTATTATTATATTATAATGATCGACAGATAGAATAGATTCCTTGTGATAACCGATTTTTTTTGCCAACCGCATGGTTCGGTTGTAATTATCGATATTTTTGTTTGTGGCGATTGAAATTCGGTTAATACAACTGAATATTGGTTGGAATATAACTTTATAATGGACCTAGGAATACATTTGGTTGCGACAACCAAATAATTTGGTTGCTGCAACTTAACTATCGGTTGCCAAGAAATTCGGTTGTCACAATGAATCTGCTTCCTCTGTGCATTTATCAGTGATCCAATGGCCGTCTGGCTATCAGTGAACACACCGATATCCTCTGAACAAATCTCATGAAACCCTATCCAAAAAATAATCCATTGTATGGCCACTACTTCGGCCTGTAAAATGCTGCCCAGATCTGGCAGCCTGAAGAAGAGCTGATAATAATGAATATCTATATATACGCCACCATCTATTTCTTCCCTTTTGAAGCCATCCGTGCCTCCGCAGGTAGGCCGAGCGATTCTCACCACTCCCGTCTGTGCAATAAACAAGTCATAAACTCAAAAACGAACGAGGGTTGCGGGGTGCCCCGATAGCCACACGCAGAGAAAAAACATGGTTGCAACATGATCACTGCTAATATATCGTGCTTGCTGCAATTGAATATGGTTGTCACAACCATGTTATTGGTTTTCTAACCATCAAGATGGTCGCTATCATCATTGTTATAGTAAATATTTCACTATTTTATGATTGACACATTCTATTTCATAACATGATTGGCTGTAACCATACTGTGGTAACAAAGACTCTGACTATGACAAAAATATGATAATTATGCAACCACAAAATGCTGGCAACAATCAATAAATAATTACACATCAAATAAAATATGACTTTGACATTTACAGTCATAATATTGTCTTGTTTTCATTGTTCAGTTAGTTTGTTTATGACTTCAATATCTTAAAAAACAATCGTATATTGTTTAATGCTGGGATTTTGTATTAATTATAAATATGCCATAATATGATATTGTATATTAATGATCATAATATAATAAGAAGAATCATGTATATGTATATTGTAGGGATCATATAATAATAATCCAGGAATCATAATATAGTTGTGGGGACCATAATATGATAACATTTTGAATATACTATAATTACATAAGATCATATTATGATAAATTCAAGATCATAATATGTTTATTTAGAATCATAATATGGTAATTTTTGAATCATAATATAACTGTAGGGATTATATTATGGTTAAATTATGGTTATTTTATTATTATCAAGACTATGGTTGGCACAACCATAAACTCAAAAATATATGATGCTCTTCGAATATGATTGTCCCAACCATGTTTTTTCTCTGCGTGCACCAGCTTTTCAGACGTGTTTGCTGTCATTTGTCTTTATAAAGGAGAATACGCAAATACTTGGCACTTTCGGAAAGTGCGGGCTCACAAGATTCCTTTTGTTCGAATTTACCTCCAGCCCATTACTCTCACTCCAGTTAGAGAGAAGTTTCAGTAAGGAATCCATGAGTTCCAATATAATATCCGTATATTTCCCCGATATCGTAATCGCCACATCGTCCTTATAAGCAACCGCCTGACAGTCCATGTTGTCTAATCGATCAAGTAAGTACTCTTTTTATGGTCAAATTCTAGAGTAGTGGTAGCGGTACACCCTTTTGATGGGTACTTCTCACTGCTACCTAAATTGTAGATCTCATTATTCTACAACTTCACTTAAAATAGTTTATAAGTTAAAATAACAGAAAATGCCATTTAGAATAAATGATATTTCTTTTAAAAATCGGTCTACATACTTTTAGTTGAAATCAAATGGCTTTTGTTATTTATTTTTAAGTGTTGTTTAAACAACTGACACATCGGTAAAAAAACAAATGATTAATCAGTTAAAAATAAATGTTAAAATTTTACCTACCAATTCCGCAAAAAATAACTGATTTAATCATTTATTTGAAATTGTTTCAGTTTTTGTATTTTTTGGTTGTTTTTTAAACTACAAAATGTATATGCATGTCTATAGACACATTTTGTGTGAATATGTTTATGATTGAAATTATTTGATTTTTTTTTGAAATAGACATCAAAGAAAAAATTATTTTTTAATAACTGTAACGGACACAAATAAACCACAAATTTCCGTTTTGTGGGTAAATTTTTTATTAAATTTTTAAAAAAAATAAATAAAACTGAAAAAAAAATTGGTAAATAATAGTAAATCATTTCGAATAAATGTATAAAAAAGTTAAAATAAATATTTCTTTGAAAAATTAATAAATGTTCCTTGATTTTTAAATGGAACGGAAATTTTATTTATTAAACTACAAAAAGTAAACTACATAATATTCCAAGTGTTAGGAAGTTCATGAAGTCGTGGCATCCCTGACCGCAACCAATTGTATTTATTACTGAATTATTGGCGGCTAAGCAAAAGAAACGCGTTTTCAAAAAGTTGGATTTTCTGCCCTTATTCAAGCGAGATAGTTAATATATCGTAAATGGTTTTCAGTATCCTTTATATTATTTGAATACTCCTAAATGTATGGAATAACTCACATTTGCTTACAATTTCTTTCGTTCGAGGCATTTTATAAAAGCACATAAAGTTTTCTGACTGCAGTTTAGTAATTGTAAAAGTTTATTTTTCGACCAAATATATTTTGGTGCCATTTTGTCTCATTACAAAAACTTTACTGTATTGTGTGGTTGCATTTTTAAACAAATTTTTATTTGATATTTTTAAATATTTATTACTGTTGGTCACGAGTTTATGTGCAGGAATTAAAATGAAATTATACAAACAAATTTTTATTTTATTTTTTTGCAAAAATATGTCAGGCATTCACTGCAAAAATATTTGTAATTATCGAATTTTAAATTAGTGATTAAACCAAATTGCTGTGACATAAATTTGTGCATTGCATTAACATTCACAGTTAATATTATATGTCATTAAAATTCAAAATTTAAAAAAAAAATAAAATCATTTTATAACATGATAGTAAGAAAAATTGTTAAGCCCACCCAACAGATTTAATGATATTAAAATGAAAAAAAAAAATATTTTGTAATATAATATTTTAAACTGATTTCATGAATTCAAATGCTAATTTGAATAAAAATTGTAAAATTGTATAATGAAGTTATCGATGACATAATTTAAAAAGGCCTTAATTTTGTAAAATGTTAAAAACTTTGAAAATAAAACTTTTTGAATGCAATTTTGTATTTTATTGTTGAATTTTTATTTTTTATAGCCAAAATTATTCCGATTTCTTTGAGTCTTCTTCGTTATTTCTTAAGAAATAATATACCGAGTTAGGACCTTTTTGAATTAAGCCATCATTATGTAAATTTGTGTGCCAGAAGATACGTTTTAAATTTCTGCATATAAATATAACTCGTTAAGGACCAGCATATATATTGATTGTGGTTTATTTAAATGACAACAAATTTAAATCGTTAATTTTCTTCACATTTGTTTGATTTTAAACATCGAACATCTCCGTCTAAAAAAGATTAGATATGATCAAATCTGCTTAAATCTAATTATAACCAATCCATCACAAAATATTTTGTTTGTACAGTGGACAATTTCTACACGCATAGAAAAAACATGGTTGCAACATGATCACTGCTACTATATTAAACTTGCTGCAATCGTATTGATTGTCACAACCATGTTATTGGTTTTTGAACAATTGACATGGTCGCTGCCATCAGTATTATAGTAAATATTTTACGATTTTATGATTTACACCTTCTATTTTATAACATGATTGGCTGTAACCATACTGTGGTAACAACAAAAAAATATAATAATTATACATCAAATAAAACATGACTTTGACATTAACGGTCATAATATTTTCTTGTTTTCATAAAAACCAAAATTTTATCAGTTCAGTCAGTTTGTTTTTACTACAAAATGTCTTCAAAAATAATCATATACATAAAACTGGACAAATGTCAGATGAGTTTTATACCTTTTATGAGGCATTAAAAAATTTCAGATCCAGTTAATTTTTCTTTTAACTTTAGATTTTTTTAAAGGTTTTTTTTTCCAAAATTTCTTATACATATAATATTATTTACATTAATCAATTCATTGCTAAAAAGATTCTATGTAAAGATTTTATATTTTTTAATTCGTTTCAAAAAAAAAAAAAACAATAAGAAAAATTTCTTAAAAAATATATATTTATTAATTCATTTCTTGTAAAAAGTTCTTATAATATCAATAAAATATTTTTTTATAAGTAAAAGTCTGTAGAAATCCAGATTTTTTTTTTGTACGAAAAGATTTTTCTTACACAAAATACTAGATATTTAAAAATTTATCTGATAAAAACATTTTAAGATTCTACGGACTTTTACTTAAACTAAAATTCAACATCATAATATGTTTATTTAGAATCATAATATAGTAATTTTTGAATCATAATATTACTGTAGGGACCATATTATGGTAAAATTTTGGTTATTTTATTATCATAATATGATAACCATATTATAGTACGACTATGGTTGGCACAATCATAAACCCAAAAATATATGATGCTCTTCGAATATGATTGTCCCAACCATGTTTTTTCTCTGCGTGTACCTTAGAAATTTATTTAATATGTTAAAAATATAAAAATTAAGAGAAATAAGTTAAATATTAACTTTAAAAACTAACACATTCCAGGTATAAATTGTATAAGTGGCTAAGAACTTATATTTAGCACTGGCAAGTTACAAAATACATATTTTTTACTAACGTTTAAAATATATAAACTTGTTTTATAATTTTTTTGTGGAATATTTTTTTTTTCAACAGACGGCACACAAACCGAAACAAAAAAGCCACACATTTTCGTTTTGTGGTTAAAATTTTATTAAAATTCAAGCAAATCATCATTTTGAAGAGATCTATACCAGAATAAAAAACTTTAGATATAATCATATGTGGCCTCATCTAATAAGATATTATCATACATATTTACATATGTCAGAACGCATTACCATATATAATTATATATTAATTTTTTAAAAATTACCTTATATTGTGCCATATATAAATATATGATTTATATGATAGCATATGGTATATATTATATCATATAAAATTATATAAAACACTATGTATATATATTTGTACATGGCTTACAAGGGACCATATTTATTTATATATGACTTATACAGAACCATATATACTTATATATGACTTATATAAAATTATATATAATTATATATGCTATCTAATATTTGAGATATAATAATATATAGACCATTATCAAAAATATTTTTCAATATGTTATGAGATATACTTCAATATATTCCCAGCAAAAAAAAAAAAAAGTAGCAAAAGAAGAGAAAAAGAAGCAGTGATTTTGATTCCGGTGTTGTGAAAATTTGGTGGAAGTTTTCTTTTATGATTATTTTTCGTTGCATCTAAATCCCTTCTTATGGTTAAGTGAAAAATGTGATCTTTTGATGTTCCCAAATAAATTATGAACTTTTAAATTAAATTTTAACATTACACCAGTAATCGGGCCTTAGCCACATTTTCACCATGTCCCGGTAGCTTCTACCTGGGAATTTAGCTGACACATTTGTTGTTGCTGTTGCGACTTTGACTGTTGGATATATTATACATAACGCATTACGTAATCGTTACTTATTTGTTAAATAACTTTGTTCAAAATTCTTGCAATTTTTATTTACTATAATAAATTTTTTATATTTTCTATTTTAATAATTTAAAATCTGTTAAATTTTGTGAGTTAAAAATTGATACAATTCATTTAAACCTTATATCTTGTTTCAAAATAACTAGAGTTTAGTACTTAACCATAGTTATAAATGTGAAATTTATATGTAAATATATGTGGCTAATGTTTAACCTTGCTTACCCCTCATAGATTTGAAGTGTTAATCAAAACAAGATTTTTAAAGTTGTGAAAAAGAACTACTTTGGAAGAGGAAAATCAGCACTAAAAGATACTTTGGAATCAATGAAAAATTGATTCCTCAAGCATTACTTCCATTTATTTTTGCTGGGTTGTCCAATATAAGAAATATGTTTTAATAGGGTATAAGATATAAGAATATAGGATCAAATATTTGAAAATATATTTGGGAATATTGTTATATTTAGTTGAATATCTAGAGTATTTTTGATATGATATAAGATATACTTAGATATAATTACATGTGGCTTCGGATCCCAGCCAGCGAGATAAATTTTTGTTAGTGTTGTTTTTTAAATTTTTTTTTGTATTAATATTTTTTTACAAAACTATTAAATTTTAACTCATTACGGAACAAGACCTAGAAATTGTTAAGGGTGTCCGCCGGGAAGTTATACTTCTTCGTTTGTTTATAATTTTTAATTAAATGAAAGAGAATGGATCTTATATTGATAAATGTTTTATTTAATGTCGGCAATTATGCATGGAATACAATATCAGATAAATGTCCGCCTCTGTTAGCCTCACAAATGCGAGCCCTTTTGAGCACATTTTTTATTACATTCTCACACATTTCACGCGGTATTTCATTAATTTCATCAAGAATATTTTGTTTGAGTTGCTCAAGCGTTTCTGGTTTGTTTGCATAAACCTTGCTTTTCTGATATCCCCACAAAAAGAAGTCCGGAGCAGTCAAATCAGGCGACCGTGGAGGCCAATCAACATCACCATTTCTTGAAATAACTTGTTGTGGAAAGAGGTCTCACAGTAATTCCATTGTAATCCTGGCTGAATGCGATGTTTCACCGTCTTGTTGATACCACATGTTAATCAAGCCCAAAGCATGCAGTTGTGGCGTTAAAATGTTTTCAATCATATCACGATATCGCTCCCCATTCACAGTTACCGTTACGCCGTTCTCATTTTCAAAGAAGTAAGGTCCAATGATTCCTCCTGACCAAATTGCACACCAGACTGACACTTTTAATGGATACAAAGGTGAATGATTAATAATTTGAGGGTTTTCCATTGCCCAGAACCGACTATTCTGTTTATTCACATATCCCTTCAAATGAAAATGTGCCTCGTCACTCATTATGATTTTTTTCATGAAAATCGGGATGGTCATGGGCGAGCTGTAACATCCAATTGGCATATGTACGGCGGTGTAAATGGTCTTGTGGAAGAAGCTCTTTTGTCAACTGAATCTTACATGGAAACAAATGCAAATCCTTGTGTAAAGTTGTGGCCATAGTTGTTTTTTGAAGTCCAAGCTCCTAAGCACGGCGTCAAATTAAGGTTGATTGATTGTTTTCTTGAGCAGCAGTTATGTTTTCAGCCGATCTTGCAGTACGTTTTGAATCATGCTTGGGCATATCACCTACAGACCCTCTTTCTTCGAAATTATTCACTACAAAATAAATATTGCATTTTGTTGGCACGTTGTTTCTCCCAAAAATTTCACGTACCTTTCTCATCATCACAGTAATCGATGATTGATTTTGATAAAATGTTTTAACGATTAAAACACGTTGGTTTATCGAATATTTTTCCATAATAAATTTGCCACGTGTCTACTTCACGACTGTCAAATATGAACTGTCAAGACTAATGTTTACCAAAATGGCGGCAAAAGAAAGTAGTATATCTTCCCGCTGGACACCCTGTATATAACACAATTGTAGGAAAAATGTAGTCTAATAAAGTCAACGATACACTGCTGAGTATTTAGCTAAATGCAACTGGCAGACCGAGTTCCAATCATGGCGAAGGCATTGCTTGTTAGAATTTTAATATTCTTTTAATTGAAATTTTTTTATAAGTTAGAAATCATTAACACATAATATTTTAAATATCATTTAGTAAATATACCTGATTATCTCCAATCTACGTTTCATCCAAGAAAAAACAGGTTTGCTCCGTATTTTTCATACTTAAATTATAATTATAAATTTAGTTTTACAGCTAGTATGGTTTAATTTTGTAGTTGTTTGTACTGAGAGACAGCTGAACTCGTCTATGGCGGTGAAAGACTTGGTTGAGTTATTTTGAAGATAATTTTGTTTCAACCCTCTGTGCAGAAGCAAATAACTGCTACCTTACAATCTCTATTAAATAAATATATTACATTAAATCATACATTAACAAAAATAATGAAACTATTTCTTTTTTTTTACCACAATATTAATAACATGAATTTATCATGTAATTTGTTTTCTTTCGTATTTATTTATTATTTAAATAAAATATTATATGTATAAATTTTAAACTAATTAAGTCTTACTTTGAAGAACAACGAAAAAAATATACCAACCAAACAGCCAACCAACCAGGCAACACATCATTTAGTTCACACATAAAAAAATCAAAAAAACCACATGAAAGAAATTCCCATTACAAATTTTATACACTCGGAATATTATGTAGTTTACTATTTGTAGTTTAATAAAAAAGTTTTCCGTTCCATTTAAAAACACTGTCCAACAAATTAAGACTTTTTGAATGGAACAGAATAGCGACCCCATAATTCTGAAAGAGTATGTTGAGTAGATCATTTTTGTAGAACAAACTTATGGTCTAGCACGTCTGAGTTTTTTTTACAGTGTGTCAAAGTTTTCATTTTTTGGTCGAAGGGAGCATTATACTATATGAAAAAAATGCTGTAAGTTAATGTCTGAGATAATTCTTATGGTCAGAGTTGTATTGTGGAATTGTATGATGATTATTTTTGTGGAAGATCTTAACCCTCTAACTGGTCTCTATGGGTCAATTTGACCCTTTTTTCGAGAAAATCAAAAAATATCCTTTAAAAAGGGGCATTTAAGGATTAAAATATTCTACGAAAATGTTTGCCGCAAAATTTCAGTGGGGGTCACCAAAGACACCAATGTTGTAAATAAAGCTCTTTACGCTTAATTAGTAAAATTATACACCAACATATACAAAACAGGTAAAAACGGCGTCAAGTTCGGCCGGGCCAAACACTGAGTTCTCGCGTCTAGTCAGCTGTGACTTACAAATCGGGTGTGATATTTATTAAAATTAATAATAAAAAATAAAAGAAAAATTCAAGCATAATTGAGCTACTAAGCAGTACATATCGGGTGTGATTTTTACTAAAATTAATATAAAAAAGAAAAATTAAAGCTTAAATAAGCATGGCGGATTCTGTTTGCAAATTAAGAGATTGGTTTTGTTTTATTTGTGGACATTTTACGCACCATCAAAGCAGAAGAAAGATATTCCCTACAATTAAAGAACCATATTTTCTTTTCTTTGGAATACGATTTTTATCTGAAGCTTGAATACCAAAAACCGTATGCACTACTTGCGAAAGTGGTCTTTTGACCTGGTACAAAGGCGGTACTAAGGCGCTGCCATTTTCTGCGCCTATTACATGGATTGAACCTGAAGATCACAAATCAGATATATGCTATTTCTACGTAAATTACAAATTTGGTAGAAGCCAAAGGCACTACGCGATAATGACATACCAGAAGTGCGCTGTGAAGATGTTCCGGTGCCTCAACCGCCTACACATACATTTTCGGTCAATATGACAGTCGCCAATACAGAAATAACAGCGGCGGTTGAAAACATATCAGATATAAGTTACTTGCCTTTTATTAAACATATGTCCTAATTTGATAGACCAAGCTTATTTTGAAGATCTTGTAAGAGATTTAGGACTAACAAAAGAGAAAGCTGAAATATTATGTTCCAGATTGAAAAACAGAAATTTGATAAAAGCCGATGTAAAAGTTACATTTCCAAGAAAAAGACACGCCGATCTGGAAAGTTATTTTAAAAAATCAGAAGAACTTGTATACTGTTGCAGTATTGAAGAGGTTTTAAAATATCTAAAGCTTCCACTGGACTCTTCCGCTTGGCGACTATTTATAGATAGGTCAAAACACAGCTTAAAAGCAGTTTTACTGCACAATGGAAATCAGCATCCATCAATACCGGTTGCGTATTCCACAAAAAAGGAGGAAACATACGCAAATATTTTAAATCTCTTAAATAAAATTGAATACTATAAATATAAATGGGAAGTATGCGCAGACTTCAAATTGATTGCAATATTGACTGGAATGCAAACAGGATACACAAAATATGTGTGCTTTCTTTGTAAATGGGATTCACGTGCTACTAGCAGCCATTGTCATATTAAATATTTCGAAGAACGTAAAGAAAATATTATTGGTGACTTAAATGTAATCCATGAATCTCCTGTCCCAAAAGATAAGGTCATACTTCCACCGCTGCATATTAAGTTGGGCGTGGTGAAAAATTTTATTAGAAGCTTAAATACACAAGGAAATGCTTTCAAACGCATTCAAACAATTTTCCCCAGATTATCTGCAGCTAAATTAAAAGAAGGTAAAATACGGTTTTAAGAAATAATTTATTTCATTTAATGTAAATTACCTTTTCTAGGAATGCTCGTTGGACCCGATATAAGAAAATTATTACAAGATAAAGAATTTTATGGTCATCTGTCGGATATCCAAAAGACAGCATTTGACTTTATGCAGCTGGTTATATCAGAATTCCTTGGAAACTCAAAAGCACAAAACTATGCAGAAAATATTGAAAGCATGCTAATCGATTTTGACAAAATTGGCGTTAAGATGTCACTAAAGCTGCATTTTCTGCACTCTCATCTCAATTTTTTTAAAGAAAACCTTGGAGCGGTTTCAGATGAACAAGGTGAAAGGTTTTATCAGGATATAAAGGTATTGGAAGAAAGATTCAAAGGGAAATCCCAAAGTGTAATGCTTGCTGAATACGTATGGGGCTTGCACAGAAACCTTGACCCATCGGAACAT
Organism: Eustalomyia histrio; assembly: GCA_949748255.1. Lineage (NCBI taxonomy): Eukaryota > Metazoa > Arthropoda > Insecta > Diptera > Anthomyiidae > Eustalomyia > Eustalomyia histrio. The sequence goes on from OX456527.1 coordinate 37,219,999, forward strand.
TCACGTCAAGCTAAATACAGGAAAGCATATTAAGTTTAATCTTTAATCCATTGTCATACTACTGCTATTTCCCAATTCCCTTTTACTCGAAAATTTGAAGCAAAAAAATAAATATGTACATACTATAATAAACCACTATTAAAACAAAATTATAATTTTTTTTATAGAAGTTGGCGTGTAATTTTGCCAATTAATCGTAAAGAGCTTTATTTACACCAATTGTGTCTTTGGTGACCCAAACTGAAATTTTCCGGCAAACATTTTCGTAGAATATTTTAATCCTTAAATGTCCTTTTTTAAAGGATATTTTTTGATTTTATCGAAAAAATGGTCAAATTGACCCATAAAGAGACCAGTTAGAGGGTTAAGATCTTCCACAAAAATAATCCTCATACAATTCCACAATACAACTCTGACCATAAGAATTCTCTCAGACATTAACTTACAGCATTTTTTTCATATAGTATAATGCTCCCTTCGACCGAAAAATGAAAACTTTGACCCACTGTAAAAAAATACTCAGACGTGCTGGACCATAAGTTTGTTCTACAAAAATGATCTACTCAACATACCCTTTTAGAATTATAGGGTCGCTATTCTGTTCCAAAAATGCTGTTGGACAGTGAAATAAAGGAACATACATTTATTTTTCATATTAACTTTTTTATACATTTCTTTGAAATTATTTACTATCATTTACCGATTTGTTCAGTTTCATTTTGTTTTTATTACCTTGAAATGTAGTAAAAAATTACCCACAAAACGCAAATTTGTGGTTTATTTGTAACCGTAACAGTTATTACAAATTTAAATTTTGTTTGCTGTTTGTTTCAAAAAAAAAAATATTAAAAAAAATTTCAATTTGTTTTTTTATTTAAATTGTTTACTTATTTATAAAATTATTTAAATTCAAAATACAAGAACTTCATAAATACACATACATACACAAACACATTCACACAAAATACAGACATACATTTTGTAGATTTAAAGACAAACTAAAATTTAAAAACGGATAAAATTTCAAATAAATGAATAAATCATTTATTTTTAAGTAATTGGTAGGTAAAAGCTTAACATTTATTTTAACTGATTAATAATTTGTTTCTTACGGACATGTCAGTTGCTTAAACAACATTTAAAAATAAATAACAAAAAGACATTTGATTTAATTAAAAAGTAAGTAAACCGGTTTTTAAATGAAATATCATTTATTGTTAATGGCATTTTCTGTTATTTTAACTTACAAATTATTTTAAGTGTACATATACATACCGCAATGATCATAATATGAAAACTCGTGTAATGAATAATTTTATTGCGACTTAAGAACACGATGCCAATTGTCTTTAATATGATTGAGAATAAATCGTTTGGTATGCTTAATTCAGTTTGAAAATAAATTATTAGATGAGATGTATCAACTTATGACCATCGTTATATGAAATTTTAATTTTGCAACCACATACCTTAAACGTGGCAATTCACAATAAACCCAGTCTGTTACCTCCTCCAGTTTGACCTCTCTGTGTGTTTTAGCCAAATCAGATTTATTGCCAGCAATTACTATTGGTATGTCCTGCAACAAAAAAACCAAAAAAAAAAACAAAATATCAAAAAACACGTTTTTATCGTATAACTTAAAATAGATTGAAACATTAATAGATATATTAATACCCTGAAGTAATTCACTACATGATAAGCAATGACATAGATTTTTTTTTATTTTTTTTTTATTTTGGCTTAAAACATGATGAAATTGTTATGTAACCACAAAACATTTTGTAAAATCGTTTGACACATGTTATTAAAAAAATTACCATGTTAATGATTTGTAAAAGATTATAAAATATTGTAGTTGTCTACACAGTGGGGCTAATTTAAAATATATCGGCAGTGGCTCAGCCACTGCCTACCATCTTCTTAAGATTAGCCAATGTAATTTCAAACTTAAGTTTCGATGTGTGACTCCATTAGGTTCCAAGTTCTTAGTAAAAATAAATATATCTGATCAGATGTGCTAAAATCTAATTAGATATGATTGAACATAATTAGATTTGATGCCAGAACGCATAATATTTAGTAAGATGTGGCATATGTGATATATTTTTTAGCAGATGTAGTGCCAGGTCTCTTCATATCTAAGGGGATCTGGAAAATTTGGGGCAAATGTAAGCAAAACTGGTTAGATCTGGTGCCAGATCGATTCATATTTGTTATCAGATCTAGTATCTTTTAAGCTATTTCCTAATGCATCAAAATAACAATGTACATATAAAAAAATAAAGGTGATTTTTTAATTTCTTATTTTGTTATTGAATCTGATTAGATTACTATATGTCCAGAGCAAATTGTATCTGAGTATAAATGATGTGCCAGATCTGTCTAGATTTTAAATTTGACCTCAACTTTGAGATCTAATAAGATCTGGTACAATCTGATCGAATGAGATCTATTTAGATCTGATCTTTTTACACGGGTTTCCCAGTTCGCCTTTTAGTTAACTCTACAGGTTGGTTGAAAAATTCCTGCGCTCACCAAGAGATGGCACTGCTAGCTCTAAACTTTTTTTTTCGCAAGTTGGTATAACTGTCCTGAGAACACATGCAAAGTTGCAAGTCATTCTGTCAATTTTTTCTTTGTTTACAAGCCATTTGAAGTTGACGTGTCATTGATTTTTTTTAATATGGAAAAAATTGAATATCGTGCAGTCATTAGATTCTGTGTTTTGAAGGGTTTAAAAGCAAAGGAAATTTATGAACAATTGTTAGAAGTGTATTTGAATTTTGGGCTGGTGAGCTACAAACAAACAAAACCGACTTCTTGCGTCGTTTTATAACTATGGATGAGACTTGGATCTACCACCATGACCCTAAAATGAAACAAGAACGTTTACAGTGGACTGAAGCTGGTTCTTCAGCTCCAAAGCAGGTCAAGTCACAACGATCAGCAAAGAAGGTTATGGCATCAGTTTTTTGGGATGCAAAAGGAATTTTGTTGCATTGATTATCTTCAGAAAGGTAAAACAATCAACTCTGAATATTATTGCAGCATTTGGATCAGCTGGATGAAAAAATTCGTGAGAAAAGACCTGGTTTAAAGAAGAAAAAAATCATTTTTCATCAAGACAATTCACCTGCTCACAAAAGTGTATTGACGATGGCTAAATTCAAAGAATTAAAGCACGAATTGCTTGAACATCCACCCTATTCACCAGATTTGGCTCACAGTGACTACTATCTCTTCAGGAATCTCAAAAAATTCCTTCGTGGAAAGCATTTTTCGTCGAATGAAGAGGCCATAGCAGCCGTAGACGGTTATTTTGCAGAGCTTCCGGAAAACCATTATAAGGATGGGATAAAATTATTGGAAGATCATTGGAACAAGTGTATTGAGCTTCTAGGAGATTATATTGAATAAAAAAATATATTTCGTAACAAAAACAGTATTCTTTCATTTCGAGCGCAGGAACTTTTCAACCAACCTGTAAGTTTTAGAAATCAATTTCTTAATTCAGTTTTTTAAGTCTTCTACTTCCTAGTTTTTAGGAAATGTTTTCTAAAAATTGGTTCAGGCGATTTAAAACAAAACTTATGAACTATTTCTAGGGAAATAGTTTTTTTAGTTCTAAATATCGGCCCAAAAAACAATTTAAATTGGACCTTAAAAGATAAAAAAAGTTGACTTAAAACAGAAATTAGTAAATTAAAACAGAATGATAAATTCCTTTATGTTTTTACAATTTTTAAGCCTTTTTTTTTATTTTGTCTAAAATATTTTTTGAAAATTAATACGTAAAATAAAAAAATAAAAACGCAAAATAAAAAAATTTTGATGATTGATAAAAAAAAATAAATTAAAAATTTTGTACTAATATTAATAATATTTAGTATTTTTTTTTTGCTGATTTTAGCAAACAGATTTTAAATTCCATTTTACGAAAATCGGCAGCTAATTTTTTTTATACAAATTTCATACGTGTATGCAGACAAATATCTCTGGGCTCAAATTAGCAAAATTTCCCGTAACATCAGGAAAATTTTCAGTTGCCGTTACAGACTTTTTTTGGTGAGTCGAGATACCGTGTGTTAAGTTCCTTTTAGAAGTTCTCTCAAGCAGAACCGGGAGTCCTCCAAAATATATTACATTTATCATAGAAACAGTTTAACATTTATTAGAAATTTTTTTGATCAAATTTAATCGTAATTTTAACTTAAAAGAAGTGCTATTTAACTTGATGTTTCTTATTTTTAAAGAGTTAGAGAGTTTAGTAAAAAAAATTATCTAATGAACTTAAATAAAATAAAATTTTTCTTAAAACCAAGAAAAAATTTCCTAACTAACAGTAAAATTTTGGATGACATATGAACTAATTAGGAGGCAATTTTACTGTTTTCTAATAAAAATTTACTTCTCCTTCTCAGTAGAAAAATTTTTCTATAATTTAGAAATTTTTATCAAATTTTAGGTAAAATTTGTTTCTTAATTTCAAGGAAAATTTTATTAAATATTGGTACAAAGTGTCTTTGGCGACGTTTTCATTTTAATTTTTCCTCCGAATAAGTTAATTTTTCAAAATTTTTTTTGAGTACGTACGATATACTTATTAAATATATTATTATATTTTTATAATTAGTATACGTTTAGGTGTACCTTATTATGTTAAATACAGGTTGGTTGAAAAGTTCCTGCGCTCGAAATGAAAGAATACTGTTTTTGTTACGAAATATATTTTTTTATTCAATATAATCTCCTAGAAGCTCAATACACTTGTTCCAATGATCTTCCAATAATTTTATCCTATCCTTATTATGGTTTTCCGGAAGCTCTGCAAAATAACCGCCTACGGCTGCTATGGCCTCTTCATTCGACGAAAAATGCTTTCCACGAAGGAATTGTTTGAGATTTCTAAAGAGATAGTATATACTGGGAGCCAAATCTGGTGAATACGGTGGATGAATACGGAATTTAGCCATCGTCAAAACACTTTTGTGAGCAGGTGCATTGTGTTGATGAAAAATGATTTTTTTCTTCTTTAAACCAGGTCTTTTCTCACGAATTTTTTCATCCAGCTGATCCAAAAGGCTTGAATAATATTCAGAGTTGATTGTTTTACCTTTCTGAAGATAATCAAACAACAAAATTCCTTTTGCATCCCAAAAAACTGATGCCACACCATATTTGCTGATCGTTGTGACTTCACCTGCTTTGGAGCTGAAAAACCAGCTTCAGTCCACTGTAAAAGTTCTTGGTGGTAGATTCAAGTCTCATCCATAGTTTTAAAACGACGCAAGAAGTCTGTTTTATTCTGCTTAAAACGCTCCAAATTACGCTGAGAAATTTGTTTTTGATCCAGTTTTTGTTGAATTGTTAATGTGTGCGGCACTTACTTTCCAAATAGTTTTTTCATACTTAATTTTTCATGTAAAATATGGAGTACTCGTTCGTCTGAGATGCCTATGGCATTAGCAATTTCACGCTTAGTCAAACTTGGATCTTCACTAACCATATTATGTACCTGCTCAATGATTTCTATTGTGGTTGCAGTTTTTGGTCGTCCTTCGCGTGGATCGTCTTCAAGGCTGGTACGATCACGTTTAAATTCACCAGCCCAAAATTCAATGGTGCGTTTTGAAGTTGAGGACTCCTTATACACTTCTAACAATTGTTCATACATTTCCTTTGCTTTACACCCTTTAAAACAAAGAATCTAATGACTGCACGATATTAAATTTTTTCCATATTAAAAAAAATCAATGACACGTCAACTTCAAATGGTTTGTAAACAAAGAAAGAATTGGCAGAATGACTTGCAACTTTGCATGTGTTCTCAGGACAGTAATACCAACTTGAGAAAAAAAAAAGTTTGCAGCTAGCAGTGCCATCTCTTGGTGAGCGCATGAACTTTTCAACCAACCTGTACATAGTAAGTCGAGTTTTTACTAATTTTTTCTCTTAAACTTACTTTTATCGTAAAATTTGCATATTTGTTTATTTATTTTTCTACAGGGTTTAATTATAATCATCATCTGATTTTCTTTTGCCATAACTCCTGTTTAAAGTGAAAACTTATTAGGTTTTTAACGAATTATGTTTATTCGCACTTTTATTTTATTTTTTTCATTTAATTGTCGAAAATTATGTCTGACAAATTTTGTTTTTGTTTTTATTTCAGATGAACAAGTCACGAGTTAGCCTCATTACGCCGAGAGGAGTTTTTTTTTGAGAGGTCAAGGGAAATGCGATCACAATTGCTGAATTTTCAAATTTTTTTTTAATCCCTTAATATTTTCTATTTGTTTTTTTAAAAGATACTCGTAATAGCAATAAATGAATTTAATAAAAAAAAATTATAAAAACTTTTGCAAAAGTCTTTTAATAATAAATAATAATTTTTAGTTAATATGAGGTTTCAGTTACAAATGTTTTAACCACCACGGCACCTTAATGAAAACACAAATAAACTTACTTGAAAATCAGCTCTTTGTTCTCGTATTTCTTCGAAACATTGTTTAACACATTGAAAGCTTGGTCCAGATGTGGTGGCGTACACCAGCATGAATGCATGTGCTGTAGCTATGGATAAACGACGCATGGCAGGAAATTGCATATCACCAGAAGTATCCAAAATATCAACCTGGAAATTGAAAAAAGTACAAATAAATTAAACAGTTATAGGAACCGGAAAATGTTAATTTAAATGTTTAAAACTGTCAGATGTGAATTCAACTGTCACTTGAATTTCGATAGCTTCTATAATGATTCAGTAATTACAGCTGTAAAATTCGATTACTACCTCTGATTTTTACAACTGGCCATAAATTCGGTTATCAACGCTCAAATCTGTTTTCTGGGTGTTTATTAGTATTCAACATTAAGAATTTAAAAATAAAATCTCTTAAATAGTAATTATTGCTCTAAAGTAATATTAGTTTGTAGTTTAATTGGCTTATAAATATTAATTATTATTAATATATAAATGTATTTGCAAGTGGTATTTAAGTATGGCAATAAGTGGCTTTATAAAATTAATTATTTTGGTTATGTGTAATATATTTTAATATTTTCTGAACATTTTAAGTGTGGTATTTAATTAAATTTAATAAAAAGCTGTTTGTACATTTTATTTATCAATCGTTATAAAAAAACAATACATATGTATGTATACTGCATACTATGTAGGTATTTAAAATAAATTGTAAGCAATTGAATAACTATGGTTACATATAAGTCCCATTTTCTACACTCAGAAAAAAAAGTTAGTAGAAAAATTTGTAAACGGTTTTCAATCCCACTTTACTATTTTTGTACTGATTTTTAGTAAAAAAAAATATTATTTAGCAAATCTTTTTGCTATTTACATTTTACAAATTACAGAATTTTTACAGAATATCTACAAATTTTCGTTGCTAATTTCAGAAATCATTTTACAAATTTTTGAAAACCGATTTGCTAAAATTAGCAAAAAAAATTACTAATTTTAAAAAAGTCGATATTGAAGGAAATGTTATTTCTAATAATTTAAACTTATACATACAAACTTAAATTGCCCTAAAATGTTACATAGGATTAAAAAAGGGACCTGAAGTGAAGATACCGACTCATGTCTAAAAAGAGGACATCCACTCAAAATAGCACTAAAAAGGGTTTTTTAGTTCTAAAAATCAGCCCTAAAAACAATTAAATTTAACCTTAAAAGTAAAAAAAAAAATTTACTAAAATATTTTTCAAAACAGAAATTACCAAATTAAAACAAAATGATAAATTCGTTTATGTTTTAACAATTTTTAAGATTTTTAAGCCTTTGATTTTTTTTTTCATTTTGTATAAAACATCTTTTAAAAAATATAATCAAAATTTTTGATGCTCGATAAAACAAATAAATCTAAAACTTTGTACTAATATTAATAGTATTTAGTATTTTTTTTTGCTGATTTTAGCAAACAGATTTTAAATTCCACTTTACAAAAAGTCTACTAAAATTTAGTAGCGGCCACCAATTTTTCTACTAATTTCATTGTACTACACGTCAGCAGACATGTGTTGCTAAGATTAGCAAAAAATACCGCTGGGCTCAAATTAGCAGAATTTCCCGTAATAACAGCAAAATTTTCAGTTGCCATTACAAACTTTTTTGGTGAGTGTATGGGAATACTTGACGTATGAGTTATTTTTATTTAAATTAATATAAAGTATACGCCAGGGATGCGAGATGAAAATTTCAATTTCGTACAAAAGTCACTACCAAATTGTACTTTTTTGAACTCAATTGTACCATTTTTTTAGTATAAAAAAAAAGACCAACTGTAGAATTTTTTTTAATATTTTTATTTTTAATAAACATAACAAAAAAACTGTACAGAAAATTTAGTTGTAGAGATACTTTTTTCAATAGCCTTTTTTTTTGACAGATCTCGTGTGAATCGTGTCATGCTGTCATGTAATTTTTGTTTAGTATTGTTTGGCATTTCATAATGGAAAGACTTACGCCTGAACAACGTTAACAAATCGTTCAAGTTTATTACGAAAATTCACGTTCTGTGAGGAATGTGTTTCGTGCACTTCGCTCAACTTATGGTCAACATAATCGTCCTACTGAGCGTACTATTCGCAACATCATCACCCATTTTGAGACCCAGCATTTAATATTGGATAATATTCAACCGAATAGACCACGTCCAGCACGCTGTGAAGAAAATATAGCGGCCGTAGCTGAGAGTGTACACGAAGACCGTGGAGAGTCGATTCGGCGCCGTTCGCAGCGACTTGGACTGACGTATGGAACGACTTGACGCATATTACGTCAAAATCTTAAATTGAAAGCGTGCAAAATACAGCTTGTTCAACAACTGAAGCCACTCGACCTTCCCAAACGACATCGCTTCACTCTATTTGCGAGGCAAATTTTGTTCAGCGATGAGGCCCATTTCTGGCTCAATGGGTATGTACTTTGGGTAATTTATGCCAATTTTTTGGCCAAAACTAATAACTGCCAGTCTGGAAAGAGGGCCCTTATTTAATGATTTGGGAAGATCTAAAAAAATATCAACCCTACACTCAAAAAAATTAGTTAGTAAAAAAGATAGTTAACTAACTGCAGTGTTTCCATCATTCTTTCTGCCAAATCCTCCCGTTTTTGGCTTGTTTACGTGAAGAGACATTTTTCCCAAAATAAATTCTGAATTTTTCTTTTTTTCCAATACGACTTTTCTCTTCTTTTATAACTTGCCACTTCTTTATTTCGCACTTGTAGCCTGCGTGCAATATGAATTCAAAAACACGAATCCAACAATGCAAAGGACTTAATCCGTATTTTAGGTTACCTTCTTTCGCATAAAATGTTTCACTCTCAAAGTTTGTGATTTTCATAAAGTCCTTTGGATGTGCTCCACATATAGTTTGACTTGATTTAGTGTTGGTTTTCCAATATAAAGGATAGTGCCTTTTCTGTCGTAAGTCTGACTGGATTCTTCATCGCACTCTGATATTTTCCTCAATTTAGAGGGCCTTGTTGGGCTAGCTAGAGTTTTTTTGAAAACCAATGCTAAGTCTAGCTGCTTTTGCTTTCGAGCAGATTTTGTTGCTGCGCGAACACACAGCTCCGTTTCATGTTGTACTGATTTTGAGAGTTCATCAGCATCGCTTATTTTCGAACGTTCGCTTTTCTTTCCAATTTTTTTTTTTGGCATTTAACCATTCTGAATTTTTCGTCTCAAACACAACACGTTTTCTTTGTGAATTTTGCCATTTCTGAGACAAATAACGACAATCACTTCTTCACTCACCGTTTCGCCATCACCTATTTTCCTAAGTATATACTTCAAAACAGCAGTTTATTTCTCTCTTTTTTTTCTTTCTTAGAACCAAACTTTAGCAAGTTCGCTATGAGCCAAGTAGGGGTTGCCTACAAAAAATGGCATACATAAAAAAACGCAAAAAATCGCAGCATGAAATTAATGAAATAAACTCAAAATTAAATACTTAAAAAAGCTTTATTAATTCCAGCATTAAAAAATATTAAGATTTTTTAAAAGCTTATCCAAAGCTGGATAAAAATTTTTATTTTTTTGAAAATTGAGGTTAGGCCGAAAGAATGAATTTTTTACCAATAAATTATTTTATTTCTAAAATGATTATTTATTTATTTACCACTTACCATTACTATTGTTTTGCATATCTAACTTTATTTTTAAAGCGTTTTGTTTATTAGGAAATATTGCCTTGTAATGTCATCAAAAAATCACATGAAGCACGTTCCACTTAAATTGTTGTTTTTTAACAATGACTTTGAGAGTCAGCTGATTAGCAGTTTTTGGTTTTTTACAAAAACAAAATTTACTTCCAAAAGCTTTGAAGTATTCTTAATTAAACTGCGACAACAAAAGCTTGATTTTCAAATGTACGAAATTTGAATTTTGGCCAAAAAAATGTATCAAATTACCCATAGTGGTATGTAAACAAACAAAATTGCCGCATTTGGGACGATATTGATATTATTACAAAATAAACATTTTTTGGGCTGTTTAATTTTCAACATCGTGGTAGAAAATATACGCATTTTTTAGGATTTTTGGTATTTTATTTGTACATTAACAGGAAAATCGTGTTTTTACACACAGATTTGGTAAATTACTCTTTAATTCGAAAATTTTATTTAATTTTTGCGCATTTTTAATGTAATTTTACCAATTCTGTGTTTATTAACTTACGCATAATGCGTGTATTTTTTTTCATTTACGCACACAGAGTAAATTTACCTTACTTATAGAAGGAGTACAGTTTCCTACTATAAGTTGGGTAAATTTCAATAGAAATTAGAGTGTATACTTTATGGTCCCATACCGATTGTAGTTTATTTAAAAAAGTAATATGCAAAGTTTGTTTTTAAATGAAGAATCAGTTGAAATTCATAGAAATATATTTTTTAACTATTTGAATCAGTCATTCAAAAAACAAACTATAAAAATTTACAGACATTCAGAAAAAGTTGATATTTTCAGTTAAATGTAAAATTTTATGTTTTCTGTTTCTAAAAATTGAAATTAATATAATTCTTTTTTGTTTTTTTTTTACCAAAATAGTTTGTATATATACAAAATTATTCCGATAAAAATTACAAAAAATTATTAAAATATACATACACACAAAGCCAATAAAAATATATGCATCTGCATGTGTTGTGTTCTGTTTTGTAATTACATACAAATAAAAAAAACTTACAATATGAAAAATAAACCACAAAAGTAGTTTTTTCTAACTTTTTGTCAGTAAAAATTTGATAATTATTTTACCCGACTTTCTATTGTTTTTACTTTTGTCGATTATTAAACAATGATTAAAAATAAACAACAAATTGTGTTGAATGTAATGGAAAATCAATATGTATTTTAAGTTGTTTTTAACGAAATAATATTGTGAGTGTATGAATGTTATATGAATTTAAAACAGATATCTATGGTTTTATGTGCTTAATTCAGAAAGCATCTTCCAATAGAAGGTAGTTCTGCATTCAAACCGATTCATAACTTATTAAACAGGGTTCGTTCTTAGCCCAAGTTTTGCCGAATTCCATCCAAATATCTTTCTATTTCTGACCTGTAAATTAATTACAATGTTAAATGTACTCAAAAAGTAATTCTGCGTTGTTAGGTATATATAAGTGCCACGGTTGTCCAGTGTTTTGCAAGTACTTGATTTTTTCCGCAGGGAGGGGCAAAGAATATCATCTGATTTTCTTTTTTCGCTATAATTTTTGCCGTAAGTAAAAACTCATTTAATTTTTTACTGATTAAGTTTATTCGTACTTTTGAATTATATTTTACTAATTTGTGGAAAATTATGACCGTCAAGTGGCTAAGGTTGGCACTGATGAAAATTTGGGTTCCCTTTATTACATGTAAAATACTAAAACACAAGGAAAACACTAAATGGACTTCCAAAGCGATTGATCTATTTTAGATAATTTCTAGAGCGCCCCGGTAGGCTTTGTAGCGTGCTAGCTTATCAGTGCGGGGGTCGTGGGTTCGATTCCCACCAGAGGCTCTAATCCGTTTTCGCTACAACGAGCCGATGGCCTTTGTTGCTAGTGCTCGGTTAGGGTATTAGGATATAATTTATAATTATATGATTAATATAAAATAAATAAATAATAAATAGATAATATTTATTGTTGCACACTTTAACCAACCAGCACCACTACCTGGACAGGTGGGTTCTTTTGAATTAGAAATACATCTAATCAATTACTTAAAAATCAAAAATTTTTAAGTGTACCTCATCTGTGGATTGTGAAAGTTTAGGTAAAATGCCTGGTTAAAACAATGAAATTAAATTTAAAGTTATTAAATAAGAGTACGTTATAACAATTTACACTCTTAATGACACAAATTAATCACAGATTTTGCCTACAAGTATTGTAATTCCAACATAAAGCTGAAGTAGAAAAACTTGTAAAAAAGCTAAACTTAAAAATTTCCATAAAATTTAGGAATTGTTGTATTAAATGTGTGAGTAAAATTGTTTCATTATATAAATTCTGCTAGAAATGATTTAATTTTATCACAGTTATACATCATTGAACTTATTGAAGTTCTAAGGTTTTATCAAATTAATGATGTTTTGTAATTTAATTTCACCATATCCAATTCTAAATGACAAAACACAATTTTGGTATGTTTTAGCTACATCCGAAATACCTGTATGTATAATAAAATATATTTATAATCCATATGTTCTTGTTGTTGTAGTAAGCAAAGCAACTTTTACCAAGACTATTAATGGAAAACACTGAAAATCAATATTGTTTATTTTTAAGTACGAATATGTATGAATATACCCAGCAAAACTTTGTGTAATGGGCACGATATATTGAGCCATTAATTCATTACCTTCAGCATTATTTTTAAGCAAACAATAAGGAGCAGAGAATACAAAAAAAGAAGAAAATTCAAGGTATTTAAAGTAGGGACTGAAACCGAACCTGAGCCCAAACGGGTTTAGGTTCTCTGTTTATAAAAACTTTGAACCCGAACCCACTGAACTCAAAAACTTAACCAGGTTCGGGTTCAAAAATATAAAAAAATATTCTTGATAGAATAATCATAAAAAATAAAACATATCTTGCATTGCAGTTTGCAGTGCTCGGCACTATATCTAGTCCTTCTTTTAAGCAAATACTTGATCAATGCAAAAATTTGCGAACAGCAAAAATTTTTTTTTAAGCTAGAAAGCAAAACTTGAAAAAAGCCGTACTATACTGTTAAGCTACTCGTAGATGGAATTCCAGTTATGACATGGTTCAAGCTTTATTGGAATACAAAAGTTTTTGTTCGGAATTACTGCATTAAATATACAGTGGATTCCCGATTTAACGAACAATTGATTGTTAGCCCTATTCGTTAAATCGAAAGATTCGTTATATCCAGTACTAAACAAAAAACATTTATTCATGTAATAACAAATTAAAAGGACAATTCATATCATATCTTATTACTAAAAAAATGGATTTTATTAAAAAATTAATAAAAAGTAATTATTAAAAAAATTTAAAAAAAAACGTGTTATTGACGTTTGTTTTTGCGATTTTTTCAAACTTTGTAATGGCTTCCTTTGGAAGCTCTCATAAAACTAATGTCTTAGAATGCTTTAAAAAAATCAAAGCTAGATGGCAATACATAATTCATTGTTAACGACATCAAATACAGGCCGTTTTTTATGTTCCAGACCGATGTTTTTTTTAGAATAAATGTTAAACGGTGAAACATTTTTTAATAATATTTTATTACATGAAAGTTTGGTTCATACAAATTATGTATATCAGCCGCATCTGGCCGCTGCGAAAATGTGTGCTCTTTTAACCATATTTTGCATAACATTTTGGCGTATAACGGGTGTTATTGCTCTAATTTATTCAATAATGTTGTTCTTTAGAAACATCCCAAAGAAAGTAGTAGAGGCAGTCAAATCAGGAAATAGAGGGCGCCAATCGAAATCTCCTCTTTTTCACACAATGCGGCCAGAAAAAAGTTATTGGTGTGTCAATTGAGGACTTTCAGTTTCCCAGTAGAAGCTATCTGTTTATTAACAAAGCCACCCAAGTCAAAATGTGCCTCATCGCTCTAAATGATTTTTCACCAAAACTGGGGGTTTTTATATTTTTTAAGAACTTCAACACGTTGTTGGTGCGTTAAATGCTACATAATAAATTGTTACCGACTGCTCTGCAAAACTGTCAAATACAAACTGACAAATGTCAACCAAACAGAAATGGCGGTAAAAAAATCGACCTGGGACATAAAAAACACACTGTTTGTAGTATTTAAATAAGTTTTACGAGTTTTTTTGTATGTATTTTTTATTTGTTCGTTAAACCGAGTACTAAATTGGATTTGAATTCGTTATAGACAGTACCTAATGTAAAAATTTTGTCTGTTCGTTAAATCGCGAATTCGTTAAATCGAGAGTTCGTTAAATCGGGAATCCACTGTATATGATAATATTTAGAATATTTGTAAAGAATTCGTAAAAGTTTTTGCACCTGTTTAAAAATTAACGCTAAAACTACACTTAAAAAAGTTTGTAAGTTAAAATAACTGAAAATATCATTTAATAGAAATGATAATTCATTTAAAAACCGGTCTACTTAATTTTCATTTAAAATAAATGCCATTTGTTATTTATTTTTAAATGTTGATTAATCAACTGACACATCCGTAAGAAACAACTGATATAATCAGTTAAAATAAATGTCAAAATTTTACCCACCAATCCTTAAAAAATAAATGTTTTTTTCATTTATTTGAAATTATTTCCGTTTTTGTATTTTTTGTTTTTTTTAATATACTCGTACAATACAAAATGTATGTATGCATATGAAGCTATAAACACTTTTTGTGTGAATGTATTTGTATATGTATGTGTGTTTATGAAGTTCATGTAAATTGTATTGAAAAATTTTGTATATATACAACCAATTTAAATAAAAAAACAAATTGAAATTTTTTGAATATATTTTTTTTGAAACAGACAGCAAACAAAATTTAAATTTGTAATAACTGTTACGGACACAAATAAACCACAAGTTTCCGTTTTGTGGGTAAATTTTTATTAAATTTCAAACAAATAAAAAAAATAAATGCAACTGAAAAAAATCGGTAAGTGATAGTAAATTATTTCGAATAAATGTATAAAAAAGTTAATATAGATGTTTCTTTGAAAAATAAATGTATGTTCCTTTATTTTTAAATGGATCGGAAAACTTTTTTATTAAACTACAAACCGTTAACTACATAATATTCTGAGTGTAGTACAAGAAGAACAGATGACTTTGGCGATTGTTATACAAAATAGAGCTAGCAGAAGATGACAAAACAAAAATATTTTTACAAGAATTGTATTTAAATATTATAGAAAGAGAAATCCACTTTATTCATAATCCATTTTTGATTGCAGATAGCAGATTTAAGAGATAGCAGATTTAAGAGGTTGAAAATGCTAAAAAAAACATATTTTAAAAACAATTGAAATTTTTAAAATTTGTAAATGGAAAGAGAATCAATTAGAGAATCAATATTGTGTTCTTCAAAAAATGATAAAGATATCCTCAAACATGTTCTGCAAAAGAAGGAACGATTTTCTAAATCAACTTCTTCAAATGAGAGGGCCTTTCAAAGCCTTGAATTTTATTTTGTTGCCACAAAGAACAAATTTAAAAGAATAAAATTTTAAAAATATATTCCTCTATGTTCTGGAATCCCATTACCCATAAACTAAAACTAATTCAAATATATTGGTGTTCTTTAATTCACTTTCACTATCTGGCGAAATCAATTAGTATGTGTTCTTTTGTTATTAGTTGTTAGAAGAAACAAAATTTGGCTCAATAAATTTTGAATTATTTTTTTAATATCAAGCGGTTGTTTGTTAATATTTTAACATTTATTAACACTAAAAAATGTGTTTTTAAAAAGCATCTAAAATATGTAAATTTTTTGGCATAATTTTACTTTTTAGGAATGCCCTGAAAAATTAAAAAATATATATGATCCCCTCGGGAATTAAAAAAGAATACAAATTTATATGGTGTTAAGGAGGCCGGAGTGCCTTTTTTTATATATTCGATTTATTTATTATTAAAATTTAACAATTCATTATATGTAGGTACCTTGCAAAGCCATTTTTGCTTGTCTGCAGATAAAAAAAATATAAGTTATGTTTAATTAATTAATAGTGTTCATTGCAAATTCGCTAGGTCCAAAAAAAAGCCGAAACACACCCAAAATGGTAAGTGTGACGTCTTAAATTAAAGGAAATTTTCTCACGATTCTAAATATGCATTTGTTTTAAGATTCTGGAAATAGATTACGCATTAGATCTATTTTAATAAATTTTAGGTAGTAAAAAAAGGAAAAGATAATTTTTCGCTAAAAAAAACTGGAATTTATTGTTCGTATTAAACTGAATGAAATTTGGTAAAAACAATAACATAGACAAACGCACGAATTCAAAAACAACCTTTTGCAATTAGGTGAATTTAACAAATTTTGCGGTTTGAATTCGTCACTTATTCCAGAACATAAACGATTAATTACAAAATTAAACAAAAGTTTCTTATATTTTTACAAGTACCATATCATATTAAAAAAATAAATAAAATAAAAAGTTGTGATACATAGTCCAGAACTCAGTGGTTTGAGTTCTTGACTGGCAGCCAGAGATCCCAGACCGGATTTCCACCATGACCACGTTGTACTTTATAATGTGTAAAATAATTTAAATAATTTTTTTTTTAATAAAAATCTCTTTTATGACACATTACTTTAGCTATCATTGAAACCATATAAGTAACCGTTTACATTATCACCTCTAAGGTAATACAGGGTATCCGCCGGGAAGGTATAATTATTTGTTTTACCGCCATTTTGGTAAACATTAGTCTTGACAGTTCATATTTGGCAGTCCTGACACGTGGCAAATTTATTATGGAAAAATATTCGATAAATCAACGTGTTTTAATCGTTAAAACATTTTATCAAAATCAATCATCGATTACTGTGACGATGAGAAAGTTACGTGAAATTTTTAGGAGAAACAACTTGCCAACAAAACGCACTATTTATCGTGTAGTGAATGATTTCGAAGAAAGGGGGTCTGTAGGTGATAGGCCCAAGCATGGACCACAACGTACTGCAAGATCGGCTAAAAATATTACTGCTGCTTAAGAAAGTATTCAAAACAATCAATCAACATCAATTTTACGCCGTGCTCAGAGCTTGGAATTATGGCCATAGTAGGCCATAATTTTGCACAAAGATTTGCATTTGTTTCCATGTAAGATTCAGTTGACACAAGAGCTTCTTCCACAAGACCATTTATGCCGCCGTACATATGCAAATAGGATGAAAAAATCATAATGAGTGACGAGGCACATTTTCATTTGCATGGATATGTGAATAAACAGAAGAGTCGGTTCTGGGCAATGGAAAACCCTCAAATTATTCATCAGTCACCTTTGCATCCATTAAAAGTGACAGTCTGGTGTGCAATTTGGTCAGGAGGAATCATTGGACCTTACTTCTTTCACTCACCAAAAAAAGTCTGTAATGGCAACTGAAAATTTTGCTGTTATTACGGGATATTCTGCTAATTTGAGCCCAGCGGTATTTTTTTGCTAATCTTAGCAACACATGTCTGCTGACGTGTAGTACAATGAAATTAGTAGAAAAATTAGTAGCCGCTACTGAATTTTAGTAGACTTTTTGTAAAGTGGAATTTAAAATCTGTTTGCTAAAATCAGCAAAAAAAAATTACTAAATATTATTAATATTAGTAAAAAGCTTTGAATTTATTTTTCTTATCGAGCATCAAAAATTTTGATTATATTTTTTAAAAAACGAATTAATTATTTTGTTTTAATTTGGTAATTTCTGTTTTGAAAAATATTTTGGTAATTTTTTTTTTACTTTTAAGGTTAAATTTTAATTGTTTTTAGGGCGGATTTTTAGAACTGAGTCGGTATCTTCACTTCTGATCCCTTTTTTAATATATGTAACATTTTAAGGAAATTTAAGTTTGTAGGTGTAAGTTTAATTAGAAATAGCATTTCCTTCAATATCGACTTTTTTAATATTAGTAATATTTTTTGCTAATTTTAGCAAATCGGTTTTCAAAAATTTGTAAAATGATTTCTGAAATTAGCAACAAAAATTTGTAAATATTCTGTAAAAATTCTGTAATTTGTAAAATGTAAAAGATTTGCTAAATAATAATTTTTTACTAAAAATCAGTACAAAAATAGTAGAGTGCGATTGAAAACCGTTTACAAATTTTTCTACTAACTTTTTTTTCTGAGTGTTGAAAATGAAAACGGCGTAACGGTAACTGTGAATGGGAAGCGAAATCGTGATATGATTGAAAACCTTTTTAACGCCACAACTGATGTGGTATCAACAAGATGGTGCCACATCGCATACAGCCAGGATTACAATGGAATTACTGCGAGACCTCTTTCCATAACAAGTTATTTCAAGAAATGGTGATGTTGATTGGCCTCCACGGTCGCCTGATTTGACTGATCCGGACTTCTTTTTGTGGGGATATCTGAAAAGCAAGGTTTATGCAAACAAACCAGAAACGCTTGAGCAACTCAAAGAAAATATTCGTGATGAAATTAATGAAATACCGCGTTAAATGTGTGAGAATGTAATGAAAAATGTGCTCAAAAGGGCTCGCATTTTTGAGGCTAACAGAGGCGGACATTTATCTGATATTGTATTCCATACATAATAGCCGACATTAAGTAAAGCATTTATCAATATAAGATCCATTCTCTTTCATTCAATCAAAAATCATAAACAAACAAAGTAGTATAACTTCCCGGCGGACACCCTCTAGGTCCATATAAAATATTAGGCCTCATTGCTTGCAAAATTTAGTTAAAGCTTTACACATTATTTGGTAATATGTGGTTTTGCTGGGTATGCTCTTAAAATGTTAATTTTATAAATTTGTAACAGGTCCCTTAATATATGACGACCTGCTGTAAATCTCAGCTTTGAAGATGCATCATTAATCAAAATATATGATATGTATGGTGGAGTGTGGGGAGGGGGAGGGAAACTGCGTGTCTGCTATAACAACAAATACATACACCCTGTAAAAGATTTACTTGAGTATTAACGCGCGTGTGAGTATATTTTTTCTCATACACTCATGTTTAAGCTCATCAGTATCATTTACTCGTCTGATGTATATATCGCTGGCATAATGAAGAAACACCCTAACTCAGTTTTATTTATTTAGTTACATGATAAAAGTTAAACTGTATATAATTACACTTTTTATATAAAATTTCTTCGAAGTCTATTTTTAATCTAATTGCTGCCAGAATTATTAAAATAAATTGTGTAACATAAAGTTAATGTATAAGGTTTTCATAGCTTAAAAATTTTTTTATTTTCTTTAGTTAAATAATAAAAAAGCGAGTTAAGGCCTTTGTACATTAAGCCATAGTTATGTTAAAATATGATTTTTTTATACAATTTTGTATAACGTGGCTCATGTCATCATGGATTGTAAATCATTATATGTGCTTTTGATTAATAGACGGATTACATTCAATAGTTGAAGCTGAAATAAATATAAATTTGAGGAAGCCTAATGAGATTCAAAACGCAGTTAACTGCCCAGCAAAACCACACATTACCAAATAATGGGTAAAGTAATGTATAGCCATAGAGGCCGATGGATTACTTTACACCTTACTTCATTGATGAATTTTACAGGCGATGAGCCTCAAGGTAATGTATATACCCATTATTTTAGAGGTGATAATGTAAGTGGTTACTTATATCGTTACGAGAATGGAAAAAGTAATGTGCCTAAAAATAGATTTTTAAAAACGAGGAATTTTTATTAAAAAAAATTATTACAAATATTTTATTTAAATTATTTGTAATTAAAAATAATGTGGTCAAGATGGGAATCGATCCAGAAAATTCTGGTTGCCAGACAAGAACTCTACCCACTGAGCTGTCGACGCATATAATATTTGATTGCTTTAAAGTTAAATGAATTGTTGCGCTTCGTTTTTTCGCTAGTGTTGTCAAAACAAACATACATTACTCTTTTGCTTACAAAAAAACACAAAGTAATGTATCTAAAAATAGATTTTCAAAAATATTTCAATAATTACTTTACATTTATAAATCATATATTACGAAATCAATAATCAGTAACCATTACTTTATGCTTGCAAATAATGAAAAAGGTAACGAGCTATCATTACAAGGTAACGCATGAGAATATCGCACCAATTACCAAAGTTTTGCTGGGTGTTTAATGCAAAAAAGTAACAAAAAAAGTTTGGAATTTATCACCAAAATGTTTATTGTAGAATAGTTAAGACTTATATCATTAAAGATATCATAAATTTTTTTTCATAAGATTGTTCATTAGTTTTGTAGACAGATTTTATGTAGGTCATCCCAAAATCTGATTAGAAATCTGATGAGCAACCTTGAATTTGGCTCATTTTTGGTGTTTGTGTTAAGTTTTTGGCTTTGGTGTGTTCTGACATATGTCTAGAATTTTATGGCCAACATTTTTGTAAAACATTTCATACTCGCCCTACCCCTTTATAGGGGGTTTTTTAATATTTGTTAGAATATAGCCCAAAATTACTGTTATGTGGGGGAGTTAGAGGGTTAATGAGTTTCACAAAAATATTTATGTTAATATTTTATACAAAGTTGCTGAACATATCCTTCACCGAAGATGTAAAGAACACATAGTTTCATATACCGATATATGAAACTTTAACCCCCCAAAAATAAAATTCTGATGTGATCTTTCAAAACGCAGAAACATGCATGTATATTTTTGTTGTCTCCTCTAGTCGAATCCATTGTCACACTCACAATATATTTTCCGTAACCGACTGTAGTTTATTTAAAAAGTAATACGTAAAGTTTGTTTTTAAATGAAGAATCAATTGAAATTCATAGAAATATATTTTTTTAACTATTTGAATCAGTCATTCAAAAAACAAACTATAAAAATTTACAGACATTCTGTAGGAGTTGATAGTTTCAGTTAAATGTAAAAATTTATGTTTTCTGCTTCAAAAAATAGAAATTCATATAATTCCTTTTTGTTTTTTTACTAAAATAGTTTGTTTAAATACAAAATTATTTCAACAAAAATTACAAGAAATTATTCAAATATACACACACACAAAGCCAATAAAAATATATAGATCTGTGTGTGTTGTGTTTTCTGTTTTGTAATTACATGCAAATAAAAAAAAACTTTCAATTTGAAAAACAAACCTCAAGAGTAGTTTTTTCTAACTTTGTGTCAGTAAAAATTTGATAATTATTTTAAACAACTTTCTATTGTTTTTACTTTTGTCGATTATTAAACAATGATTAAAGATAAACAACAAAATGGGTTGAATATAATGGAAAATCAGTAGTCCTCTTTTGATAGTATTTTCTATTAATTTAATATGTATTTTAAGTTATTTTTAACGAAATAATATTGTGAGTGCAGTACTCTGTGATTTTGGAAAACGTTCGAAATTCTTATGCAGTGTTATTAATTGATTTGATGTCCTCGTGATCAGTTTAATTCGGAACTGAACTGAAAAATGGGTAAACAATCATCAGCCCTGGATATTCGTAAACTTGTGTTAAAATATTAAAAAGCAGGAAAAACATTTAGTGAAATTTCTCTCATGATTAAAAGAAGTCATAATACTGTTAACTACATTAATGATAATTATAAAAACTTTTCAAATTAATTTACAAAATCGTCCCAAATGACAAATAAAAAAAACTAAATGGGACTGAAATACGATCTCTTGTACAAAAAAATAAACAAAATCTAACTGAGAGTTTTATTTAACTATTCTAAAACATTTCAGATTGCTCAAGTATCAACATTCAACTACTTGCAACAAAAAAAACATATATGTATTATGAAAATCAATTTGAAAATGGCCAAAAATTAAAAATACCCAATAAAAAAATTAATATATTGTTTTATAATATATTGTGTAATTGTTTAAATTTTATGTAAATGAAGAGATAACATTGAATATTTCAACTGTGTTTATTATTTTCAATATAAAATGAACTCGATTTATTTAAAGGAAATAAATCAACGATTTTAAAATGTAAAATTGTAACAATATATATCGCTTATTATTTAACATTTAGTATTAACAGAGTTTTGAACACATGTACAACACAACAACATTTGTTAAAGTGCATTCGGAAGGTCCAATTTTCAATTTTTTATTCGGCTAAAAGTGTTAGCCACGAACTTATTTTTTCCACTATAATGAAATAACTTTTTAATAATGTTTTTTAAGTTAATACCACAAATCCATTTAACATATTATTCATATTGCAAATATAAGACAGTAGAAAAAATATAAAAATTTTCACCACATTTTATAATAAATTGGTCGATACCAGAGAATGGTGTTTCCAATTCGGTTAACCTATTAACCGATTCGGTTAATGTCGAAACAAATTATTTAAAACTCAAATAATTATTCGACCCGAATATTCAATTAAACTTTTTATATGGTTTTTTCTGTTATATTTTATAAAATCTTCCTAATTTCTTTAAATATGGCGAGAAAAGCTTAGAAAAAATATATAACTAAAATACAATTAAATTCTATTGAAATCAAGTGAAAGATATTCTTAAGGATTGGATAACTTTTTAACCAATTCAAAGCAAGTGATGTGTAATATAAAATTTTTAATTTTTGTTTTAATTCCCGAAAAACTTCTAATTTTGCTAAAGCAAAAATAGGAAAAAATATAAAATTTTTGAATTTTCAAAGAGTAGAATAACTTAAGTGGAACCCAAAAGAGATATCGTTACAATATACTATTGTAGGTAATCACCTGATAGGAATAGACTACAATATCTTGTGAAATTTTCTTAAAACGACTTAAGTGCATTTGTCAAAAGTCTGCAGATATTTATTATTTTTATTTGAAATTACAATCACTGGTAAATTAATATAGCTTTATTTTTTATAGAAAACCTATTTAACTCTAAATCCCAAGCCAAATAGTGAAAGTAGGTGTGACAGTTCTGTCAAACTTTGTAAGTTTAGCAAAAACAACACAATATTTTAAAGAAATTTCTATTGAACATTGTTTGAAAGCAGCTCTTGTTTATTTAGATTTTTTTTTTTTTTTTTTGTGTTTAAGCACCGCATTTTATTAATTTTCTGTGCAGTTATTTATGTATGTTTATAAAAATGATATGCTTTCCCGGCAAATTTCCATTCCCAATTGCAATAACAACATGGCATTCTTAAATTGAAACTGGTTGTAACAAAATGTTGAAACAGGTTGAAACTAACACAAAATAAGCTGGTTTTGGTTTGAGGGCTGTTAAAAAATGTTGCATATTGAGTTTGACTCGTCTCGACATTTTTAGCAGAGAATATAAGAGAAGCATAATTTCTCTCAGTAATAATAATCTCTCTGTTCATATTCTCTCTTTCTGCCGACCACTGGATTATAATCCAGATGTTCATTCGGTAATACACAATGAGAACATAAGATCAATAGCATAACGTATGCTAATTTTAGTCATCATATGTTGCTTGTTTACAAACATTTTTAAAATAAGGAAAATCTGTTAAGAGAATTAGAAACAAAAAAAAAAAAGAGAATAAGAAAATACGTTTTAAAAATAAAATAGATTCTATTACACAACTGCAACGCTCGGCACAATTTAATTGTCAATTTATATGTAAAAATTCGGCACGTTGTTGATCTGGGCCCTCACTTAAAACGCGGGCGGATCAATAAGTCCTTGGCTTTTTAAATAAAACACAGTTTTTTTTGCAAAAAAAAAAATATATATTTTTCAACATAATCTCCTTTTAGCTTAATACAATTAGTCCAACGTTTCTCCAATTTTTGTATCCCTTCCAAAAAATAGGATTTTTCGAGATCCATAAAATAGGCATTTGTTTGATCAATAATTTCACCGTTGGAGCTAAATCTTTTTCCACCGAGCCACCCATCTTGCAGTCAGCTTTCTTAAATCCAACCGATCATTTAAAATCGAAACCACACTTCTATATGAAATGCCTATGGCACCAACAATCTCACGCACTTTTACTCTTCGATCGGCCAACACCATATCGTGGATTTTTTAGACATTTTCGGGTGTATTGACCTCAATTGGCCGTCCAGAACGTTCAGCGTCATTTGTACTTCTGCGACCACAACGAAAGTCAGTAAACAGCAGTGTTGCATTTCATATAACTACGAGGGAAGTTCGAAAAATCACGGACTTATTGATCTGCCCTCGTATCAAGTATTTTTGGTTTTTGTTGCATATTTGTTGAAGATTTTTCTTATTGTTATTTTTAGAAAATGTGAAAAGAGAAAATATATTTTTTAAAAATATTAAAGGTTAAATGAAATGATAAAATAAATTAGAAAATTTAAAAGACCAAAGTGTACAGTTTCTTTTGGCCCTCACAGTATATGTATATGCCCTTTGATTTTCTGAGATGTTAGCTAACCCAGCAAAAATATATGGAAGTGATTCTTAAGGAATCAATTTTTCATAGATTCCAAAGTATCTTATAGTTTTGATTTTCCGATTATAAAGAAAAAGAGTTTCGAACCTTCCAAAAATGTATTTTTTAATGAAATTTAGCTCTTTTCAATTCTTTGACGGGTAACTGTTTTCAAAAATAATAAAAGTGAAACGCGATTAATCTCGTGTTTCTGTGATTGGGATTGGCCAGCCAGATCTCCCGATTTTACTGTACCGCACTTACTCCTCTGGAGATATTTAAAGTTGTTGGTCCCGCAACTTAGAGGAGTTAAAAAACAACATTCGAGCCGAAACTGACAACGTTACACCACAAATGCTGTGTCAGTATGCAAAATTTAATCAAGAAAACTCAAATTTGCATCAACGCTGACGGCGGCCATTATGTCCCACATAATTTTCCACCATTAATTGAAACAAAATTTATAACGACGAATAAAGATAATCAGTAAAAAGCCAAATGAGTTTTTACTTTAAACAAAAGTTTTAGCTGAAGAAAATCAGATGATGGTTTTTGCCCAACCCAGTAGTACTTCCAATAATACATTTTGTCAGGTTGCGTATGAGTGTTATTAATTCAAAACTAGTTAATAATAATCATACGCCAACTTTTACTATTTTTATAACCCCGATTTTTAATACTTACTACTACCCAGCAAAAATAAATGGAAGTGATTTTTAGGGAATTAATTTTTCATTGATTCCAAAGTATAGTTTAGTTCTGATTTTCCTCTTCTAAGGCAGTGCTTTTCTACAACTTCCGGAAATGTAATTTTTAATGAAATTTAACAGTTTTCAATTGTATGAAGGGTAACTTATTTTAAAAACAACCAAAGTTAAACATTAATCATAGATACTTCTATAAAAAATTTGACACTTATAACTATGGTTTAAGTTAAAGCGATTTTAAATTCTTAAAATGTTCCGTTATAATTTAACCAACAGTCAAACTCAAACTTCATATGGGAAACGACAAAAAATGTGTCGTTAAATTCCCAGACGCTTAGGCCCGATACTGAATTCCCGTTAAAATTGAAATAAAAAATTCAAAATTTATTTGAGAACATTAAAAGATCTCATTTTTCACTAAACCATAAGAAGAGGTTAGAAGCAATGAAAAAAGATCATAAAATAAAACTTCCACCCTATGACACCCCTATGTAAATATCATTGGTTCCGAACCAAATTTTCACAACACCGGATTCAAAATCACTGCTTCTTTTTCTATTCGTTTGCTACATTTTTTTGCTGGGAAGATCTCTGTGACAACTCCCGCAGTAGGACGGTTTTTAAAATACACATAAAACAAAATATCTCTTAAATTCCTTCTCTTCATATCCAATTAATTTTGTAACTGAATTTCGCTACTTATTTTACCAATAAATTCAAGGAAAAAAATCAATTTATTAAAAAAAACTTTGACAAAAACTGAGAAAATTAGAAAATTGGGCAATTTTTTGTTATTAATTTTTGGGTAATCACTATGAAAAGATAAATAACCCAATTTGTAATTATTTGAATTAAACTCAAAAGTTGCGAATTATCGCCAAAAAAAAATATTGGGTATTTTTTCATATGAAATTCTACCCAATTTTGTATGAAACAGTTTTGAGTGATTCTAAATTTTTATTTTTGAGACATTTTTCTTTGAGCAATTTTGCCCAATAAGTAAATGTTTTTTTAAAGTCACGCAAGTGAAAAATGGACTAAAATACCGTTGTTAAAATAAAACATAAAAGTGTTACCGATAACCACAGTGTTTCGATTGCCAGCTATGCCTTAAAACGCGCACAGTACGCAAAAAAAAAAAATACAAAAATTGACAAATTTAGTTTTTTATTAAAATAGATTAATATCATATTTCAAAGTACACATTTGACGTATTTGTTGTCAATTTCAAGAATTGTTGCACTGATAATAATCCCTACATAAGAATACAAAATACAATGTCAACATAACAAAAACTTTCGTAAAATAAACAATGATTGATTTATTTAACGAAACTTACTCGTATACTGTTTTGACATTAATTTCCTATTTTAATGCATGAATTGTTTTGAGTTTGCCGTTTTAGAGTAATAAACTTATTGTTTACAATAATCTTCTTCTTAAATACCTAGAAAATTACAATATTTTATTTGTTTTTAGGTCAAAGAGTAATTTTGTAATAATTCATACAATAATATAAACAAAATTTACTTTAAAATACATTATTAAAATAATAAGTGGTAAAGTAAATAAATATTTTATGAGTTTTTGTGTAAATATTTACACACAATATCAATAAATCATGTGGGAATGCTATTGAATTAAAATTACACAGTGCAACAAAATATGAAAAATTTGATACATCGGGGTTATGATCCAACATTTTTAGTACACTCACAACATTATTTCATTTAAAACAACCCAAAATACATATTAAATTAATCGAAAAGAGGACTACTGATTTTCCATTATATTCAACCTATTTTGTTGTTTATTTTCAATCATTTTTTAATAATCTACAAAAGTAAAAACAATAGAAAGTCGTTTAAAATAACCATCAAATTTTTACCGACAAAAAGTTAGAAAAAACTACTTTTGTGGTTTGTTTTTCAAATTGAAAGTTTTTGTATTTGTATGTAATTACAAAACAGAACACAACATATGCAGATGTATATATTTTTATTGGCTTTGTGTGTGTGTATATTTGAATAATTTCTTGTAATTTTTATTGAAATAATTTTGTATATACACAAACTATTTTGATAAAAAAAACAAATAGGAATTATATGAATTTCTATTTTTTGAAGCAGAAAACATAAAATTTTACATTTAACTGAAAAAATCAACTCCTACTGAATGTTTGTAAATTTTTATAGTTTGTTTTTTGAATGACTGATTCAAATAGATAAAAAATATATTTCTATGAATTTCTATTGATTCTTCATTTAAAAACAAACTTACGTATTACTTTTTAAATAAACAGTCGGTAACGGAAAATATATTGTGAGTGTAGACTTTGTGGCAGGCAGATCATAAATATGAGTGAAGAATTTTAAAATAAGCTGTAGTTTAAGAAATATTTGCAAAATAGGCTGGAGAGTTTTATTTTCGCAAATTTCTTATACATTTAATATTATAATTTACACTAATCAATTTATTGTCAAAAAGATTGTGCATAAAGATTTTACAGTTTTTAATTCTTTTCAATAAAAACAATAAAATTTTATTTTCACAACAATAGTTTATTTTATTTATTTTGAAATAACACATGAATGTGGAAAAAGCATAGCTGTTAATTTTGGATTACGATTAGTAATCAATTAGATTACATTTTAAAAATAATTTAATTGATTATATAATTCTCTTTTGAAAAATTTCTGATTACTAATTGATTACGATTACAAATAATCTCAAATTAATCAAGATTACTTGCGATTACGATAAAATAATCAAAAGTAATCAAAAGTAATCAAAAAGTAATCTGATTACTTTCAAAGATTATTTTTGATTATTTTCCAAAAAACAATAAAATAAAATGCCGTTCTCGTCGGGATTTGAACCTTGGACGCCGAATTTCATTGGTGATTAAAATAGTATTTGTTACATTTAGAAAATATGAAGGTACAGAGCAGTCTGTTATGTTCGTTTCTGAATATAAAAAAGTAACATCTTAAAAGGGCTAGTGCAACATTTTTGAAATGGAACACTTTTTTTAGAAACAAAAACGCCATAAAATTCAATACAGGTTGAATTTCATGTAAACAAAAGTGTTTGTGACTACATTTGTTTAAGAAAAAGACAAAATGACTTTGGAAATAATCAAATATATTCAAAAATAATCTTTAAAAGTAGTCGAATTATTTTTTAATTACTTTTGATTCTTTTTGATTATTTTCTCGTAATCATTAGTAATCCTGATTATTTTTGGATTATTTGTAATCGTAATCAATTAGTAATCATGCTAAACTAAATATAATCGTAATTTAATCATTACTTCACCTTTCGAAAAAAAGTAATCTAATTACTAATTATTATGATTAGTAATCATTACTTAACAGCTATGGGAAAAAGTACTCAGAATATTAATACAATAATTTTTGATGAAATAAAGTTTGCAGAAATTCAAGAGTAGTTTTGTACGAAAAGGTTTCCTATTCCAAGTAGTAGATTTTTAAAAACTTTTCTGATAGAAACATTTTTTGATTCTCAGATTCTGCAAAATTCATATATTCTAAAAAAAAACTTAGATTCTAAAAAAATCTTAGATTCTGAAGACTTTTCGTTATGAAATATTCTTAGATTCGAAGGACTTTATCTAAAAGAAATTTTCTGAGACTCTCAGGATTATCTAAAAAATCTTAAAAATGTCCTTAGAATCTAAGAATTTTTCTATTAGAAAAAAATCCATACAATCTATAATTTTTTAGTAAAAAATTCCTTTGAATTTATTTTTTTTAAAAGTATTTTTCTTTAAAAAATTCTATAGGATAAAAGAAGTTTTCTTGAAAAAGTCCTTAATATCAAATTTATGCTTTAGGAAAAAAATTTCTTAATAAAATATTCTTAAGTTTAAAGAACTGTTTCATAGTTTCGAATCATAATATAATTGTAGCGACCATATTATGTTAAAATTATAGTTATTTTATTAACATTATAAGATAATTATATTACAGTACAACTATGGTTGGCACAATCATAATCCCAAAAAAATATGATGTTCATCGAATATATTTGCCCCAACCATGTTTTTTCTCGGCGTGTAGTTACAAACATCATCACAGAATATAATAAATTCCAATTAAAATTACAAATGAATACAATTACATATTTTAAAGAATTATTTAATGGATTTGTAAAATTTTTAATAGAATTTTAATATCGATTTTATTTAATTAATCATAATAAATTTATGATTAACTTAATAATTTTTCTGCTTAATGAATTAATTACGTTTAAGAAATAACCAATGCATTAACAGTCTGTAATTATAAAAAATTTATTTTAATGTCAAACACACATTTTCAATTACCATAAACTATCACTCCTATTCTTTTTGTACTGGACGTAAATAATGGGTACTTATTGACATACTAAAGCTATAATTTTCTATGGCAAAATGTTACTGTAGCTTTTAACTGATTGTGCATTAGGGTGTCCCAACGAAAGGATGCTTTTATGAATTGGTTTAAGAACTGAATATGAGACAAATATTTGAAGGACATCTTCAGCGATTAAAGATTCCGATATTGGTGTAATTTGGGTAGAAAAAAGTTTAGATTTTTTTTGTAAAAATTCCCATCAATAGGTCCATAATGACGAGCTTATTGTAAGAAGGTCATTTAATACATTTTTACAGAGTAATTTTAGTCCAACGTTATGTTTTTATGATTCAAAATTTTTAGTTTTTTTTTGCAAAATGGACCTTAACCTACCAAGTAATTAATTCTAGTCTAAATTTGCCTTTAAAACTATAAATAAGGGAGAACTTGAAGAAACTATATTTTAAAACTAACTATAAAAGTAGACTTAGTGTAACAAATAAATTTTAAACCAGTAACTTCCCTGCGGGAAAAAAGGGGTCAGTTGGGAATTGAGACCTGTCCCGGGATAGGTAAAAACTGGACCGGTTTCGAAAAAATATATCACGAGATAGGTGAAAAGAGCACCGGTTCCTAAAGTACCTATCACGTGACGGGTTTAAAAATCACGACATGTCCTTTTGGGCCAGTCCTGTGACATGGCACATAGGGCAATTGACTCCCTCCTAGGTCAAGTCAATTTTAAAGTGATCAGTCCCGTGACCGGTCCCTATCACAATGAACCGGTCATGTGACGTGTCCTGGGATAGGTCCTTTTCCCGCAGAGTTTAAACTGAAGATCCTATTTATTTTTTTAACTAATTTTACATATGCGAGAGCGGATCAATAAGTCCGTGACATTTTGAACTTCCCTCGTAGTTATAGGAAATGCAAGACTGCTCCCATCAGTACCACCTGTTTATAGACTACGGTCAAATTTTGAGCAATTTCCGCCATTTACTTTGCGTTTAACAGCTGTTCAAAACATACAACCTCGTGGATTTTTTTTTTTTAAAGAAAAAAGTGAATTTCGAATGCTCATTAAACATTATTTTTTGCGAAACAAAAAACCGTCAATCAAACCAAGGAAAAGCTTGATAAATACTATGGGGACTCTGCACCATCGATTTTAATGGTAAAAAAAGGTGGTTTACTGACTTTCGTTGTGGTCGCACAAGTAAAAATGACGCTGAACGTTCTGGACGGCCAATTGAAGTCAATACACCCGAAATATCGAAAAAATCCACGATAAGGTGTTGGCCGATCGAACAGTAAAAGTGCGTGAGATTGTTGATGCCATGAGCATTTCATATAGCAGTGTGGTTTAGATTTTAAATGATCAGTTGGATTTAAGAAATATGTCTACATAATGGGTGCCGCGTTTGCTCTTAATTGAGCATAATGCACGTGTGTAGTCTCAATGGCAAAATTCCCTGAATTGGGCTTCGAATTGGTACCTCATCCGCCATATTCTACGGATTTAGCCCCCTGTGACTATTTCCTATTTTCAAACCTAAAGAAATGGCTCGGTGGAAAGAGATTTAGCTACAACGATGAAATTATTGATCAAACAAATGCCTATTTTATGGACTTCTAAAAATACTACTTTTTTTGAAGGGACAGAAAAATTGGAGAAACGTTGGACTAAGTGTATTGAGCTAAAAGGAGATTATGTTGAAAAATATTTTTATTTTTTTTTTGCAAAAAAAAAAAAAATGTGTTTCATTCAAAAAGTCACGGATTTATTCATGCGCTTTCGTATTCAACTTTTTAATATTCATCGTTTGAGTAATATTACTACATATGTTTATATAGGGACACCCTATTATGCATGTGGTTTATTACTTATTGAATGAAAGGCAATATTTTGGTCATGTTGTGTATAAGCAATATGTGGTCGATCAATTGGGTAAATATTTCAGCAATTCTGTAAAGTGTTTATATGTTAGAAAAGTCCCAGATATAAAAATGCAAAGGGGCCGCACTGGCAATGCACTGCAATGGGTGTTAAAAGTACCTACTAATAGGACTTTACCAACGTCCAATGAGAACACCTTCAATGGGCGCAGTGAAAAAAACTCCTAATGAAATAAGTTCGAATAAAATAAATGAAATAACTCCTAACAAATTGTATACAAATTGAGGATTACATTTTTATACAAATTGGGACTTTTTCCGGTTTTTGTTTTTTCAAATGAATACTTTTCATTATGAAATATTTAACAATTTATTTGTTAACTCAGAATATTATGTAGTTAACTGTTTGTAGTTTAATAAAAAAGTTTTTCGTTCCATTTAAAAATAAAGGAACATACATATTTATTTTTCAAAGAAATATCTATATTAACTTTTTTATACATTTATTCGAAATAATTTACTATTATTTACCGACTTTTTTTCAGTTTCATTTATTTTTTTCATTTGTTTGAAATTTAATACAAAATTTACCCACAAAACGGAAACTTGTGGTTTATTTGTGTCCGTTACAGTTGCTTCAAATTTAAATTTTGTTTGCTGTCTGTTTCAAAAAAAAAAAAAAATATATTCAAAAAATTTCAATTTGTTTTTTATTTAAATTACAAGAACTTCATACACACATACACAGACAAACACATTCATACAAAAAGTTTTTAAAGCTTCATATGCTTACATACATCTTTTTTTATATATTAAAAAAAAAAAAACAAAAAATGCAAAAACGGAAATTATTTCAAATAAATGAAAAAAACATTTATTTTTAAGGATTGGTAGGTAAAATTTTGACATTTTAACTGATTATATCAGTTGTTTCTTACGGATGTGTCAGTTAATTAATCAACATTTCAAAATAAATAACAAAAGGCATTTACATTAAATGAAAATTAAGTAGACCGGTTTTTAAATGAAATATCATTTCTTTTAAATGATATTTTCAGTTATTTTAACTTACAAACTTTTTTAAGTGTATTAATTAACTAGCATTTGCAAGTCATGCCTACCCTGTTCATAAATAAAGATCAGGACCCTTTTCGTAATTTGGACCGCTTCCCGAAACTTGTACCAAATTCTAATTGATGTAGGGTATCATAGAGTCGGCATGCCTGACTTTAATATTTTTCTAGTTGGTAAATAAAAACCAATTGAAAAATAGTATTGCAAATTATTTGGGAGTTGCTTAAGTTTTCTTGACTTTTATTTCATTGGGCTTTTTTCATTTATTTTTTGGAAATTATTTCATTTTCTTTTGGACATTTTTCAGGTTTTTCCGTTTGAATATTATTTAAATTTTTGGGATTTATTTTATTAGAAGTTTTTTCATGGCGACTTATTGCATTATAACTTATTTCACTGCGCCCGTTTAAGAGTGGTATCAAACCTTAATTAATCGCTGGAAAAGCACTCCAAGGAAAATTAAATGTATGTGCCTTCTAATGCAATGTGTCGCATTAGTATTTTTGTAAAAAATGTTCAAATAAATTGATTCAAAGAGTTTAAAATCTTTTTGGGTGCAATGCATAAAAATGTTAGAACAGATACATTCGAATAATAAAATTGTATTGACTACTAAAAACATGAACATTTTTCTTAAGTCGGTTTAAGATTTTTATTTAAATTTTTTAGAACTTTCAAAATTAAGTTTAATGAGTTCCGGAAAATCTTTTTTTCAAGCAGCGGAAAAATATTTAAATTTAAGGCTTCTTTTTCAAAACACAAAAAAAATTAAAAAAAAAAAAATTGTTAACAAGGTCTATATACCAACAATTTTAAGCGTTGGTAAAGAGTCTGCATTTAGTGTTTTTTGCTAGTACTTTTTTTTAACTATAAATAGAACATTTTGCAAAACAAGTATTGGGAAAGCACCTACTTCTTAATTTCTATCTGGGATATTATGTATGTATATGTATTTTTAAATGTAACATAAAATTGTATATAATTATTGGTCAAAAAAATATGTATGTGTATGAAGCAGTTTGGTAAAAGCTTAATGTAATCTTAATTTAATCATATCTTTGTAGGAGGCATAATAGAAACTCTTGAATTGTGGACATTAATTATAAGAAAATGCTTTTCTTTATGTTCACATGAATGACATCATTGGCCAATAACAACTTCAGTCAAACCATTACATATTCCAAAAGATATTTTTTTTCTTTGAAAATATATACCCCTAAAAATTAATTATATTTATTTTTAAGGACTTCACTGAGTAAAAGACAGCAGTCAATTTTCTTTTGAAAGACTTATAGTTTGGCTTTCTAAATATGTAAATTTCTTTACACGCTTAGAAAAAATCTAAAGGGGTTAATATTTTTAAATGGGCGCCGCCATTGTTGATGACAATTTAATCACATTTTACTGTATTTTCTAGCATTCTAGAAATAACTTCGGGCAATAAGTTCTCGCATTCTTGAGAGCTTCCAGAGTCTGTGGCATACATAGACCCGTTACTTTAAAAAACCACAAAGAAAAAAGGCTTAAAGCGGTTAAGTCGGGCAAAATTCTTTTAAATGTCCATTGTTGCGCGAGCTGTGTGAGCGATTTCGCTATTCTGTTGAAGCCACAAATAATTCTGTCGTTACTAATCAGTTTGTCGCAATAAAAACAGATTGATCATTATTCTGTATCGCACACCAGTCACAGTAATCGTGACACCTCCAGCGTTAATGGCGCATCATGCAATGACTTTAAGTAAAGTTAAGGTATCTCCGTGAATGATGCGTGCATTCTCAGTGCCCCAAAAGCTCAAATTTTGTTTGTTTATGTATCCGAAAGTCGTCTATTGCAAAATAGTCATAATATTCCGTATTTTTGAATCTATATTCATTAACAAGAAAAAACCAGTAATAAATTCCTGCGAATGAATTCAAAGAATTTAAAAAAATTAGTGAGTTCTTCGATTAAAATTAGGGAATTCATTTCATTCAATTTATTTCGTAATTCATTCCAAAGGAATGAACTTTTTCGAGTAATTGCCTTAAGAATTAACTGTTTCGTTTAATCCTTAAGAGATTAAAATAATTCCCCTTAGAGATTTAATTTTCTGATGAAAAAAAAAAACGAAAAATAATGTGTCTAATAATAAATTTCATAAAAAAATTTATCATTATTTTATGGTTTAAAGTAATGCACTGTGTAACCAATTATTGTAGTTCTTGTGGGTAACACATTATTTTATGTTTTAAATTAATGTTGAAAATAATGAGTTATTATTACAAGATTATGTCATCAGTAATGACTTATCATTTTAGAGTACATTACCGTGTAATTAATGTAATACTTAAACCATTATTTTAAAACATAAAATAATGTGTTATTTAGGACTTCCGTAATAAAAAAACATGGATTCTAGGGATTTTTTCTAAAAGAAAAATTCTTAGATTCTAGGGACATTTTTAAGATTTTTGTTAGATAGTCCTTAGAGTCTCAGAATTTTTCTTCTAGAAAAAGTCCTTAGAATCTAAGAATATTTCCCCTAAAAAAATCTTAGACTCTCAGTATTTTTCATGATAAAGATTCATCAAAATCAAAGAATTTTTTAAAATTAAAGTTTTTTTTAAACAATATATTAATTTTTATCTAAAAAATATTGTGCAGATTCTGAAAAAATTACTTTAACGAAAGTCCATAGGATATCAAAGTCAGAAAAATATCTAAAAAAATCTAGTACTTTGTATAAGGAATCTGTTCGTACAAAAAAAATCTTGTCTACAGACGTTTTCTTATAAAAAATTATTTTACTAATATTCTAAGTACTTTTTCCATAAGAAAGTCGTTATTTTACAAGAAAAGAATAAATAAAAATACATATATTTTTTTAATTTATTATTGTCTGTGAAAAAAAAATTGTATAATAACTGTAAATGCCAGTCACATTTTATTTGCTTTATAATTATTTATTTATTTATTTATTCAAATATTCAAGAACCAAGCCCTCTGGGCCAAATATGGTTCGTATACTACTAAAAAAACAATTTACTATATAAAAAAAATATATCTATATAAAATGTCTAAACTAAAATAATAACTAAAATATAAAATTTAAAATAAAATTTAAAATTTAAGGTCCATAATGTAGCAATTAAGAAAAGATAAAATTAGAGTTATCATAAATTAGAGAGGGTGTTACATACCGAAATACTGCACTAATTTGCATTTAAACGTAGCCTTTGAAAAAACGAAATTTTTAAGGTATCTAGGAAGCGAATTCCAATTTCTAGTTATCCTCACATTAAAGGATCTTTCATAAATGGCTGAAATTATACGATGAAAAACTACTTGAGGGTTTCTACTCGATTTTGTGAAATTAAAGTTCTCAACAATATAACTAGGACAATTCGTCTTAATCACCTTGTGAAATAGCAACAAAATTCTCAATTTTATTAAATTTTCAAAAGAAATACCAACAAAATCTAATACAAAAGGAGTGACGTGTTCCCTCATTCTTAATCTATAAACATATCTTATGATACGATTAAAAGTAAGATGAAGGCGTCTAAGTAAAACACTATTAGTACCCGTGAACACCTCTAAGGCGTATAATAATTGTGACATAAGAAGACCACTAGCAACACGTTTCCTCACATGTAGAGGCAAACATAAAACACCCAAACACTTAATTTCAGTGACGAAATTTATCCTAACACCCCCTAATGATACATTCAAATTACTGGAGTCAAAACCAAAACACATTGTCTTTGTTTTGCCAGGATTAATTTCCAACCCATTAGTATCCATCCATTGAGAAATCCTATTAAGGTAAAACTCAATGTTCGCTTCCAAAACATCAAAAAATTGCCTTTCCCCAGAAAATAAAATCTGTACATCATCCGCATATATAAATGTTTCAAAAGAGTTATTATCAATGACATTAATAAAAACATTTGAATACATCATAAATAAAATGGGGCCAATTGCAGAACCCTGTGGAACACCACTGGTAACCTCCAATAAACTAGAGTTCCTGTCTCCTACAGAAACGAATTGTGACCTTTTACCAAGATATGCACATATAAGTTTACATGCAGATTTAGAAAAATTAAAAAAATTAAATAATTTAGTTATCAGCCTTGAATGTAAAACTTTATCAAAGGCCTTTGATAAATCTAAGGAAAGCAATACACTACATTTTTTCTCATTAAGCTTACGTCTTATTCAATCAGTTAACCCAAGAAGAAGAGTTGTAGTACTATAATTCCGTCTAAAACCAGATTGGTTAGGATGAAGCAATCTTTTAGCATTAATATAAAACATCATCTGATCTTTTATAATGTGCTCAACAACTTTTGAAAGAACGGGTATCACAGTAATTGGACGAAAATTTTGTAAAAGATTTGAATTACCATCCTTTTTAATCGGCACAACACGTGATATCTTCCAATCACCAGGAAATTTGGAAGTCATAAAAATTGTATTTACAATATGAGTAAAAGAAACACAAATATAAGGATAAATAATCCTAAAAAATTTCGGTGGTACACAAACATAACCAGCAGCATTTGAATGTATCCTATTAAGCGCGCAATATACATCATCCGCTATAACAGGTTGAAACTGAAATGAATCTTCCAAGGGAAAAATAAGCTCATCAAAAACAGATGTGGATGGTTCACATGATTGATTAGAAATAAAAAAATTATTAACAATGTCAGGGTCAACATCCCCAACTTTATCGCTCGAATCAATACCACCACACGTCCGCAAAACATTCCACATCTGCTTAGTATTAAGCCCTCCGAAGAGGCGTTCATGTGCCTTTCTTTTCGCATTCCTAATTAC
Source organism: Eustalomyia histrio (assembly GCA_949748255.1). Lineage (NCBI taxonomy): Eukaryota > Metazoa > Arthropoda > Insecta > Diptera > Anthomyiidae > Eustalomyia > Eustalomyia histrio. Next base: position 37,257,420 of record OX456527.1, read on the forward strand.
AGTTTTGGTCCTATTCCTAATTCTGCAATATATTCTTGTTGTTTTTCATAGTCAGAATTTTTATTACCAGAGTATTGTTGCAGCCAACCATGTTATAAAAAATAAAGTGGCAATCATGAAATAATAAAAGATTTACTATAATAATGATGGTAGCGACCATATTGATGGTTCGAACCTATTTATGAACCGATAACTTGATTGTGACAACCATATCCAAATTCAGCAAGCATAATACAACAGTAGTCAAGTTTCAACAATGTCTTTTCTCTGCGTGTACCAAAAATATCGTCCTGACAACCAGTTAGACGCACTAAACGGTGGAAGTAAAATTGACATTGGGGTTGTTAACGTTGTATGGGATCATTTACAAATTTAAATATATGCTCCTAGTCACCATATAAATCCGCCTTTGTGGAGTTTACTTAAATGAACTTTAATCAAATTACATGCCAAAAATATGAAGATATGTTTTGATGAAATTTAATACATACATTTCCAGCGAGGAACCCTATTGGATTTGGTTAGAATCAGTCTATATTCACCCCTACCTACCATAGAAAGGTCCTTTCTGAATTTGTGGTATGCAGGCCTACAAAAGCTTAAGGTTATGAATATTATATGAGACCACAAAAAAAGTATTTATCAATTTTGACAAATTCAAAACTCCTAAAATCATGGAATGGTATGACAGATCTCTCAATATGTTAAATACGAAGAGTCATATTTGATTAGGAAGAGGAAATGATCATCATATGATTTGAAATAAACTCAAAACCACTCTTAATGATCGGTTTGGATAATTACGATATTACTGTTCAAGAATTACGAACTTTTTCCAAAATTACGATTTGTTTCGAAAAAATTACGATTTGTTTTGAAAAAATTATCGATATGTAGGGGAGTTAGAGGTTTGATATGAAAATTTTTGCATTAATATTTTCTACAAAGTTGCTCAGATGAAAAGAACACAAACATACAGGAGACAAAAAATAAATATATGTATGTTGGCGTTTTGAAAGATCGCATTGCAATTTTATTTTAGGGGGGGGGGGGTTAAAGTTCCCCCCTTGGCCTTTTCGTGCAGGATATCTGAAAATGAAACTATGTATGTGTTCTTTTCAAAAAAAATCTTAGTAATCGCATAAAAAAAAAACAAAATAAGGTAAATTCAACAACTAAATTTTTTTACAAATTATTAGGTACTTTAAAAAAAATATATTTTTTAAATACATTATATGGCAACCCCGGAATAATAAATTTTATAATTTTTTAATTATCTTAAATAGCCAAAACTTTAAACTATCACCTGCTTTTTATAGCACAGTTAAATCCCTCTTCTATCTTAATTTATTTGGCCTTGAAGGAATGTTAGGTGTTGCTTTAAAAAAAAGTCGATGTAAAATAAAATACTATTTTTAGTTATTTTAAGTATCGGTAAATGTGTTTGTCATTGACATATTCATTAACATCTTTATTGATTTTAGTTTATATTTAAATTGAAATTCTATTTCCTTTTTTAATTCTCTTAAAAAAAAAACAAGAAGAAGAAAAAAACTTTCAACGAAAATACAAAACTTACCTTCAATGTAACACCACCCAAATCATATTCACGATTGTATAAATCTTCAACTGTAGCACGATATTTATCTGTGTATGTTTTGAAAAGAAAACGTTTTACAATGGAACTTTTACCAACACCAGCACCACCCAAAATGACCAGTCTTATACGTTCCAAATCTGCCATATTGTTTATAACACAAACAACAGCAACAACATTAACTGCATAAATAACAGTAAATAAATCAACACTCTTCAACAGCAAATAGTAGTTCTCTGGTGTATGAATTAGAAATGATGGCCAAAGTGCTGTAAATAAAAACGACGTCAACACTTTGTTTCAACACAAAAATCTGTTAAATTCTTTTGTTTTTATTGATTTTTAGCGGTTAAATACTGTAAATAAATAAAATATAAAACAAAAATTTGTTAGTTAAAGTTTACATACAAAATATTTAATATATTGTTAGTGTGTTTACACTTGTTGAAAATGTTTTTTACCCAGCAAAACCACACATTACCAAATAATGGGTAAAGTAATGTATAGCCATAGGAGCCGATGGATTACTTTACACCTTACTTCATTGATGAATTTTATAGGCGATGAGCCTCAAAGTAATGTATATACCCTTTACTTTAGAGGTGATAATGTAAGGGGTTATTTATATGATTACGTGAATGGAAAAAGTAATGTGTCTAAAAATAGATTTTTAAAAAACAGTAATTTTTATTAAAAAAATTATTACAAATATTTTATTAAACATATTTGTAATTAAAATAATAAAAAATGGGAATCGAACCAGGGAAATCTGGTTGCCAGCCAAGAACTCTACCTACTGAGCTATCGTCGCATATGGGTATTTTCACAGAAAGGTCAACCGCTACCAAAATATTAAAGTTGAAGAAAAAAGACTTTTCTGAGAAAATTTAGTTGGTTAATGCATTGGATTTTAAGAATATACCTAATTAAATACATATTACCATTTGTTATTTAAGAAAAGTGGTCTGCAAAGAGCAGCTTTGCTTTTTTTGGTTTTAGCGTTTTTAATTGACATTTTTCCTTGAGTTATTTCTAAGTGTTACATATCATGTCGATTGCACTCTTCTTATAGACTAAATATACCAACAATAAATATTTAAAAACACCACAGTATAGATCAAGCAAACTCCGAATAACGGTATAATTCAAAGATTCTTTGTACTACATTCTTCTATCCCGTTCGCGACCGAAAATAAGCATTTGTGTTTAGTTCTCCGTGAACGTTGATCGGAATAGTTTGATATTTACAATTCAAAACAAAATAACCGAGATCATTTAAAAAAACCAAACCTAAAACATTTTGATCCATAAATAAACCTAAAAAATGCCTTTGGAATCATTGTCCCGTTCGCGATTCTAAAAAAATATTTAAAAAAAATAATAATACGGATAATAAAAAAAAAACAAAATGCTAAATAAAATCTTTATATCTCTGCTTTAGTTAAAAAATAATCTCCATTTAATAAACTGACGAAATTCGCAGAGTTTTAAACAAAACCACACACCGAAAAAAATGACTTACATTTTATGTCCCGTTCGCGATCGCAAGTTTATCCAAAATATTTGGAGAACGTTCATATTTTATAATTTTCTTTTTGTTCTCAAAAATTGTTCTACTAAAATGCTATTAAATATTTATAAAAAGTTAAAAAAAAATTTGAGTTTTCATATTTTTTTTTTTCAAGTTGAGTGCGTACGAATGTCCCGTTCGCGATCCTGGAAATGCCCATATATTATTTGATTGCTTTAAACTTAAATTAATTGTTGCGCTTCGTTTTTTCGCTAGTGTTATCAAAACAAACATACATTACCCTTTTGCTTACAAAAAAACACAAAGTAATGTATCTAAAAATAGATTTTCAAAAATATTTCAATTATTACTTTACATTTATAAATCATATATTACGTAATCAATAATGAGTAACTTATTACTTTATGCTTGCAAATAATGAAAAAGGTAACGAGCTATCATTACAAGGTAACGCATGAGAATATCGCACATATTACCAAAGTTTTGCTGGGTATTTAAACAATTTCTAGTAAAGTTCAAAAAAATAAATAAAAGTTTTGAATTTGTTAACCAACTATATGTAACTAAAATGTTACAAACTTTATAATAAAATTTTAATAAAAAATAGTTTTTGTTTATAGGTTAATTTGTATATTGTTTATCAAATAAAAACTGTATATTATTATTGCTAAGCAAAGTTTCAAGTAGAAACTCTAAAAAATCAAAAACTTTTATATTTACTTTTGCTAAAATTTTGTTGAAAATACTTTTAATAGGGTTTTTTTTAATTAACCACTATTGCAGGGATTTCAAGTATAATGATAATTATTTTAAACCAAGATTTCAATTTTGTAATGGCAACTGATTTTAATTCCAATTAGTTATTTGTCAGCAAAGTGCATTTATAGTCGTACTTTATATACTTCACATACCAGGTAAAAGAATCGAAAAATAGCGAAGTGTTCTGTACCTTAAAACGTTCAATTTTTCACTGACACGTCAACGTTTTATAAGAAAGATTTCTTCTCCAAGATATTTCATTTTGTCTTGCGCCCATGCATATCATAAATTGGTATATATTACGCTTGTAATTGCTACGAAAAATTGTGGTTTTCCTTTGAAAGGCTAGAAGAAAATATCTTTAATTACTTTTGGGTGAAATAACAAATCTTTTGAAGAAAGCCCTTTTATAAGTATAACTACATTATTAGTAAATACTTAATAATTTTCACATTTGGGAAATAGAAGTGCAATTAAGTTTATAATTAATGGACAAAATATTAAATCTTCTACAAACATTAGAGTAGGTGTTGTAACGACAGAAGTCTTTCCGCATGTTGTTATAAAGCAGAGCATTGAACATAAATGAATCAGTTGTTAGCAGCCGTGAATCGTGACCACAAGGTAATTTGTAGTTTCATTAACATCCCTTTTTAGCTCCTGCGAATATCCTTCGAAGGTACTCCGAATTTTCTTAAAAGGCCTTGGAAATATCCTGGCAGGTCCTGTGAATATCCTTGAGAGTCCTTCACATATCTTTTAAGGTCCTTTAAGGTAATTTGACCTACTCAGCTCAACAGAGAAAGCCTGCCGTCCCTGATCAATGTCTTCCCCTATTCGAAGTCAACAAGAGTAGCGTGCGGTCAACAAAGGAATCGAGTTGTCTCCGGTAACTGTCCTTCCCTAATCCAAGTAAACAAAGGAAGTGTACTGTTTCCGCTATCTGTCCTCCATTAATCGAAGTCAAAAGAAGGAACATGCCATTCCAGGACGCCGCCCCCCCCCCCTAGACGCAGCTCAGCAGTGTAAGCGTGGCAAAATTATTATCTGGTAATCTCGTTTTAATCTGTTAAGCCAAATTAAGTACACACACATGCAAAGTATAAAAAGATTACCTTATAGTAATGTCGCCACGTGGGCAAGTGTGAACAGGTTTATCGGCATGTTGTTCTTTTTTTATGGTTATTCTTTAGAAAGCAAGCACAGAAAAAGTGGTGTTAAGTCACAAATAAATAAAAGAAAAAATAAATTATTTATTGTCATTATTTAAATTGTCTTTGCTTTACTCGAAAGTATTATTATACTAAGTGGTAATTTCTTAAACAGATCAATTATTTTTAAAAGAGCTGTGATGTCCTTAAAAAATTCAGAATTCTTTGAGTTATTCAGAAGCTCCGATGACGAGGGTACATTTAAATTGGCTGTGAAAAAGTAAACATTTTCACAGAGGAGGAAGGAAGCGAGTATTCATTTTATACATATAGGAAAAATATTAGTTGGAATTTAATGAATTACATTAAAAATCGCATATCCATTAAAATTAAGTTTAGTTAAAAAAAATTTAGGACATAATTTACTTCCATTTAGTTCAAAAAATGTGTCTTACTTAAATCGAAAAAAGTACTTGAACTTAATGTGTGTTTATTTTTTGTTCGCGAGTAGTAAAATTAACTAAATTTTAGAACGCCATTAGCGAATTCAGTTTTTAAGTGTACCACTTTCTAATTTTGAAGAATTGTTTTATAAAAATTAGTTCAGACAATTAAAAACAAAAAGTAATAAATGTTTTCCTATGTAATAATAAAATTTTAGTTGATTGTAGAAACTGATGAACTATTTCTAAGGAAAATTTTCATGCAACTTAGTTCAGATAAATTTTAAAAATTTTAATAAAATATTCTTTTTTTTAATATTATAATATTTTTATTACAATCGTGCATTATTGTAATTTTTGGTTCGTGATCGTGCGTGAGCGTGAGTCAAAAATCTCTCACGTGCCCATCTCTTATCTTAACAGTCTTAAGTATTGAACTTAAAGTAGCTTAAAATGTATTTTAAAATTTTGTTAGCAAAGGGTAAAAAATTTCTAATTTGCGCTTTTATGTAATAAATTTGTTTGTTGACTACAATACAAAATATCGCAGGCACATTTTATACATTACGGCATAATGGCTTTCCTATCATTGACATAGCGCTTATTAAACTTTATATTTATCGAACTAGTTTTTTCACTTAATAATAAAAAAGTTTAAATTTTTATATGACAAATAAACTTAAAGCTAAAAATCCCATAAAATATACTTATGACTTTTCCATTTTCCAATAATAAAAAGAAATGTAACTGTGATATTTTGTATTTCTGCAACAATTTCCTTAAATTAGTTAATTTAAAAAGACAAAGGACCCTCAGTGTTCCTTAGCCATAGATGCTGTGTGTCACGTAGGGCGTCCCTTTTTTTAGTTCTCTCAAGCAGAACCGTTAATTAACTACGAAAAGGATCTGACTTTGTCATAATTATTACGTTTCAGGATATCCTGCAGTACATTTTTTTTAATTTGTTTACCTTTTTGCTAATGAAATTTAGTATAATTTAATTTAGTTTTAAGACAAAATTGTATAGCAAAAAGCTTGTTAAGAGCAGTGTCTTCATAAAGCGGAAGTCCTCCGAAAGTGGAAAAATACCTACTCAATAAGTCTAAAGTACTTTGAAATATATGGTAAAATATATTACCTTTACCATAGAAGCAGGATAAGGATAATTTTCACTTAATAGAAGTGCTATTTAACTTGTTGTTAGAAAATATTAACTTATTTTTAGGGAGTTAAATCCTAGATTTTAGTAAAAAGAATTATCTAATGAACTTAAATAAAATAAAATTTTTCTTAAAACCAAGGAAACATTTCCTAACTAACAGTAAAATTTTAGATGATGTATGAACTAATTAGGAGGAAATTTTACTCTTTTCTAATAAAAATTTACTTCTCAGTTGTAAAATTTTTCTATAATTTAGAAATTTTTACCAAATTTTAAGTTAAATTTGTTTCTTAATATCAAGGAAAATTTTATTAAATATTTATAAAAAGGTTCTTTGGAGCCGTCTTCATTTCAATTTTTCCTATAAATGAGTTTATATTTCTAAATTCTAGTTAATTTTTTTCTAGTGATACGATTCGAACTTCCCTCGTAGTTTTATGAAATACAACATTGCTCCCATCAAGTACCACCTGTTAATAGACTACTGTCAAATTTTGAACAAGTTCCGTCATTTACTTTGCGTTTAACAAAACATACAACCTCGTGGATTTTGTGAATTTCGAGAGCTAATTAAACATTATTTTTTGCGAAAAAAACCGTCAATCAAACCAAGGAAAAGCTTGATAAGTACTATGGGTACTCTGCACCATCGATTTCAATGGTAAAAAGGTGGTTTACTGACTTCCGTTGTGGCCTTACAAGCACGGAAGATGCCGAAGTTGAGGTCTTTTCACCCAAAACAATTGAAAAAATTCAAGATATGATGTTGGCCGATTGGAGATTGATTGTGTTTTTTATTTAACACTACATCACTCCCAGTTTTAATTCAGAATTTACCAAAATAATTTAAAATTGTGTAAAAATTATTTCAAATTGCCCAAAGATGTTTTAAAATTGTGCAAAAATTATTTAAAATTGTTCAAAAATATTTTAAAATTGTCTAAAAATGTTTCAAAATTGTACAACCAGTTTTTAAATTATCCAAAAATATTTTAAAATTTGTCTAAAAATTCATTAAAATTTTTGAAAAATGTTTCAAAAATGTTTCTTTGTTTTAATTTGTTTTAATAAAGGTATTTGTATATCAATGCATAAATTTCGCTTCTTTAAACTTATTTTTCTGCATTCTTATGAATTAAATTTTCATCAAAGCTTAAATACTACAAAGTATATGAACATTTTCCACTCATGCATGAGAATACCTAATCATTGTATTAACATTGCTTCTTTAGAGAAAAGTATGAGCTATGCTAGTAGCTACATTTGAATTCTTCCATCCTATGACACGCTAATGTTAAATTCATCGATGAAACCATTAGAAAAGAAGTGATGCCTTTGCCATAGTAGTGATGCTTTTATTGCTTCTTTGGCAGCTTCATTTTTGCTGGGTGGTTTATCAGAAAAATATATTTTTTTTATAAAATAAAAAATTTATGATAACTAGTTTATTAATTAAAAAAAGAAAAAGAGTCAAAACAAAATGCCCAGTAAAAGTGTTGCATACATAATGATTTTATTATAAAAAAAGTATTCAAATAACCGGTTTTATTTTCTTGGTTTTAATTAAACAACATACCACTAGTTTACTTTCAATAAATAATATCAAAAAATATTACTATTTCTGCTTAAATTCTTTATCCGGAATTGAAAACGGGTCCCTCCTCTTTTTGTAAATTTTAGTCTGACGATTGTTTTAAATTTGGGCAATAGTTTCTATTATCAACAAAATACAATTAAAAATATCACATTTTTCAAATTAAAATGGTTCTTACCAATTCTTTTGATCAAATATGGAATGTCCACTATTTATTTAACAAAAACAAATAACTTCTTTTGATTAAATGATATTTTTTTGCAAAAATATTTAAAATTAAAATAAACACAAAGCAAAAATGTAATTTTAAAATAGTTTAAAAATAGGGTCGAACCAATTTTAAAATTCATTTACGAGTATTTACACCAGATTTTAAACAGGTATTTTAAGCTAATATTCTTTTATAAATACAATTTTATCAAATTTTGCTTAAAATTGATTTGAAATGCTGTTTAAAACTGTTGTGATTACCGCTGTTAATATTTAAAGGGAACTAAATAAATTTTCACTCACAAAAAAATTTTTCAATACACAATTTTTTTTCACCTTCCTTATTTCACTTCTTAATTTTTTTAACATTATTTGTATTAAAAACACTTTGGGGTGCATAAGTACTTTTTGTGGTACTCTTAAAACCATAAAAGTAATATGGTACTTAATTGGTACACAAATGTTCTCTTTTTAATTTTATTTATTATTTTTTTATTTTATTTTATTATTTATTTATTTATTTATTTATTTATTTATTCATTTATTTATTTATTTATTTATTTATTTATTTATTTATTTATTTATTTATTTATTTATTTATTTATTTATTTATTCATTTATTTATTTATTTATTTATTTATTTATGTTTTATTTATTTATTTATTTAATTTTTCCCCATAAAATAAATGATAACTCAAAAAGGGGTTAGTCAGAAATTATTAAAATAAACTGAGAAAAATTTTAATTTACATAACCTTTAATCCGTTTCTTTTATTCCATTTTCTACTATTGCTGAATAACGAAGTGTTACTCTGAATACTCCAGAAAAAATCAGCCATCATGTGTGCATCCCAGCGACCTTGGTATCGTTCCTCCATTGTCCAAATATCTTGGTGGAATCGTTCGCCCTGTTCCTCACTCAAGTCTCCTAGATTTTCACTAAAACGATCTAAGTGACTGTGCAGGTAGTGTACTTTGATGCTCATGTTGCATCCAATATTTTGGAAGTGAGTTACCATCTGTTCAACGTGCGCAACGTAATCATCACCCTTGTTATTTCCAAAGAAATTTTGAATTACCCATACAAACGATTCCCATGCATTCTTCTCAATTTCTGACATTGAACTGCCAAAATCAGTAAATTTCACCAATTTGCGAATTTGTGGGCCATCAAATATGCCTGCTTTCAGCTTTTGCATACTCAGATTGGGAAACTTCCTTGAAATATACTGGAAACATTCACTATCTTTGTTAAGTGCTTCAACATATTATTGTTTCATCTGACCAAGTTTAATGTGAAGAGGGGATAATATGATGCGATCTCGGGGCACTAGAGCTACAGGAACCAGTGATTCCCTAAAAGGCCATTGTTTTCTCTTCCAATGTTCTGCTTTAGTATGATGCATCAAATCTATTGTTGTGGTTATTCAAGCCCGTTTTTGCTGTTGACATGTGTTATTTGTGATTTGGTAAATCTTTGTTTTTTTAGGACAAGGGTAGAGGGTACTCAAAGATTCGGTACACCCAAATTAAGCATTTTTTTAACATGTTTATAGATAAGTTACCCAATCTGAATGTATTATAGACGTAAACGTACGTCTTAAATAATTCAGGCTTACTTTAATAAAATGTAAAAAGTAGAGGAATAGCCTGCGGTAAGGTTCATTTTGATTTGCATAAAATGTTAATATGTGATAGAGAGAACAGAAAAATCAAGTATGCTTACCAAGCAATTAATCTCCATTAATAAATTTTTTATGCATACGAATTTTTTAAGAGTTACTGAAATTATCTTTGTTTCCTTTTTTAAATGCAATTAAAGGGTGTCCGCCGGAAAGGTATACTACTTTGTTTTGACAGTTTGTATTGACAGTTCATATTTGGCAGACGTGAAGTAGACACGTGGCAAATTTATTATGGTAAAATATTCGATAAACCAACGTGTTATAATCGTCAAAACATTTTATCAAAATCAATTATCGATTACTGTGACGATGAGAAAGTTACGTGAAATTTTTAGGAGAAACAACGTGCCAACAAAACGCACTATTTATCGTGTAGTGAATCATTTCGAAGAATAAGGGTCTGTAGGTGATAGGCCCAAGCATTGACCACAACGTACTGCAAGATCGACTGAAAACATTACTGCTGCTCAAGAAAGTGTTCAAAACAATCCACCAACCTCAATTCGACGCCGTGCTCAGGAGCTTCGTCTTCAAAGAACAACTTTGGCCACAATTTTGCACAAGGGTTTGCATTTGTTTCCATTTAAGATTCAGTTGCCACATCGCATACAGCCAGGATTACAATGGAATTACTGCGAGACCTCTTTCCACAACAAGTTATTGTGATGTTGATTGGCCTCCACGGTCGCCTGATTTGACTGCTCCGGACTTCTTTTTGTGGGGATATCTGCAAAGCAAGGTTTATGCAAACAAACCAGAAACGCTTGAGCAACTCAAACAAAATATTCGTGATGAAATTAATGAAATATCGCGTGAAATGTGTGAGAATGTACTGAAAAATGTGCTCAAAAGGGCTCGCATTTGTGAGGCTAACAGAGGCGGAGATTTATCTGATATTGTATTCCATAAATAAAACATTTATCAATATAAAATCCATTCTATTTCATTTAATCAAAAATTATAAACAAACAAAGTAGTATACCTTCCCGGCGGACACCCTATTAAAGCAACAAAAAAATATATTGTTTTACAAATTTTTTTCGATTAATCGATGAATTTTAAAATTCGATTCGATTAATCGATTAAAAAAATCCGAATAATTATTTGAGAGATTAATCGATTAAAATAAAAAGTCGATTTATTGAACAACCTAGTTTATTTCCTGATAAGATACTATTTGGAATTTTCGGCAGGAACAGGGTAGAAAACGAGTTTTAAAAAGGGGAAAGGTGCTCCTTCTATGTGGGGAAGAATGCTCCCCACCTTTTTACTTAGCCTAAAGAAGCAAAGCACATGAAAATTTTCCCTACCTACCGTCCTGCCATAATCACACATTTGGCAAAAAATTAAAAATATATATACCTCGAGTTATAAGCTAATTCACTGAATAAATCCTTTGTAATTTTTGAAAGAAAGCAGTGCGCCTTAAAAGACCTGTGCTAGAAACTTGAAATTGAAACATTCAATACATAAAAAAAAGGTTGAACAACAAACGAACTACAATTTCTTCCAAATATTTTCCAATATTTAACATTACCAATACCAAAGTATGGGGCTTTTAAGCTACTTATAAATAAAAACGTTTTAGAAAATAAATATTAAAAAATACATGTTATTGTTTACTTAATTTCAACCACTTTGTAAGTTCTAATTAAATACATACATACCATACAACCCAGCATAATTCATTACTGAAGTGCTAAAACATGCTCAATATACAGCGTGTTATACTAATTGTGATAAAAAGTTTCATTATGAAAATTTTATTATGAAACTTGTTAAACGAAAAACAAGAGTTCACAAAGTTTTTACTGGGTTACAACCAAATTTCAGTTATATTGCAATAAATGCTGTGTTTGTTTTCAAAAATATTTTCAAATTGGTTTTGTATGATTGATTTAATGATGATAATTGGAAATTTTTGTTATTTATTTTTGCTATTGTATATGATTCATTACATTTTAATTGATTTCTCTTTTATAAAACAAATATTTTCTCCAAAAAAAAAAAAAAAAAAATAGAAATAATATTTTTTTAAGGGCGAGTATGAACTAATTAAATTTAGTTGAATTCCAAAAAAAAAAATAAATAAATAAAACAACCAGCAATAAAGTTGTTCATAAATTCAATCAACTATTTACATAGTTTGACTGATAGAGGGAGTGGTTTCGTTGATATTAAGGTAAAGTTTAATTTAAACACGTTTTGGTTGACATTAGCTATTGTTTTTTTATTGCTGGTTTATCTGTTTTCAAACTGTTTCAAGCAAGAAAATATATCATTCAATTTACATAAAATGCAAAAGGAATTAAACAATTTTATTTCATTGTATGGGTTAATTTTGATAAGTGACAAGTAATAAATACGAGAGCGAGTCAATAAGTCCGTTTATATATCTAATCAGGTTACATCTGTCAAAGTAATCTAGCATACTAGACTTTAGTAAGTGCTCAACAATTTTTGATAGCACCGGTAGAATACTAATGGATTTTAAATGCCCAATAGAAGAGCCAGTACCAGATTAAGGAACGGGTACAACTCTAGAAACTTTCCACAGAGAGAATAAACAGAAGTTGTAATTGTACAATATGCAAAAAGTGATTGCAGAAAACAGGAAAAATAAGCTTAATAAATTTTAAAGAGAAGCCATCTACACCGATCGAATTTAATTTTATTCTACTTAAAGCACCTAATATTTCCAATGTCGATACATTATTAAACGAAAAGAATGAATTTTTATCAATATAATCAAAATCAAAGCAGTTTATATTATTACTAGAAGCGCCAAAAAAAAAACCTATTTACCTCATCTACATCCACGCAAAAAAAAAACATGGTTGCAACTGATCACTGCTACTATATTGTGCTTGTTGTAATCGGGTATGGTTGTGACAATCAAGTTATTGGTTTTCTAACCATAAACATGCTCGCTACCATAATTATTATAGTAAATATTTTTCTATTTTATGATTGTCACCTTCTTTTTTATAACATGATTGGCTGTAACCATATTGTACAACAATACAGGTTGGTTGAAAAGTTCCTCCGCTCGAAATGAAAGAATACTGTTTTTGTTACGAAATATATTTTTTTATTCAATATAATCTCCTAGAAGCTCAATACACTTGTTCCAATGATCTTCCAATAATGGTTTTCCGAAAGCTCTGCAAAATAACCGTCTACGGCTGCTATGGCCTCTTCATTCGACGCAAAATGCTTTTCACGAAGGAATTGTTTGAGATTTCTGAAGAGATAGTAGTGACTGGGAGCCAAATCTGGTGAATACGATGGATGTTCAAGCAATTCGTACTTTAATTCTTTGAATTTAGCCATCGTCAAAACACTTTTGTGAGCAGGTGCATTGTCTTGATGAAAAATGATTATTTTCTTCTTTAAACCAGGTCTTTTCTCACGAATTTTTTCATCCAGCTGATCCAAAAGGCTGCAATAATATTCAGAGTTGATTGTTTTACCTTTCTGAAGATAATCAAACAACAAAATTCCTTTTGCATCCCAAAAAACTGATGCCAAAACCTTCTTTGCTGATCGTTGTGACTTCACCTGCTTTGGAGCTGAACAACCAGCTTCAGTCCACTGTAAACGTTCTTGTTTCAATTTAGAATCATGGTGGTAGATCTCCCCATAGTTATAAAACGACGCAAGAAGTCGGTTTTATTCGGCTTAAAACGCTCCAAATTACGCTGAGAAATTTGTTTTCGATCCAGTTTTTGTTGAATTGTTAATGTGTGCGGCACTAACTTTCCAAACAGTTTTTTCATACGTAATTCTTCATGTAAAATATGGAGTAATCGTTCGTCTGAGATGCCTATGGCATTAGCAATTTCACGCTTATTCAAACTTGGAACTTCACTAACCATATTATGTACCTGCTCAATGATTTCTGCTGTGGTTGCAGTTTTTGGTCGTCCTTCGCGTGGATCACATTTAAGGCTGGTACAACCACGTTTAAATTCACCAGGCCAATTCAACGGTGTGTTTTGAAGGTGAGGACTCCTTATACACTTGTTCATAAATTCCTTTGTTCATAAATTTCCTTTGCTTTTAAACCCTTCAAAACAAAGAATCTAATGACTGCACGATATTCAATTTTTCCCATATTAAAAAAAATCAATGACACGTCAACTTCAAATGGCTTGTAAACAAAGAAAGAATTGACAGAATGACTTGCAACTTTGCATGTGTTCTCAGGACAGTTATACCAACTTGAGAAAAAAAAAAGTTTGGAGCTAGAAGTGCCATCTATTGGTGAACGCAGGAACTTTTCAACCAACCTGTAATTCTGATTATGAAAAAAATATTATAATTATGCAAACATAAATTGCTGGAAATAATCATTAAATAATTATACATCAAATAAAACATGACTTCGACATTTACAGTCATAATATTGCCTTGTTTTCATAAAAAAACTAAATTTTATCAGTTCAGTCAGTTTTAAACAAATTTTTACTGAAATTGGACAAATATCAGATGGGTAGAAAATAACTTTCATTGACATTTCATGAATTGACCCATTAAGATCCAGTTAATTTTTTTTTTTAACTTTAGAAGATTTTTTTAAAGGTTTTTTTTTTCTAAAAGATTCTATTTAAAGATTTTATTTTGTTTAATTCTTTGCAATAAAAATAATAATTTTTTTAATAAAATATGTTTATTAATTCATTTCTTTTAAAAAGTTTTCAGAATATTAATAAAATATTTATTTACAAGAAAAAGTCTGTAGAAAACAAATTTTGTTTTGTACCAGAAGGTTTCTTATACAAAATACTAGATATTTTGAAATTTATCTGATAAAAAAATTTTTATATTCTACGGAATTTTCCTTAATAAAGAATTCTTAGATTCTGCAAACAGTTTCTTAGATAAAAATTTATATATTCTTAAAAAACTTAGATTCTAACCCCTTTCTTTGAATGAAAGATTCATAGATTCTGAGGACTTTTTATAAAGAAAAATAATTAGATTCTAAGGACATTTAAAAAAAAAAGGCTTTCTAAGAACTTTTTAAAAAAAAATCTTAAAAATGTCGTTAGAATTTAAGATTTTTTTTTTTATTAAAAAAGTCCTTAGAATTTAATATTTTCATGATCAAAGGCCAAACCTTTTATGTTATAAACATCCAGCATTTCGTAATGTTTTCCAGTTTTATCGATATAGTAAAATATTTTTCCCTAACAGTGTTGAATAAAATATGTTCTCATATTTTTTACGCTTAGAGCTGAATTGTATTCAACTCAAAGTTTTTTCATTTCAAAGTATAAAGTATAAATTAATTCCCTAAACGAGCACTAGCAAGGAAGGCTTTCGGCTCGTTGTAGCGAAAACAGACCAGAGCCTTTGGTGGGAATCGAACCCACGACTCCCGCACTGATAAGCTAGCACGCTACCAACTAGCCTACCGGGGCGCTCAAAAATTTAAAAATTTCAACAATTTTTTTAACAAAAAAAATTTATGACAAAATTTTTTCCACACAAAAAATATTTTTCACTACAAAAAATATTTTAGTATTGATAAAATTTGTGCACCTCAAAATTATTATTGTTACGTCCTTTATGTACATGTACATTCTCATAATATTATTTGTTTCATATTTTATAAAATTTTTATTTATCACAAATTTTTTGGTAATAATTTTTTATTACACATTTGTAGCACTAAATTATTTTATATGAAATCATTCGCATTTCTGTAAAAAAAACATTTGTTTTATTTAAATTACAATTATTTGGTGGAAAATTGCTTGCAGATTAATAAAAATCTTTATACATGCAACCATAGTACAACGAAAAATATGTTTCTTGAATATTTAATGTATAAAAAAACGCAGATTTTTGCCGGTGGCAATTTCCATAAAATTGTCGAGGTTTCAGTTTGTTCAGCAACACATGCCATATGCATGCATCATGAAGTTTTTATTTACTGTTTTGTTTTAATATTGTTGCGATTTCGTTGAAACATAATTTCCAATGAAGGTTAAAGTGTTCACAGGATAAATTCCACACTAACTGGACTACTGAAAATATCAAAAAAAAAAAAAATCTTTCATCTAATAGAACAAACGGAACTTTTTATTATGTCAACGAAAGTTTTTTACCATAATGAACGGATAATGTCTTTAAAATAATGAAAATTTACCTAATTTTAATGAAACTTTTTAAGAAGATTTTAATCGATATAATTTTGTTGGTATTTAGCCAATTAAACTTTAATTTGTTAGTAAAAATAAGAAATCAGTTTTGTGACTTTGCAGCATGATATCCACATATCGACATATATACATATTCTTCGCTTAGTGTGCATATCTTTCGCTTAGTGTGAAGGTGCTAAGTGCACATTTAATGAAAATATATATTTTTAATGTGTTATAAAAGAACAAGTAAAAATACATAATTTACATAAAAGCAGGATTGGCAACCAATTGATACTGTTAGTGATAATGGTTAACGATATTTTACAATTATTTCGTTAGGTTATTTTAAGGTTATTGGTATATTAAAATATTTTAGAGCCAGCGGTATATTCAATTATTTAGTAAGGTTATTTGAAGGCTAACAATATTTTAAGAGGTATTTTAAGGTTAGCGATATTTATTTTTTATTTTTTTTGACAATGCTGATTGTTTGAAGTAGCATCACTGTGTTAACCCATATGTGTTTGTGGAAACAACGACAACACATAGCTAATAACAGCTAAAATTTAATTTATGAAGCTTTTGATATCGATATTTACAATGATATAGAAATTAAAATCTTTAATATGATATTAGGAATTTTATATAATAAACACACCGATAAAAAAGATTTGTTGGAATTCGATCAAAGCCACACTAAAAAAAAATGAACTAGAATTTAGAAAAATTAACTTATTTAGAGGAAAAATTGAAATGAAAACGGCGCCAAAGACACTTCTTACCAATATTAAATTAAATTTTCCTTGAAATTAAGAAACTAATTTTACTTAAAATGTGTTAAAAATTTCTAAATTATAGAAAAATTTTGCTACTGAGAACTAAATCTTTATTTAAAAATAGTAAAATTTCCTCCCAATTAGTTCAAACATCATCTAAAATTGTACTGTTAGGAAATGTTTCCTTGGTTTTAAGAAAATTTTTATTTTATTTAAGTTCATTAGAAAGTTTTTTTTTACCAAAAACTAGGACTTAACTCCTTAAAAATAAGAAAATATTTTCTAAAAACAAGTTAAGTAGCACTTCTTTTAAGTGAAAATTATCCTTATCCTGCTTCTATGATAAAGGTAATAAAGGGTGTCCCAAGAAGAACGCAATTTTTAAATTTTAAATAAAACACAGATATTTAAAAAAAAAATCGTGAAACTTTATTATATCGTAAAGTAGACAGAATGAGGTTATGTATGGAACAATATATCGTGCAGATGGCCCCCGCGGCTTTGCTGGCATGCACGCGATCATTTAATGAAATTTTCAATGACCGTTTTGCATGAATGCTGCGGTATTTCATTAATGCAGCGTCCAATTTCCTCTTTTAAGGCTTGAGTCGTCGTCGGCTTATTCGCGTAAACCATCGACTTCAAAAAACCCCAAAGAAAAAAATCTAATGGTGTTAAATCGCACGATCTAGGCGGCCAATTCTGATCTCCAAAACGCGAAATAACACGACCGGGAAATGACTGATGCAGCAATTGAATTGTTTCTCTGGCTGTATGACATGTGGCGCCGTCTTGTTGGAACCACATGCCCTCCACATTCATTTCTTCAATTCTAGGCAAGAAAAAACTGGTTATCATTTCACGATACCGAACACCATTGACTGTTTGCGCTTGACCTGCCTCATTTTCATAAAAAAAAGGTCCAATGATTCCTCCAGCCCAAAAACCACACCACACAGTGACACGTTGAGGATGCATTTGCTTCTCGTGAATCACTCGGGAATTTTCCTCACCCCAAATGCGACAATTCTGCCTATTGACGAAGCCATCAAGATGAAAATGGGCCTCGTCACTGAAGATGATTTTATCGGCAAAATCAGCATTTTCATGTTGTCTCTCCAATACCCAATTAACGAACTCCCTTCGCTCCATTTTTACTAACCTCGTACCTTCTACTAGCAAACAATAACAATTGTTCAAATGTCAAACAATGAAACTTCGAATGTTGCCATATTTAAAAATTGCGTTCTTCTTGGGACACCCTTTATATTTTACCATATATTTTAAAGTACTTTACACTCATTGAGTAGGTATTTTCCCACTTTCGGAGGACTCCCGCTTTGTGAGGACACTGCTCTTAACAATCTTTTTGCTATACATTTTTTTCTTAAAATTAAATTGAATTATACTAATTTCATGTATTTAACATATAAATTAAATTTCATTAGCAAAAAGGTAAACAAATTAAAAAATGTACTGCAGGATATACTGAAACGTAATAAATTGTGACAAAATCAGATCCTTTTCGTAGTTAATTAACGGTTCCGCTTGAGGAACTACAAAGAGGGACGCCCTACGTGATACACGGCATCTATGGCTAAGGAACACTGAGGGTCCTTTGTCTTCTTAAATTAACTAATTTAAGGAAATTGTTGCAAAAATACAACATATCACAGTAACAATTCTTGTTATTATTGGAAAATGGAAAAGTCATGTTTATTTTATTGGTTTTTTAGCTTAAACTTTATTTGACATATACAAATTTAAACTTTTTTCTTATTAAGTGAAAAAAATAGTTCGATAAATATAAAGGTTAATAAGCGCTATATCAATTATAGGGAAGCCATTATGCCGTAATGCGTAAAATGTGCCTGAGATATTTTATATTGTAGTTAACTAAACAAATTTATTACATAAAAGCGCAAATTCGAAATTTTTAACCTTTTGCTAACAAAATTTTAATATAATATGTTAAGCTACTTTAAGTTTAATATTTAAGACTGTTAAGATTAGAGATGGATACGTGAGAGCTTTTCGACTCACGCTCACGCACGATCACGAACCAAAAATTATAATCATGCACGATAGTTTTTTTAAATGGTTACTTTAATTTCTTTTATTTAATAATATTTTTCTTGAAAATTAGGAAAACTAACTGGTTTGTTTTTAATTGATTGTTTTTTTTTTGGAAATAGAATATTGAAAATAATTTAAGCGTTTTCCAACAAAAACATCCTATACCAAATTTTATTATTTTTTAAAAATTAGAAAACTTTTACTTGAAAAAAAGAATATTTTATTAAAATTTTTAAAATTTATCTGAACTAAGTTGCATGAAAATTTTCCTTAGAAATAGTTCACCAGTTTCTAAAATAAGGTAAATTTTTATTATTAAATAGGAAACAAATTATTACTTTATGTTAATTGTCTAAACTAATTATTGGAAAACAATTCTTCAAAATTAGAAAGTGGTATACTTAAAAACTAAATTTGGAAATGGCTTTCTAAAATTTAGTTAATTTTATACTGGCGAACAAAATAATGTACACACATTAAGTTCAAGAACTTTCTCAATTAAGTTAGACACATTTTTTGAACTAAATGGGAGTAAATTATGTCCTAAATTTTTTTTTTGAACTAAACTTAATTTTATTACATTTAGGTATGCAATTTTCTAAAACTAAGATGTTTTTTCTTAAAATTAATAAATTTTTATTTAATTGACTTGTTTTTTTTTTCCTAAAACCAAGAAATGTTACTTAGGAAAAATATGAACTATTTCTGAGTATATAAACTATTTTGTTTTTCCTCAAACTTAGGAATTCTTAATCTTTTATGAATTTTTTTTGAGTTTTAATAAAATTTTAATTAATTGAGGATAATTTATAAACTATTTTGAAAGAAATTTTTTATTACATTTTAATTCATGTCTTTTTTTTGAGTGCATTAATATTTATTTATAAGAATGTTATTTTGTTGAAATAATTTATAAGCCATTAATATAGCAAAAATATTGTATTGGGAATTAAAAATAGGTAAAATAAGCTAAAAACAATCCTATATACGTTAGAATCAACCATTTATTTAGTGAACTTACAGAAAAATAGTAAAATCTATTAAAATTATTAAAAAAAGTTCTGAATGTTTAAAAGTGATAAAAACAAATACGGTTATCCTGCTCAAATATACCATTCAGGTTTTAGTAGAACCAACCGAATTGTGGATTTTATTGATTATAGACGCCACTAATGATTGGTATTGGTAAACGAATTTTGAATAATATTTTATTTCCTAACAAATCATTTAAATTAATAATGTTTAAATAGTAAATATGTCAAATAAAATGAAAAATATTTGTGGTGCAGTAAGCAAGAGTATGAACTTTGAATCTGAATGCAATGCTTCGATATCGGAAAAAATACAAATATAAAATTTTTATTAAAATAAAATTTTTTGGAATGTAAAACTATTTATTTGGATATGTTATAAATATTAAATTTGGCTTTTCCAAATAAAAATATTATTTATTATAAAGACAGTTGCCGCAACCGCAAGAGATCGATTGGCAACAAATTCGGTAGATGTTCAAGGTTATATGGCGAATTTGAAGAGTGTTGGTGTCCAATTTGTTTCCTTTCTATAAAAAACTAATAAATATGAAGTTTGGTGGCAATTGGATAAGGGAAAGTCGACGCGGAAATCGATTGAAAATTTCTGGGAAATTGGTGCAGAGAAGATGATCCCTCTATTAACCCTAGTAAGACAATCTTGGTACCTTTCACATTGATGATAACAGTATCCTACCCATTAATGATAACAATATCCTGTATTCCAAGGAGGTTAAATGTTTGGGGATTACTTTGCATAGTAAACTGACTTGGAATATTCATATGGATAATACTATAAAGAAGGCCACTAGAGCAATTTTTGCGCTGGACTGAATATTGATAAGGGTCTTAAGGGCGCATATATTTCGATCTTCTCTGATAGCCGAGCAGCACAATGTCGTCGTGGACATTCACTTCAGGGATAGTTCTGGAGTGTTTTGATACCCTTCAACAGTTGGGCGCGCTTAACAGGATAACTCTTTACTGGATACCAGGTCATCGTGGACATGTTGGTAACGAGGTAGCGGACGAACTAGCTAGAATGGGTTCTTCCACACATTTAGTAGGACCGGAACCGTACTGTGTGGTAAACTGGTCCACCATAGCAGCTCCGGTTAGGGAGGGAGAACTACCAATGGCAAAGGGCCTTTGGAACAATTTTTTGGGGATGAGAGGGGCGAATCTACTGGTCAACCCCTTTTCCAATAGAAAAATTTTAGACCTTGCTAGTAACAATATTAGGTTACTAACAGGGTTTCTTACCGGACATTTCATATTAAACTTCCATTTGTGGAGGATGTATCTGTTGGACTATGTCTTGAGGACATAGTTGAATTGCATAGAAACAGAAGATAAGTTTTCAATAGGAAATTTTTAGGTCCAGAGGACATTAGAAACTATTCTCCATCTTCTGTATTAAAGTTCATAGGGAATATTATACAGAATTTGGTTTAGTTTTATGATCCTTGGTACAAAAGATCCATAGAGGTCGCAGTGCCGGCCGTGGGGCCAGATCTTGACTTAATAATAACTATAATGGGAAAAATATGATTTTTTCAGTTTTTAGGAAAATTTTGTTCTATCCCAGCAAAACCACACATTACCAAATAATAGGTAAAGTAATGTATAGCCATAGGGACCGATGGATTACTTTACACCTTACTTCATTGATGTATATACCCATTACTTTAGAGGTGATAATGTAAGGGATTACTTATATGGTTACGAGAATGGAAAAAGTAATGTGTCTAAAAATACATTTTTAAAAAAGAGGAATTTTAATTAAAAAAAATAATTACAAATATTTTATTTAAAATATTTGTAATTAAAAATAATGTGGTCAAGATGGCAATCGAACCAGGGAAATCTGGTTGCCAGCCAAGAACTCTACCCTGGGGTATTTTAAACTTGTGTTATGAATCGATTTCAGTATAAAATTATCTTTTCAAAAAGCTACATAACTTCAAAATCGCCAAGAAATAGCAAATGCCCCAGACCAATTTTGTGAGATGAAGTTTGTTGGCACTTTTTTAAACTTTCAGAAATTGATTAAAGCCGTAATTGTTTTTTGCTCTCTATACTTATAAATACGCAGATGTGAAATATTGTGTATTACCTGTCTGTTAACCTGTCGCGCAATAAGACAAAAAACGCATAACTCCTTTGGCATAATTCAAACTCCATTTCGATTTTTAAAAAATTTTTTAAACAAATTTAAAACAATAGATTTTTTACTTTAAGAGCTTATTATATACATCCTAGAGATGAAGTATGCCAATTTTGAGGTTAGTACCTCTATGGACCTGTCGGTAACAAGCTCTTATTTTTTTGTGGATTTCGAGAAAAGTGTGATGTTTATAAAAAATAAAAATTAAGTTAATTTACTCTTTTTAAATACTTTATGTCAAAAATTAATCAATTTTGTACTTTTAAATGTTATATTACATCTTAATAGCTTAGTAGTTTAGAAAAAAATAATATCACCTCATTAAAACTTTTGGACATGGGTCACGTATGACCCCAAGCTAATAAAGAACAATTTATTTAAAAAAACGCAAATATTTTGAAACTACTCAGCAAAATAAGAGCTGAGGAAGAAGTAGTCTACTGAACCCGAAGTTGTGAAAATTTCGGTGAATCATTAATGATTTTAACATTGACATATCATTCGTAGGAAGTAGTTGGTTTCGATGATCAGATGGACTTTTTCATTAGCTTACGGAAGTTATTAATTATAGGGAATACAAAATAAATATAGGGAGTGGCTTTGTTTTAAAGTTAAAAATGTGATTTTGAACACGCCAAGAAATATTATTCCCACCAGGACAAAGTCGATAATAATAAATATTAAACTAAAAAAATGTATATGCTTTTCAATGGAATTATTACAAAAAATATTATTCTTAAGATTTCGTAAAGAATAACATCCTTTTCATTTACTATAGAAATTTTACTTCTTAAGCAATTTATATTAGTTTCCAATTTCGAATTAGTTTAGAATATTTTATTTGTATCTAAACTGATTGGAAGTCCCAAATATATTAGCAGAAGTAACCTTCATTTAGTTGCAACTTTAATTTTTGTCACTATCGCCAATTTCTTACTTTAAGAATTGTTATTAAGTCATAATAATAAAACTGTCTTTGTGATTGTGGTAAATTAATGGTTTTATTTATTTTCCAACTGATTTGTATATTCTGTGTCTATTTTGCATGGTACAACACTCAAAATATTTTTACATTAACTGACTGTAGTTTATTTAAAAAGCTGTAATAATACATTACAGCTCTTTTACCTTTAGATAATAAATAACTTATAAATAAGATTTTATGTTACAGTTAATACTTTCATTTAAAATGATTTGTTCAAAAATAGCTTTAATTTTCTTATTGTTAATTATCTGATAATTGAAATATACAAAACTAATGAAAAGTCATTAATTTTATGACATTTTTTAAAATAAGGAATACATGAAATATCATTTATTTTTACGGATTTTGTAGTTAATTTTTTGATAGTTAAAAAACGAAATAAATGGAAAATCTTTACTTTTGATGGATTTTGTAGTTAATTAGTTGTCAGTTAAAGGATACATAACAGGTCAATTGAAAAGTCCCCGGCCTTCCGTACTAAAACACACTTTTTTTCAAAATTTGTTTTTTTTTATTCAATATAGTTCCCTTCAAGAGTGATACACTGATTATAGCGACCCTCCAACTTTTCGATACCATTTTTGTAGTACGATTTGTCCTTTGCTTCAAAATGGGCCTCAGTTTCGGCGGTCACCTCTTTATTCGACGAAAATTTATTCCCAGCGAGCATTATTTTGAGATCTGAAAACAGGAAATACGGTGGAAATATGTGGATGGCGAATACGGTGGATGCGGAAGCAATTCGAAGCCCAATTCATGGATTTTTGCTTTCGCTTTCACTTACTTGTTTTTGGTCAAAAGTGAGCTCTCGCGGCACCCACTTTGCACAGAGCTTTCTCATACCCAAATATTCGTGAATGATATGATGTACACGTTCAGTTGATATCTTTAGAGTACCTGATATTTCATTCAATTTCAATTTACGGTCATTCGAAATCATTTTGTGGATTTTTTTGATGCTTTTGGACGTCCACTGCGATCACCGTCTTCGGTGCTCATTTCACCACGTCTAAACTTAGCATATCAATCCTTGATGGTTGATTTTCCTGGGGCAGTGTCCGGAAACTCGTCATCGAGCCTAGTTTTTGCTTCAACTGAATTTTTTCTTCAAAAAGCAATATTTTTTCAACACGCGAAATTCCTTGTTATCCATTTTTTTCACAATAAAAATTGATAAATTGTCAACACGCATTTTGTCCGCATAAATCGAAATTAAATCGAATTTAAACGCGCCGTTTTTATGTCCAGTGTTGATAAAATAATAATTACAATAAATCAATTAATAAAAAAACAAAAAAAAAAAAACTTAAAGGGGCAAAGGGCTTTTATGTCTCTATTTGCATGTGTTATTGTTGCTAGTTTTTTCCCTTCCCTTTTCTCTCCCTTTTTTAATTTTTTTCTCTATTTTGCATGGTACAACCGCCTTGTATTCTTTTTGTTGTTGGGCCAATTAGTGATGAAGGCATAGCACTGATCACTGAGTAACCAATTCAGCAACAAAGTGTGTAACCGGTTGTTGTACTATTGCAGATATATTGCATATTGTCTGTACTCTTCAACACTACTTCCTCTTTCCTCCCTCTCATAACATATTTTCCTAATTCTAACACAATGCACTGCATTAGTAGGGGACATCCCCTGAGTTTTAGTCTAACGTAAAAAAAACAAAAGTTGCTTCACTCAAAATGCTATAATTCACAAACTAATGATCCGACAGCTGTCAAATTTACACACGTATCTTTTCAAGGTTAGGGCTAACTAAAAATTTATTATAGTCTAGTAGCGCTATCTATTTGTCAGGCCGGGGACTTTTCAATTGACCTGTTAAGGGAAATATTTTTCGTTTTTACGGATTTATTGGCAGTTTGTTAACAGTTAAAATAAGTGAAAATCATTTATTTTTTTACGGATATTGTAAGTTAACTTATTAACATTTATAAATAAGCGAAAAGTTTCTTTGATTTAAACGAAAAGTTTAAAGACCGATTCCTAAATGATTTTTCATGTATTTTAAATTACACTTGCAGCAAATTTCACAACCATCTTTTTCTATTACATATGTTTTGGGACTTATTTAATTTTTCTTGAGACTAAAAGAAAAGAATAACTAAATAATATTAAATACGTTTTTATTATTATATGCCGAAATTATTATATTTGCTTAATATTAGCTTTAGAGCTTTTTAGAGAGTAAACAGAAATTCTTTTGTGTATTTTTATCAATGATACTTTATTGTTGATTTATTTATGGTAATATATTCCAATCTATACAAATATATTCATAAATATTCTTCTAATAAAAAGTGAAGAGGTTATCTAAAATATTCATTATTTATACCTTAAAATAATGTCATGACAACTTGTAAATAAAATTTTTTTAGATAAATAATTATAAAATATTTTGATTAGAAAGTCGATATGAAATAATTTTCATAAATAGAACGACAGAAGAAAAAAAAAGGTCCAAATATGTGATGTGATTTAAATTTGGGATGATCATTTCTAAACACTATTGTGCTGTAGCCTTTTCACACATATTGTTATTCTATTTCATTTAGTCGTCAATGAAACAGTGACGAATTCACATTCTTAGCGTATGTTTTTATATTTTTTTCAAGTGCACTGAAAATAATAAACGAATGATGAAAATCAAAAGTTATTTTTTGATAAAAAATGCTTTTGTACAATGAATCACAATGAATTTCATGATTAAATTTAATAATAGGGAAATAGAAGATCTCTGCAAAATATTTCTAAATATTTCAAAGTATTTCAATTATTTCCAAATATTTCAAAAATTTGGCTAAGTGTTTTACTTAACCACATATTTCCAATATTTCAAAATATTTATATTTCAGCTTTAAAATATTAATTTATTTAAACTTCAATTTATTCGAATACATAAAAATATTTTTTATATTTCAAATTTAAGTACACTCACAATATATTTTCCATCACCGACTGTAGTTTATTTAAGAAGTAAAACGTAAAGTTTGTTTTTAAATGAAGAATCAATTGAAATTTATAGAAATATATATTTTAACTATTTGAATCAGTCATTCAAAAAACAAACTATAAAAATTTACAGACATTCAGTAGGAGTTGATATTTTCAGTTAAATGTAAAATTTTTTGTTTTCTGCTTCAAAAAATAGAAATTCATATAATTCCTTTTTGTTTTTTTACCAAAATAGTTTGTATATATACAATATTATTTCAATACAAATTACAAGAAATTATTCAATTATACATGCACACAAAGCCAATAAAAATATATTCACCTGCATGTGTTGTGTTCTGTTTTGTAATTACATACAAATAAAAAAACTTTAAATTAGAAAAACAAACCACAAAAGTAGTTTTTTCTAACTTTATGTCGGTAAAAATTTGATGGTTATTTTAAATGACTTTTAATTGTTTTTACTTTTGTCGATTATTAAACAATGATTGAAAATAAACAATAAAATGGGTTGAATATAATGAAAAATCAGTAGTCCTCTTTTTGATTGTATTTTCGATTAATTTAATATGTATTTTAAGTTGTTTTTAACGAAATAATATTGTGAGTGTATAAATATTTTTTAACTTACTCAAATAAATTCTTAAGTGACTAATAAAATTCTTATACTTGAAGTCTCAAGTATTAATACGAAAAATATTTCAAAACACCAACAGCTCTGTTTTCTATATAATTTCCATTTTTAACGGCATATATTATTGCAAGTGAAGACTCCGTGTTAAGATTGTTTAAAAATATTTCGCTCAATATTTTTCCTAATGCAGTCTCTCTTTTGCTCACAAACACAACTGCCAAACAATTTTGGGCGGGCACCACTGATTAAAATAGAATAAATCATAGTACGTATGAGTTATATGGAATTAAAATATACAACACTCATACGTCTTGGTGTAACAATTTACTAAGGCAAAAAAGTAATCTGTCAATTTACACAATGTTTTCTCAGTTTTTGTGTGTGTTAATATTGATATGGAGCAATTCCATATGAAAGCGATCACCTTTTGGACGACCCCTCTCCGATTTTAAAAAAAATAGTCTCAATCGATTGCCCAGCAAAAAATAATGTACCTACATATTTTTTTTTTTTTTTTATAGTGACTGGTTTAGTGGTGGTGTACACCACTGTCATGTGACAAAATTGAAGAATTCTTCATAAGGGACCTCATTGAAAGTACTAAAGCGATCGCAACGAGTGATAGCTCGTTAGAAAGGTATTGAATCAGGCTTTAATTGAAAAATAAAATTTTCCTAATTTTTCTCAGAAATTTACCTTTTTTCCCATGAAAATTAAATTTTCCCATGAAAATTAAATTTCCCGATTTTCCATTTTTTTGGATTCCTCATAATTTTTGCTTTAAGAATCAGCAATAAAAAAATGGGCCCCGACTCCTTGTTTGGACAGGAGAAGACCATTTAAGAGACCACCTTGTTCTCATTGTTTTTATATTTTTTATAATTGAATTATTTTTAATTATTTAACATTATTTTATTATTAAAAATACATTTTAAAAATTATTTTACAGTTAAAAATACATTTATGAAGAAAAAATTTTTCTTATTTTGCTGCTTATACTTAATTACAATATTTATTAAAAATTTCAATTGTCTTGGCATCATTATAAAATTAAAGTAACTTTAAATTTAGCACGTCGGCAGACGAAGAGTATCGCTTTACATTAATTGACATATCAGAAATATTTGGTATGAAGCAATGAAACTTTTGCGTTCCAGTTATAGTTTTGACATTATTATATCTGTTTTGAAGTCGTCGCTCCATGGCATCGTGCTCTTTTTGATTGCATAAAACTGTGTTAATGGCAATTTCCTTGCTTTGAATCCACGAAAACAAATGTTGTACATTTAAGATCTGGTCAGTATATGGCCTTTGCAAACTTGCCTTAGTCGCCATGCGTTTTAGGGTTCCCCCTAACGCATCGCATGGGCCCTTACCGTGGGACGTCGCAAAAAAGTGCCACTCGACCTTGCAGTTTTGTTCTTCTTCAATTATGCAAAGATTGTAAAAATTTTTTTTATTCTTGTACTGAGAAGTTGCGCCGTCTGAGAAAAACGTTACTTTGTCGATTGCATCGAATTTTGATCTTAAGAATTCAAACAGTTTCATTTGAAATAAATAAACGGACACATAATTATGAGCTAAACTCTCCGCGACAACAACAAGGCTTACGGTCTGTAGTTCGTTATCTTCGTTTTTGAAATAAATGCAAAAAGGATGCACCGTGCACTGGTCGTTTGCCCAGTGATAAGCCTGAATTTCATCCTGAACGAGAAAAGTGTAATTCTCGGCAAAGTCGCTTATCACAATGAATTCATTTTGGGCTAATTTCTCCTTACTTTCCTTTAGAAATTTCGATTGCATCTCGGATATGAAATGGTGCGCCTTCAGTTCATTCAACTTGAATCCGAATTCCTCGATGAATTCCGGAATCTGCTTTACCACGGTCTCAAGGGAACATCTGCCGCTGCTAATTATCCACTGTTTGAAATGCACCTCCTGAATTAACAGCTGTTTAAACTTTTCCGCCAAATATTGCTCTAGCTTGTCAATCTTCGGACAATTGTCGCATTTGGACAGATGACAATTTTCCGTGGGGTATGCGCACAACGACTTCGACAGGAGGTCCCTATATGTTTCAATTTCACCGTGAAATACTTTCAATTTCTTGCATGGAAAGAACATTAATTTGATGTTTTGATGAAACATGCAAACGCAGACTGAATGCGTTCCGTGCCTGTCTAATGCCAGCACGCATTCTTTTGGTCGTAGGATGGCAAACTTAGAAAATCCCACTTTTTCTGCTGGGTATTTCTCTTTGAACTGATGGTATGCTTCGGATAGATTACATAATAATAATCTGCGCTGCTTGTGTACTTTTTCTCCATCTTCACGTGTGATAACATAGTCACGTGTACCTGGGCAGGCGCGGCTGTTGTCATCATTGCAGTAAAAATCTTGAATCAATTTCACCGTTGCTTCGCTGAGGGTCCTTGAGCCAAATTTCTTGGTGGGAGTCGCCAATATGCCCTTCTGTCGAACTAATTCTTTGCTTCTTCTTGCGATGTAAAAAGATGTTTGAAACTGTTCAGAAATCTTGCGTATAGACCATGATTGAGGCAGCACAGATAAAATGAGATATTTCTCCGGAAAAGTGGTCGCTAAATTGAATTTTCTTTTCAACTGCTCAATCATTTGTTTGTCGTCATCAACGTCATCTGCTTGACTGCATTCGTTATCAGAGCCTTCATCAAATATTGTCGCGATTGCACTCATAACCTTGCCTTTTTTATCTTTCCTGTATTTTTCACTTCGCAACTTTCTTTTTCTATAAGGCGTTTCACCTAAAGTGGTAATAGCCTCATTCAATGGACTCAAAGACATATTGACCATCGGAATGTCTGCCTCACTATCAGATGAAACATTTTGTTCAATTGTCATTTCACTCTCGGATTGTGGTTGCATTTGTTTCAATGCATTTGCTTGTTGAGACAAATCGATTTTACACTTGGGGCAAATGAATTGTGCTTCTTCACCGTATTGTATATTTAATTCATTCATGTATCGCTTCGAAACACCAGTTAATTTTAATACTTTTATCTTTTTCGAACGATGTCCACTCTTGTGAAACGGATTGCAGCAAAATTTATTAATTTTACTTTAAATTGTCTTTACAGCTTCACTCTTTACTTTACAAAAAAAACACTTTAACACTTTCACGTTTAGTATTCAACTGAAATTTGACTCAGAGTGTGTGAAGTATTTATATTTATTTTTTGGTAAAAAATAGGTAAAAAAAAATAAGCGATATTTGCTTTTCTTTAATAGGAAAATTTGCGTGAACTACTGGTCATAAAATGTTTTTTAAAGAGGGACTTAATTGGTTACTGCCAATAAGCCGACCACAGGTCATAAAATGTTTTGCAAATTTTTTAAATTACCAGGTAATAAATATTTCGCCATATTTATGGAAAATCCGTGTTTTATGACTTGTTTCTGCACGTGTCATTTTAGGCAAAATATTTATTACCTGGTAATTTAAAAAATTTACAAAACATTTTATGACCTGTAGCCTCAGTCGGGTTTGGTGTGCCATTACATGCCACTGCTGCTATTATCCATGGATTTATGGCCGATCTTGTGAAGGCAGGCAGACCATATTCACTACACACTCAACTTGGGGCTCTTAAAAAAAATTGATTTTTTCTTCATAAATGTATTTTTAACTGTAAAATAATTTTTAAAATGTATTTTTAATAATAAAATAAAATAATGTTAAATAATTAAAAATAATTCAATTATAAAAAATATAAAAACAATGAGAACAAGGTGGTCTCTTAAATGCTCTTCTCCTGTCCAAACAAGGAGTCGGGGCCCATTTTTTTTTTGCTGATTCTTAAAGCAAAAATTATGAGGAATCCAAAAAAAATAAAATTAGCCGGAAAATTTAGGAGCTTCTGTGGAAAATCGGAAAATTTAATTTTCATGGGAAAATTAAATTTTCATGGGAAAAAAGGTAAATTTCTGAGAAAAATTAGGAAAATTTTATTTTTCAATTAAAGCCTGATTCAATACCTTTCTAACGAGCTATCACTCGTTGCGATCGCTTTAGTAGTTTTTTTTTAAACAACTTTCAATGAGGTCCCTTATGAAGAATTCTTCAATTTTGTCACATGACATTAGTGTACACCACCACTAAACCAGTTAGTATAAAAAAAAAATATGTAGGTACATTATTTTTTGCTGGGCAATCGATTGAGACTATTTATTTTAAAATCGGAGAGGGGTCGTCCAAAAATTTGCCAATTTTGATCGTTTTCATATGGAATTGCTCTATGATTTTATTTCAAGCTTTTTTTTTTGTTATATCAGTCTGTATTTGACTGACCACTTAAGCGAAATTATTTCCCGAGATTTTAAGATTTTAAAAGAGTTTAAGCATTACTTCCGATTAAGAAAAATACTATTTTTAAGACAATTACGCTTAAGAAATTATTTTAAAAATATGCTTAAATAGTCTTCACTATAAAACTGACCCTAAATAAAATAAAAAAATTTTTCCAATCACATTTAAAATTTGTTAATCTAAAACCTTAAAATTTTCTAAAGATCATTAAAAAATATGTTTTAATTATTGAAAGTCTTTAAAGAAGATTTTATGTTGTGTTTAAAGTTAATAGAATATACTCTAACAATAATTAAGACCTAAAAATATGAAAATATGTTAATATAGCTAAATCTTTTGTAAAATATATAAGAGAAGTGATTTATTTTTCTAAAATTTTCGTAGTCTTCACAATAATTTGTACACATGTATTTATATAAGTTTAGTTAGAGGTATAACATCTTATCATTAAATATTTTATTTTTTAAAATTAATTTTTAATAAAACACATAAAACACTTAGCACACCCCTTGTAAACAATCTAATTGCCTTTGAGCTTAAAACAAATTAAATTCAATTATAACCAGTCTGGTTTAAATTTATAGAAAATATTAAAAAATATATATATTTTTCATTACTTTCATGTATTTCAGTTGGCCCTGCAGTGTACCGAGAATTTTCATTATGATTTGAATAAAAAAAAAGATTTTTTTTCTTTTACCATAATAAATTTCAAACATTTATATTTAAAGATTTTTTTTATTTCTATCGACATTGAGAAAAAAAAAGAAATAGAAAACAAACGTTGTGTGTAAAAGGAAACCAAATAAAATTATATAACAAAACGAAATTTGATTTCTTTAAGTAATAATGCATTCAAATCGAACCACCCACCTACACTTGAATGCACTGTATCAGTTTTCAAGTTTGTAGAGTGTATTGTTATGTTCAAGTACTTGTAGAATTGTAAGTTATTTGCAATGAAAACACTTGAGCGTATAAAAAATGTTTAGAAGTACAAAACATCGAGATTCAGTGAGTACTGGACGAAAAAACTTTAACCCTTTGCATTACTGAATTCTAATAGCTGCGAACTTCTAAAGCAAACTCAGTGAAAATGAAATTTTCAATATGTGTTCGGTAGATTTTTCCCATACTCTAACTGGTAAGACAGAATTTTTGGACATTCATTCGGCGAGAGACTCTTGATGGCCTGCAGAAACTCATTTATTGGATATAAGCCAAAAATTTGATATACCTGTTTCTTGGAGTATGGGCTAACTACTGATTTTTCAAATTTTCCCAAACCTCTTTTATTTATTTATTCAATAAAAATACAAAAAGCCAATAAGGCCAATTAGGAAGAAGTAACCCAACTTTATTATAAATATAGCGTTAACATTAAACCGAAATCAGTTTAAACTAGGTTTGA
Organism: Eustalomyia histrio; assembly: GCA_949748255.1. Classification (NCBI taxonomy): domain Eukaryota; kingdom Metazoa; phylum Arthropoda; class Insecta; order Diptera; family Anthomyiidae; genus Eustalomyia; species Eustalomyia histrio. The sequence continues at coordinate 37,290,087 of OX456527.1, forward strand.
AAATCTAGCCAATATATAAAAAAGTACAGTGTAAGCTGAACGAAAACCGAAAATGGAAACAATTATCAAAAACTCTTAACCGAAAGACATTATAAGAATGCGAAAAATACAGGCAAACAATGAGGCAATATATTCCAACACCTAGCAATTCTGATTACAAATGCTCTATCATATTTTCAGTTTCTAATCCGGGGAATACATAATTGAGAATTTCTCGTTGAACGTGTAAAACCAAAGTTCCTGCGCAAAGGAGCAGGTCTACTAGTCTTGATAACTTTATAGAAAAAAAAGTAATAAACGATAATTTACGAAATTTTTGAACGAAGTTCCAAGAAAACGTTGTACATATACAGAAATATGATCATAACCACGAACGTTGTAAACAAATCGTACAATCACATTAAGAGAACGTTTTATCTTATCAAAATTGGCACCAATAGTACCAGAGACTATCTCAAGGCCATACAAGACCTGTGACAAAAGAGAGAATGAGATAACTTTTGCCTTACTGGAAAAGGTAAATAAATATTAGATGAATAAATTCTCCGCAAAGCACTTCAAACTCTACAACACAAGGTACGAGGGTCGTATGAAAACAACCCGACCTTGAATAGAATAAAACGATTTTTTTTTAACGAAATTCAATTTATTTTTCAACATAATCTCCTTTTAGCTCGATACACTTAAGCAAACATTTTTCCCATGTTTTGATCCCTTATGAATAATAGGTTTTCTCCAACCCTTCAAAAAAAGCATTTGTTGCTGCAATTACTTCATCATTTGAGCTAAATTTTTTCCCGCCGAGCCATTTTTTAAAATTAGGAAAGAGGAAATAGTCACAGGGGGCCAAATCTGGAGAATACGGTGGATGAGGAAGCATTTGGTAGCCTAATTCATTGAATTTAGACATGGCTACGACACATGTGTGTACACGAGCATTGTCTTGATGAAAAAGAACTTTTCTTTTCAACAAATGTGGACGTTTTTCCTTCAAAGCCTTGTCAAAATCATCCAATATTTTGCAGTAGTATTCACCATTAATTGTTTTTCCTTTTTGAAGGTAATCAATATGTATAACCCCACGCGCATCCCAAAATACTGTGGCCATAACCTTGTTTGCTGATAATATCGCCTTTGCCTTCTTTGGAGCTGGTTCACTACGACGAGTCCACTGTTTTGACTGTTCTTTGGTCTCTGGTGTGGAGTGATGAATCCACGTTTCATCGACACGTTTCAACTCCTGGAGATTTGTGTTTAACATTGATAAAGAATTATTTGAAATGGAAACACGTGTTTCTTTATGGTGTGTTGTGAGTAACCGCGGCACCCATCTTGCGGAAAACTTTCTCATATCCAAATGATTTTGCAAAATATTATTAACCCGTTCATTTGAAATGCCCATACTCTCACCAATCTCACGATCAAGTCATTACCATATCACGGATTTTTTCAATCATTTCTGGTGTAGTGACCAAATTTGGACGACCTGAACGTTCCTCATCAAAAGTACTTGTACGCGTTTAAATTCAGCTACCCAATATTTTATAGTTGTTAATGACGGTCCAGAGATTCCATAAACTTAGTTAAATTCCGATTTAATTTCGTCGTTTGTTTTCTTTTTCAAAAACAAATATTTTATCACTGCTCGATATTCAATTTTTTCCATGTTGACAAAAAGCACAAAAGTAACTCAATTCTAACACGTGTAAAATTTGATGTAAATGGTATATCGTTGCGAAATTTTGACAGGTGTTATTTGAAGAGTTGTATTTTTTAACAAAATATTTTTTTTAGTTGTAGCAGCGCCATCTCTATTCAAAATCGGGTAGTTGTGATTTTTAAACGAAAGCCTACTATCAATTACAACACCCAAGCACTTAACCCAATTAACAAACTGAATCTGAACATTATCCAAAAAAATATCAAGATCAAAAATAAATCGATCAGAAGGTCCAGTCATCATAGCTTTGGATTGAGACGGATTTAATGAAAGCTAATTGCATTATGTCCAATGTAAAATGCTATCAAGAGTTTCATTAACATTTCACTCTAATAACTCCGAAAATTCCCGTTTACTCAGAATATTATGTAATTTACTGTTTTTAATTTAATAAAAAAGTTTTCCGTTTCATTTAAAAATAAAGCAATATACATATGTTCGATATAATTTATTATCATTTTCCGATTTTTTTCAGTTTCATTTATTTTTTTCATTTGTTTGAAATTTAATAAAAAAAGAAATCACCCACAAAACGGAAATTTATTGTTTATTTGGTTCCGTTATAGTTATTTCAAATTCAAATTTTGTTTGCTGCCTGTTTCAAAAAAAAAAAAAAAATATTCAAAAAATTCCAATTTGTTTTTTATATAAAGTGGTGGATTATAGCAATGCATACAAACATTTTGAAGATTAAAAAAAAAACAAAAAATACAAAAACGGAAACAATTTAATATAAATGATAAAATCATTTATTTTTTAAGGAATTCGCAGGTAAATTTTTAAATTTTTTACTGATTTATTATTTATTTCTTATGGATGTGTAAGTTGTTTAAACAATATTTAAAAATAAATAACAAAAGCCATTTGGTTTAAATGAAAATTAAGAAGACCGGTTTATAAATGAAATATCATTTCTTGTAAATGGAGTTTTCTGTTATTTTAACTTACAGACTTTTTTAAGTGTACGTATTTCCTAGCGTATGTACTTTTTGAACAATTTTCATGTAGGGAGTATGGCAAACGCGGGCTTTTGCCCGGTCAACATTGTTAGTTAGTTCGTTACATATTGTGTCATAAGTTCATAGGAAAGATAGAATAGATGAATAATGGACAATAATATTTTAACTTAAAAATAATTCATATTTTTATTAAGAAATATTGATGGTCTTAGGTTGACATTTTTTTTATAGTCTTCAAAACTTTAGATTAAATAAACATCCTATATTGTTTCTACACATTTCCAGCTCTGAGCAGTGATTAAACGCAAACTATAACGAAATAGATACAATTCCATTGCGGGTACTTCGTGGTAAAATAGTGCACTAAAAATATTTTTTTTGTGAAAAAAAAAATTTCATATGTTTTCTAAAAATTCCATTGACTTGAAGTTCTCCATATCACTTAAATTCCAAGTAAATGGGAACTTCTTTAGGTATAAATAGATGCTTCTTTTATTTTGACATACGTCAAAGTTTTTAACAAAACTTATGAGGCTTTCCATATCAACTGCTCCGCTACAATAAAAAATATTTCGTGTCAATATCAAATTATTTATTGTGGAATACAAAATTTAACAACTTTTTCAATTTATATGGGCGTTGTAGTATAACGGAAGGTTGCGGGTTCGATACGCAGCGACGGCAACATCAATTTAGAAAAATAATGTATATTAATTTTCTATACCTCACACATATCGCAAAGTTCTCTTTCGCTGCTCCCATAGCACTTCACCCCACCGAAGTACACTCAGATAAAAAGTTAGTAGAAAAATTCGTAAACGGTTTTCATTCCCACTTTACTATTTTTGAACTGACTTTAAGTAAAAAAAAAAATATAATTTAGTAAATTTTTTTGCTATTTACATTTCACAAATAACAGAACTTTTACAGAATATTTACAAATTTTTGTTGCTAACTTTAGAAATCATTTTACAAATTTTTGAAAATTTTGAATTTTGTATAATTTACTAATTTTAAAACAGTGGTTGTTGAAGAAAATGTTATTTCTAATAAACAATTAAAAATTTACCTTACAATCCAAAAAAATTTACTAAAAATATTTTTCAAAACAAAAATTAGCAGAATAAAACAAAATGATAAATTCGTTAACGTTTTAACTATTTTTCAAGCCTTTGTTTTTTTTTAATTTTGTCTAAAATATTTTTTGAAAAAAATAAATAAATAAAAAAAAAATGCTCGAAAAAAATATAAATTTGTATATTCGAATTCGTAAGGCAATTTCAAAATAAATTAGCAACTTTAAAGTGTAAAAAGTGTATCTAAAAATAATTGAGTTAATTTGTGCATCTTAATAATTTTTTATAAATTAAAATTTTGCTATATTTTACAATTCATTGAGTTTACAGCAATTTACAAAAATTTAGAAGCGCTTACCAATTTTTTTATTCTTATTTGATTGTACTAATATTAATATCTCCAGTAGCTTCGATACCCTGTTTATAATTAGAATTGTCTAGCTCCTTAAAATATCTATCAACCGAAGCCTCTATCTTTTCATTGTTTGGCATATCTATTACCACCGAGCAATTTTTTCAAGTTTGGAAATAGAAAATAATCCGAGGGAGTTAATCGTGCGAATAAGGTGTGTGATGAAAGAATTCGAGCTTTTGGCCATCGTGATAGTGGATGTGTGAACTGGTGCATTGTCACCGTTGAGTGTTTTTCCCATTTGATGATAATTAATAAAAAACGCACCCAAAAAAAAAGAAATAAATAAAAAATGAATGCCATGACCTTGCCTGCAGATCGAGCTGTCTTCGCCTTCGATTCTCCCAATCTTTGTCTCAGGTGTGAAATGACCCATGTCTTATGCATGGTTACGAATCGATGCAAAAACTCGACTTTATTGCGGTGAAACATCGCCAAACCCTCTATTGTGAGAAAAAGCGGCAACCACCATGCGATGTATAGCACTTTTGGAAATGTCTGTAATTTCAGCTAGCTTACGCACCTTCAACCGATGATCATACAATAGCATTTTGTGAATTGGTCGACTATTGCGGTGTTCGTCTTGGCAGATCGTATGACCTCGTTGAAACTCTGTCACCTAATATTTTATAGTCGTATATAAAGTAGCAGACTCCCCCTGAGTAGAACCAGCTCAGCTTTAGTAATCGCTTAGAAAAAAAAACCTAAACAACGTGGCGTCTTGAAACAAATTTTCGTTGATACTGGACATACGATTGGGTGATCTTATCTGTTATCTCAATCCTTCGGGTTAAGTCTAGTTATCCAGATATCAGCTCTTATGTGTTGTGATCTTTCAAAGCGGAGTCGCTTTTTGACTTCACTTGAAACTTAAGTGGGTGTGAGCTACCACTTGAACCAAAGGAGGGCGCTGCCTTATTCAGAAGAGATAGAAAACTCACACATATTATTTTTCCAAAGTAATGCTGCCGTCATTTTAGACTGAACCCGCAACCCGCAACCCGCAACCCGCATTGCACCACATCGCCCACAAAAAATCAGTTGATTTATTGGTTGTGATAACCGAAAAATTCGATAAGCATAACCGAATCATTCCATTGGCTATAAATTCGGTTGTAATTCCGAATATATTTTCTCTGTATGGAAAGCCTCATCGGCAGATTTAGACTGAAACCACTGCACAACAACCTAGTTGCCAACCTAATGAACTGTATATGAAAAACTTATCCATATTATGATTATTGTTGTAAAGTTTAATGAATTAGACATAATTGAAATGAACAGTTATTAAATATTTCAATATTATTGAGGCGTGCTATGGAAATTAAATGGCATAAATAGAAAAAGGTGACTAACCAAAACTGACTAGATAAGAAAACAAAAAAATACAAACACTAGAGGCGTTCAATTTTATACGGCCATTATATGTTAAAAACATTTAATATATTTAATATGATTAAATGTGGAAATCGGTTGGAAATTTAAATAGTGAATATAAGAGGAAAAAATCACTTTTGTTAATTTTTTTTAAATATTTCTTACTAAAAATATCTGTTTACATCAAATGATAACATAATTGAAATGTATACTTAATTATCTTTCTTAAAACGTATAAAAAATGGAAATTGCATAAAAAATATATGTAATAAAATGGATCCATAAATTATTAAATATAAAGCTTTGTCCCTTTAAGATAGTGTTGAAAAATTTTTGATTATGACTTAAAATGCTAAAATTTTTCTAATTGATAATGAACTTAGTGTAAAAAATATTCTAGTTTAAAATAAATACTATGGACAATATATAAACCTCATATTATTTTGATTTATTTATATCTTATCTTTAATTACAGTTATTTAAATAGCAATATTGCATCTCATATCCCTAAACAAAATAAAATCAAAAACAAATAATTACGCGTATTAATTAAAGCTCAATTTCATTGATGTTACGAAAATAATGAACAAAAATCAAATTGATTTTCTAAATTTGATATTAAATGGATAAAGTAGAAAATTATTCAAAAAATTAAATGAGATTCAAAAATTTAATCAATGAATCATGTTTTTAAAGGTCAATTTAAATATTTAAAAAAATTCTAGGTAATAAATATTCAAGATCGAGGTCAATTTCAATTTAAAAAAATTTATAAAATTTGAATTTGTTAAAATTTGAATTCTTTTATTCTTTTTTCTGGAATATTTATTTGTAATTTTTAGCAGACAAAATGTGAGAAAAATCAAAAGAAAAATTTGATTATTAAACAATTTTTTAAGGATTTTTGGGTATTTCAACTCTGAAAATTAGAACATGAGAACAAACTTTTTTGGCAACACTGCGGATATGCATGCACCAGTTATGATTTTGGTATCATAGTATTTTTTGTTGAGCTATTGGAACCTCTAAAGTATAAGGAACTATTTGATACAGTTTTTAGAAATTTTCATGTGTTGATGAATTAGACACAAACAAATATTGAAATATTGACAAATATTGAAATATTGACAAAAAAAAATATAGAAAATTTTATTAAAATCTTAATTGATTTGAATCTGGAATTTCTATCAAAAATTTGATTAAAATTTTAATTGATTTGATGCTGCAATTTCAATTAAAAATTTTGATTGATTTTTGGTAAGAACTTAAATTGATATAATTAAATCTTTAATTAAATTTGTAGAAGATTTTTGATTAAAAATTTAATTGATATGATTAAAAAAATATTTTAATAATTTCAATTAATTTTTACAAAAAAAATTCAATCAAAAGTTTAATTGTATTTACAAATATTTTAATTGAAACTCGATTTAAGTTTTTTTCTGTGTAATTTCAGTTTTTTTAAAATTTTGTTCAACGAAGTTAAAAAGATTAAATTACAAATATCCCTCGAGCGGAATTCGAGAAAAATTTGTTTTTTTTGGGAAAAAAAACCAAGTTTTATTCAAATATCTGCTTAATAAAAGTAAAAATATTTTTTCTATTTATATTTAAAGATTTTTACTTTTTAATAATCGATTTCGGCCTCGACTTTTATTTAGCCAATCGGCACCGCACTTCATATTAAATGTTTTTGCATACAAAGGAACTAAATAATCCCATTAGTGGACTTTAGAATTCACTTTAATTTTTTTTTTTTTTTTTGAACACCTTTAATAAACACATACATATTCATTTTATACTTTTTCGTACACTTAAAAAAGTTTGTGAGTTAAAATTACTGAAAATATCATTTAAAAGATATGATATTTCATTTAAAAACCGGTCTACTTAATTTTCATTTAAATTAAATGCCATTTGTTATTTATTTTTAAATGTTGATTAATCAACTGACACATCCGTAAGAAACAACTGATTTAATCAGTTAAAATAAATGTCAAAATTTTACCCACCAATCCTTAAAAAATAAATGTTTTTTTCATTTATTTGAAATTATTTCCGTTTTTGTATTTTTTTTTTTTTTTTTAATATACTCGTACAATACAAAATGTATGTATGCATATGAAGCTATAAACACTTTTTGTGTGAATGTATTTGTATATGTATGTGTGTTTATGAAGTTCTTGTAAATTGTATTGAAAAATTTTGTATATATGCAACCAATTTAAATAAAAAAACAAATTGAAATTTTTTAAATATTTTTTTTTGAAACAGACAGCAAACAAAATTTAAATTTGTAATAACTGTTACGGACACAAATAAACCACAAGTTTCCGTTTTGTGGGTAAATTTTTATTAAATTTCAAACAAATGAAAAAAATAAATGAAACTGAAAAAAATCGGTAAATGATAGTAAATTATTTCGAATAAATGTATAAAAAAGTTAATATAGATATTTCTTTGAAAAATCAATGTATCTTCCTTTATTTTTAAATGGAACGGAAAACTTTTTTATTAAACTACAAACAGTTAACTACATAATATTCTGAGTGTATGAGAATTTTATTGTTAAGACTATCAAAATTTTGTTTAAAACAACATGTCAATTTCCTATGAATATGGTTAAACAACAAAACAACAAATTTTCCGATTCAATGAATTTTCAGAAAAGTTTAAAGTAAACTTAAAAAACAAAGAATACATACATGTGAAGGCCGTAGTTGCTGATGATGATTACAAAGATGATGTTCATGATGGTGCTGGTGCCGACAGTATTGATGCATACAAGTAATATGCGTTAAATAGGATTTAACGGATATGAGTTTTAAGGGTATTTCCCTATGCCATAAGGTGAATGCAATAAACTCATACACAAAAAGAAATAAAGAAAAAAAAAATTACTTAATTTATTTATAATCCTTCACATATTCGCAAACTCACGCATGCTTGAACACTTTTGCACATAAACACAAACATATTTCTTATCAAGTTTATTCACATCGCAATACACCAGAAAATAGCGGAAGACATCGACTTTTATTTTATCTTTAAAATGTATTTAGGATAACTAATTTTATCATTATTGCAACATAATATTATTGCTAAATTTAACCGGGCATAAAAATTGTCGAGACATCGGTTTCTCTTTTACAATAGGTTTCGAATCCTACACTCAGAATGTTACGTAGTTAACCGTTTGTAGTTTATTAAAAAAGTTTTCCTTTCCATTTGAAAATAAAGGAAGATACATTTATTAACCGTTTGTAGTTTATTAAAAAAGTTTTCCTTTCCATTTGAAAATAAAGGAAGATACATTCATTTATTCGAAATAATTTACTATCATTTACCGATTTTTTCAGTTTAATTTATTTTTTTCATTTGTTTGAAATTTAATAAAAATTTACCTACAAAACGGAAACTTGTGGTTTATTTGTGTCCGTAACAGTTATTACAAATTTAAATTTTGTTTGCTGTCTGTTTCAAAAAAAATATTCAAAAAATTTCAATTTGTTTTTTTATTTAAATTGGTTGTATATATACAAAATTTTTCAATACAATTTACAAGAACTTCATAAACACACATACATATACAAATACATTCACACAAAAAGTTTTTATAGCTTCATATGCATACATACATTTTGTATTGAACGAGTATATTAAAAAAAAAACAAAAAATACAAAAACGGAAATAATTTCAAATAAATGAAAAAAACAATTATTTTTTTAGGATTGGTGGGTAAAATTTTGACATTTATTTTAACTGATTATATCATTTGTTTCTTACGGATGTGTCAGTTGATTAATTAACATTTAAAAATAAATAACAAATGGCATTTAATTTAAATGAAAATTAAGTAGACCGGTTTTTAAATGAAATATCATTTCTTTTAAATGATATTTCAGTTAACTTACAAACTTTTTTAAGTGTATAATTTGTTCAAATATTAATCGATTTTTATTGTATATCGGGCGATTATGGAATTTAGTCTTTTTAATTTTAATATTAATTTTACATATATTTGTTATACCTTACATCCTGTTTAATAAAAATTAGATCTGATCTGTTTAGATCTAATTTGGTACACTTAAAAAAGTTTCTAAATTAAAATAACTGAAAATATCATTTAAAAGAAATGATATTTCATTTAAAAACCGGTCTACTTAATTTTCATTTAAATTAAATGCCATTAGTTATTTATTTTTAAATGTTGATTAATCAACTGACACATCCGTAAGAAACAACTGATATAATCAGTTAAAATAAATGTAAAAATTTTACCTACCAATCCATAAAAAATAAATGTTTTTTCTTTCATTTATTGGAATTATTTACGTTTTTGTATTTTTTGTTTTTTTTTTTAATATACTCGTACAATACAAAATGAATGTATGCATATGAAGCTATCCTGTAGGAAGCCTGGGGTCAAGTGTCTACAAGTCATCACTTTTGTCCACTATTTTGGGTGACTTTTTTGGAAACATGTCAACAAAGCGTCCATACTTTTTACATTCCTTTTTTGCAGCTACAAAGCTGTGCTTGATCTAAATTTTTTTTATTGTTTTATTTTGTTGAAAATACATCTGCATATCTGCATGCAAAATTAAAGTTTTTAATAAAAATATGAAGAAAAATTAATTTAAAAGTAAAATATACAAATTTGAACAAAATATATAATGAGCAAAAGATATTACAAAAAAAACTTGTAAAAAAACAATTGATTTTGTATAAAAATTAAAAATAACAAGAAAGAGGCAACAATTTTTAGTGAAAATTGCAACTCTAGAGATTTTGTTAAGCCTGATGAAGATTTTACGGAGCCTGTGGATGATTTTGTGCAGTCTTTTGAAGATTTGTCTACTCCAAAATTAAATTTGCACGAATTTTTTTTTTACTTTAATGAAATATATAAAAAATTTTTATTAATAAAATATCTAATTTACCGAAATAAATGCACCTGTTTAAACTTATTTTCCTTCCTAGTGCAGAAATCAAGTAAAAAGTTCCAAAAGTGTAGACTAGAATTACTAATATGTACTAGTGAATTTCTGGTTCCAATGTCAACACCTAGTCAATAGTTGTGTAGATTCGTAATGACACGCACATGTTAAATGTATACAGCAGAAAGCGTTGGCTGGGGCATAATTAGTCAGTAGTACTGGTGACAAAGTCAATAGTGAATCAGTACAGTTCCACTATCGACATTTCCTACAGGGTATAAACACTTTTTGTATGAATGTGTTTGTATATGTATGTGTGTTTATGAAGTTCTTGTAATTTGTATTGAAAAATTTTGTATGTATACAACCAATTTAAATAAAAAAACAAGTTGAAACTTTTTGAATATTTTTTTTTGAAACAGACAGCAAACAAAATTTAAATTTGTAATAACTGTTACGGACACAAATAAACCACAAGTTTCCGTTTTGTGGGTAAATTTTTATTAAATTTCAAACAAATGAAAAAAATAAATGAAATTGAAAAAAGTGGTAAATGATAGTAAATTATTTCGAATAAATGTATAAAAATGTTAAAGTTTGAAAAAAATTGTATGTTCCTTTATTTTTAAATGGAACGGAAAACATTTTTATTAAACTACAAACAGTTAACTACATAATATTCTGAGTGTATGACTGAATTATATGTGATAACTAGAGAAGATAAAAAAGCGAAAAATATTGACAAAAAAAACAGACAAAAGTAAAAAGTTGAAGAAAAACACTTAAAACACAAAACTATTCGAAAAATATATATTTTTTTTACAAAAATGCACTGAGGCAAAAAAATGTGAAAAAAGCAATTGAAAGCTCAAAAATCTTAAGCTACCTTAAAGCTAAAAACTGAAAAATCCTAAAAAGCGGAAAAAAGCAAAAAGTGAGTGAACACAGCAAAACAAGCAAATTTGTCTTCTATGATACCTTTTTCGACCAGATTCAAGCTTTTTTACACCGACCTGTCAATTTTGCCATCCTATAATATTACGTTTTGAAAAATTTCTTCACTATATTCTGCAATACGGTGACTCAGTTGTCAACTTTTCACCTTTGTTGTTCACGCTCATAAAAATGTTTTTATACGATTTTTTTGTGCAATCAGCCTTAAAGTTAAAAGAACCAACAATTAACGAAGCCGTAGCAAAATATCCAACAGCAGCATATGGTAGCATCGACTTATGAATATTCATTATATTTACGTTACATACATAGCGATTCGAATACATATATATTAAAAATCTTCATACACTCACCAAAAAAAGTCTGTAATGCAACTGAAAGTTTTGCTGTTATTACGGGAAATTTTTTATAATTCGAGCCCAGCGGTATTTTTTGCTAATCTTAGCAACGGATTTCTGCTGACACGTAGTACAATGAAATTTGTAGAAAAAATTAGCTGGCGCTACTAAATTTTAGTAAAATTTTAAATCTGTTTGCTTAAATAAGCAAAAAAAATTTACTAAATATTATTAATATTTGTACAAAATTTCAAATTTATTTATTTTATTAAGCATCAAAATTTTTTATTTTATTTATTTTTTTTTTTTCAAAAACTATTTTAGACGAAATTACAAAAAAAATCATAGGCTTAAAAATAATAAAAACATAAAAAAAATTATAATTTTGTTTTAATTTGGTAATTTCCGTTTTGAAATATATTTTAGTATTTTTTTTTGCTTTTATTTTAATTGTTTTTAGGGCTGATTTTTAGAACCAAAAAAACTTTTTAGTGCTATTTTAAGTGGATGTCCTATTTTTAGACATGAGCATGTATATTTCCTTCAATATCCACTTTTTTAAAATTTTTTTTTTTTTTTTTTTTCCATATTTTTTATTATTTATTGAATCTTCACTTTTAAAAACTGTGAACTAACAATAATTATCCAAATCTTAAAACTAAATATTAACTGTTAAGTCCAGCCAGTGCCAGACTGATGTTGTGTGGTTCAACTGGGACCATTATTTCCCCTTATTATTAGCGGACCAGATCCGCAGTGTCCCTCCTCCTAAGACGCTGGTGGCCGTGATTATCAGTTAAGTTACGGGCTAGTATGTTGGGGTGTGTTTCCAGTTTTGTTAAATAGCGTTGACAGTGTCTAATAATTTCATCTTTGACCAGGGGTACATTCAGGTCTTTATGTATGTTGTAATTCCTAACATACCAGGGTGCGTTCGTGATCGTCCTCAAGAATTTATTTTGCATTCTCTGAATTTTCCCTATATTGGACGCAGAGGCAGTACCCCAGAGCTGAATTCCGTAGCACCATATGGGTTTCATGATCGAATTGTAAATGAGTAATTTGCAGTCCAGGCCTAGTTTAGAGTTTTTGCCAGTAAGCCAAGCGAGCTGAGCAGTTTTTAGCCTCATCTGAGTTATTTTCGCATCTATATGATTTTTCCACGTGAGTCGACGGTCAAGGTGAATACCTAGATATTTCACACATGTGTGTTGGGGTATATTCAGATTATTAATTTTAATGGGTGGACACGTCTCTTTTCTCAGTGTGAAAGTAATGTGGATACATTTCTGTTCATTCACCTTAATTCTCCACTTATCCAACCAAGCTTCCAATTGTGAAATGTGAGTCTGTAACATTCTAGACGCTATTTTTGAGTCATCGTGGACGCTTAAGATTGCAGTATCGTCAGCGAAAGTCGATGTGTGGGTATTAATATCTAATGGCATGTCTGAAGTATAAATGATATATAACAGAGGACCCAAAATGCTACCTTGTGGAACTCCGGCTTGTATATCTTGAGGAGAGCTGACAAAACTTTTTTCAGCAAGAGTGAATTTTCGATTTGTTATATAGCTTTTGAGTAGCTTGTGAGTATTTGTTGGTAACAAAAGTTTTATTTTAAACAGTAGACCTTCATGCCAAACCTTATCGAAAGCCTGTGAAACGTCGATAAAAAGGGCAGAGCAGTATTTTTTCTCCTCGAACGTTTTTCTGACAACAGTAACCAGCCTGTGGGCTTGCTCAATGGTGCTGTGTTTTCTCCTGAAGCCAAATTGGTGTGATGGAATACAGTTGTTTTGTTTGTTTGTTTTAAAATTAGTAATTTTTTTTTTTGCGAATTTTAGCAAATCGGTTTTCAAAAATTTGTAAAATTATTTTTAATATTAGCAACAAAAATTTGTAAATTTTCTGTAAAAATTCTATAATTTGTAAAATGTAAATAGCAAACAAAATTACTAAATAATAATTTTTTTTACTAAAAATTAGTACAAAAACAGTAAAGTGGGGTTGAAAACCGTTTAGAAATTTTTCTTCTTACTTTTGTTTTTTTGAGTGTATGTATGTGTATAATAATAAACCAACACTAACGGTATCTATGGTTATCAAAACCGTTAAAACTTTAACAAAATGTTATTAAGTGCACCGCATTGTAAATAATAGAGTGTTTAAAACGAGTAAACCGAGTAAGACATAAATTGTTTATAACTTCATCAATCAATCTTCAAATTTTCAAATTCTGAAATATGTAGTTGATTTTCCCCCCGTAGTCGAAAAATTATTCGAGTAATTCTTATTCGATTAATCGAAAAATGTTTCTTTTATAATTTTATATTCCTGAATTTCGAATAACGGAAAATTTAATACGTTTTATCAACACAGAAAAAAGAATTACAAAATATTAACAGCGGTATTCATAAAAAAATCTTAATTCAAGTTTCAAATGCATTTTAGTTAAAAAACATTTTAAGCCTAAAAAAGGTTTATTAAAAATTCGTATTCATAATCAGTATTTTAACTAATAAACGATTTAATGATTTTTTAACTTGAAAATGGCAACACTGTATTTTTTTATTTGTCATATTAATCGTAATGATGCAAATCAATGATTACAAACCATATGGTACTCGTTTCTATGCATTTTTTTTGTAGTTTTTCAGAAAAATATTGTTTTTATAAAACAAAAAATTTATGAAAACTTGTTTATTAACTAAAAAAAGAAAAAAGAGTCAAAACAAAATGCACAATAAAAGTGTTACATAGATAATGATTTTATTGTAGATAAAAAAGTATTCAAATAACCGGTTTTATTTTCTTTGTTTTGATTAAACAACACACCACTATAAAACACAATGAATAATATCTAAAAATATTATTATTTTTGCTTAAATTTTTTATCCGGAATTGAAAACGGGTCGCTCCTCTTTTTGTAAATTTTCGTCTGACGATTGTTTGAAATTTGGGCAATAGTTTCTATTATAAACAAAATACAATTGAAAATATCACATTTTCCATATAAAAATAATTCTTACCAATTCTTTTCATCAAATATAGAGGGTCCATTTATTTATTAAACAAAAACAAATAACTTCTTTTGTTTAAATGACAATTTTTTGCGAAAATGTTTAAAATGAAAATAAACACAAAGCAAGAATGTCATCTTAAAATAGGTTTAAAATAGGGTCGAGCCAATTTTAAAATTCGTTTATTTAAACAAGGTTTAAAAAAGGTATTTTAAGCTAAAATTCGTTTATGAATACAATTTTAGCAAATTTTGCTTAAAATTGATTTGAAATACTGTTTAAAATTTTTATGAATACCGCTGTAAGTAATTAAAAATATTTGTTTAAATTCAAATTCAATTTTTAACAATTTTTTGTTGGAAATGTTTGTAAATTGTTATCTTTCATATAAAAATTGAAGTTACAAAAAATAACCAAAATTTTTTGTACTTACAAATTTCATTGTTGATGCCTTTTTAAAAAATATTTTTTGTCCAATATTACGAACAGAATTTTGTAATTTTATTCTGTGAACCTAGCATAAGATAGCAAAAGTTTAAAGGTTAAAGACACTCAAAAAAAAATATATATATATATATATGCAAAAAAAAAAAGTAAAATGCACAATCGACATTTTGGATTTACCTCGAATATCTGTCGAGCCGATGGTTACGTGACGTATTAATTCAGAAACAAAAAAACTAGAATATATACCTAACAGAGAGAATATATATTCCGGAGGCGCAATACATACCGATATGGAGAAATCGGGATTTGAACTTTTACTAAACTTTGTGGTACAATGGGGTACAATGGGGTATAATGTGATATAAGGTATAATCAGACGTAGAAAAGGATAAATTTTTATTGAATTAATTCTGGAAAAATATAGATCTTTTTGTAAATCAGCAAGTTGACTCAATGTTTTATAAATCAAATAATTAAGTTAGATTTAAAATTGTAGTTGATAAATCAAATTCATTTAAATCTTTTTGATTCAATTGAATCAAATCATTTCAAACATAATCCTTTTTAAATTCGCGAATTAAAAAAAATTGATTTGATTTACAAATTAAAACAAAATAAAAAAAAAACATTAAAATTGACTTAAAAATCTGGCTTAGTTTTTTATTTAGGTTTTCGCCATTTTGTAAAATGTTAATTTTTTCAAATGACCGGTATCTCGACAACTAAGCGAGATAGGGAAAAACCGACAAAATTTTTGCTCCATTGGAGTATTAATAAACTGCGGTAATATAAATTGGCCAAGTCCGGAGGAGGCTGTTTTATAAAAAATCACATGAAACCCTTCGGGTTTAAAATAAAGTTAATCGTTATTAAAAAAATATTTTAATTCGCGAACCAAATTATATTCAAGAATAGAAATAATATTTTTTTTTGATTCGCGAAACAAATCAAAATTGATTTAAAATTGAATTATTCATATTGAAATATTCCGTTTGATTGATGATAAAAAATGAATTGTAGTAATAAATAATTCAATCAAAAAAATTAATTTGCGAATTAAATCGTTAAGATTTATATCAGATTTGAAAATAGATTTAAGTTTTTGAAGGTTTGGGTAAAATGACCTTGTATTGTTATTTGTTCCTATCAAAAATATTTCACTATTATTATATATTTTACTATATTAATTTCCCGTTAATCAAAAGTCATTTCTGAAATTTGATCCGCTTCCCGGAATATGACTCAAATCGTACTGTGGTTCAGGGTATCATATATTCGGCATGTCCGTCTTAAACTTTTTTGTTTGATTTTCGTAGTTGTTCGTATTTCTGGTGACTTTTTCAAAGCGCTTTTTTCACCGTTTTATAAAATATTTTCGCAAATTATGTTCTAAATTTATTTCTTAAAGGTTAATACAACAAAAAATCTAAATATCTTTTAAAAACGACCTAACTTTCCAAAAGGGAAACGCCGCTGAATTTTACGACCCTAAATTGAGTTTAAGTGTCCCGGGGTTTTCGTATGTCATTTTGACGTTATCAATACAATCCACAGTTCGGTTGGTTCTACTGAAACCCTAACTTAATGGTACACTCACCAAAAAAAGTCTGTAATGGCAACTGAAAATTTTGCTGTTATTACGGGAAATTCTGCTAATTTGAGCCCAGCAGTATTTTTTGTTAATCTTAGTAACACATGTCTGCTGACGTGTAGTACAATGAATTTAGTAGAAAAATTAGTAGCCGCTACTAAATTTTAGTCGACTTTTTGTAAAGTGAAATTTAAAATCTGTTTGCTAAAATCAGCAAAAAAAATTACTAAATATTATTAATATTAGTAAAAATCTTTGAATTTATTTTTCTTATCGAGCATCAAAAATTTTGATTATATTTTTTAAAAAACGAATTAATCATTTTGTTTTAATTTGGTAATTTCTGTTTTTAAAACTATTTTGGTCAAATTTTTTTTTTTTACTTTTAAGGTTTAATTTTAATTGTTTTTAGGGCAGATTTTTAGAACTAAAAAAACCTTTTAAGTGCTATTTTAAATAGATGTCCTCTTTTTAGACATGAGTCGGTATCTTCACTTCCGGTACCTTTTTAAATTTATGTAACATTTTAAGGAAATTTAAGTTTGTATTTGTAAGTTTTAATTAGAAATATTATTTCCTTCAATATCGACTTTTTGAAATTAGTAATTTTTTTTTGCTAATTTTAGCAAATCGGTTTTCAAAAATTTGTAAAATGATTTCTGAAATTAGCAACAAAAATTTGTAAATATATTTTGTAAAAATTCTGTAATTTGTAAAATGTAAATAGCAAAAATATTTTCTAAATAATAATTTTTTACTAAAAATCAGTACAAAAATAGTAGAGTGGGATTGAAAACCGTTTACAAATTTTTTTACTAATTTTTTTTTTCTGAGTGTACAGATAATCAGAATAACCGTATCTGTAGCTACCACTTTTGAACATCGACAATTTTTTTACAAAAATTTGATACATTGTATAATCACACACACAGCTGTCATTGACTTGTAGATTCTGTGAGAATTCTACCTTTTGTCAGATTTTTATAAATAGAATTACAATTTTTCACATTGTAAGACATTTTTTACAATTAAAAATTATCATAATCTGATTACTTAATCATTTAAGTTGGGTGCTTTGACATATTCTAGACAAACCAATGCAATTTGGCTTAACCTGATTTTAAATACAGCCTTTTGCTTTTTAGTGTTAAAAATGACAAAAAGAAAATCTTTAATTTGCATTAAACGATTAATCGATTAATCACCAATCACACTACTGGTATAAATACTTAACTGTGATTGCTGTTTTACAACAATATTGCAAATTGTTGCAAATGCATGTCTCTCTTCTACCTCCATTTAAAAGTTATTTGCTTAGATTTTATACAACACATGTTGGTTAGTAAATGCAAAAAACGTTTAACCCAGTTTTAAGCGAAACATGCAATTCAGTAATAAATGAAGGATATTAAAAGGTAATACAAGCACCGACAACTAATGTTAGTTTTGCAAAATATACCAACAAATCGTATATTTTAACAATTTAAATTTATGTATTGCAGAAAATCACAAGGTAATAAAATTAGTCTAGAAAGTTAAAAGAAAAAAACAAAAAATGAATTTTATACAATAAATCATTTATTATGGAAATACGCAATTTTTTTATATTAACGCAAATGTTTTGCATTGTTTTGTATAATTTATATTTATTAAAAAAAAACTTTTAATATACCAGCAGGTCAAGCGTTAAGAACATAAGCAATCTGACTTTAGTAAAAAAATATTTTTGTATATAAAGTACTGGGAAATATTTTAGCACACTCTTCCATGTAGTAATTTTGACTTGAATATCTTTTCTTTGAAATTTGTTTTTTTTTGTATAATATTAAAAACACATTTTCTTGTGAACAATAAAATTCATTTATTTTTTTATTAGTTAAAATGATAACATAAATTATATACACTCAATGAAATGATTGGTTGCAATTCGATCAAATTTATTTGTTATCACATTATTTTATTTGAACTTATCTATACCCCATTAATAAAGCAAACATTTTATTGGGAATTAAAAATAGGTAAAAGGAACTAAAAAAAAAGAATAACATTATCCAATTATTGGTATTTCGAATGAACTTCAAAAATAAAATTCGGTCAGTAACTGAGGGGTACAGTAGAGGTAACGACCCCTGAAGGGTCGATTGATCCAAGGTGATAAATCTGTGATAGATGAATGAGGGACATGTCACAAAGCTGGTGTAAACTATAATTTAGTGTTTAAAAAGGTGGTAATTGCTGTTAAATTACCAGTGTCCCAAATATTGAAATGGTGGCAGAACACTGACTGGTTCTTTCTGGATATATTATGTAACTAAAGAGAAATGAACATAACACCAATGTGGACTAAGGAAATTAGGACTGTTATAGTTGAAATAATGACAGAACACGGAACTGGTTCAACAAATTTTGCAGTGTATAAAAAAATGTCCAACGGTGGCGAAAACCCCAATCCCGCGACTGTTGCAAAGCTGACATAATACTGAACTTATTTAAACAGAATCGACTTTGTGACTTCAGAAATGATGACATAACACTAATCTAGTTCAAAAAGAAGTGATAACGCAACTTTTTAAGATAGTGACATATAACTGCATTAATTCAAAATGAATCCAATGTGCATGATGAAGTGTCAATTACAGGCAAATGAAGCTGCCAGCGACACTTAGGGGGGATGTTATCCCTAAAAATCCAAAATTTGTTATTGAAATTTTCGATCGACGACTCTTTTCCCTTAACATTGTTAAAATTTTATTGCAAAATTCATCAATATAAAATAAAAAAAAATTATTTTTTACATAACTCCATTATGGACACTGTTTCATTTACATGGCTATAAAATTAAAAATGGCTATTTGTTTATTGAATAAAGTGGGATATGATTTAATTTAATTTATATTAAATTACTTTTGTTTCGATCGAAAAATTTATTTTATAAATTAATTCGTGAAATTTATATCAATTACACTAATTTTTGTTGGAATGATTTGTTAAAAATGATTCATTGATCAATATTAATTCAAAACTTCTAAGGATCACAAAAATTGCATAAGAGTCAAAAATTCGCGAAATTAACTAAAAGTCGCTTAAACACTCCACCCTAGCTCAGCTTATTTTAAGATAAGCGATAGTTGCGTGTGTGTAAAATTTTATATAAACCTGATGAACCACCAAATAATTTTTTTAATACGTCCCACTGTGTAGTTAGCGCGGTTTTGATACTATTCTAACCAATATGTTAATTTTTGTTATTATAAAGATTAACATATCTATATAGGCCCATAAAATTATAGCATTTTTTTTAAATATTAGATTTTTTAAATATTCAAATAGCAATTTTTAAAGGGGCATCTAAATTTTTTGTATTTTATCAAAATGTGTTTGCCGAAGGTTAAACTAACAGTCTAAGCATTTTTCTGAATCAAATGAATTTTCTGCAGGATAAGAACAACTAAAATTTCGAAAACTTCTATTGGACAATATGGTTGAAATCAAAAAATAAATATTTTTGAACATAAACCAGAAACGATCTTTTTGAATTCGATCTAAAGTTTTTAATTTGCGAAATATTAATTCTTTATTTATTTAAAGTACTCGATTCTTATAAAAACATTGATTTATTAGGAGTAAAATTTAATTTGCATCTGCAATTTTTATTAAGTCAATAAATTAAATATAAGTTCATTTATTACATACAAAATACATTAACTCATAAACAATCTATTTTAATTCATGAATCAAAACCAATTCCATTTAATAATTTTTTAAAATTGAATTATTTGATTTTGATTTACTATTCTCTCTTGGAAATTTTCCAAAAATTCTCTTTTTGGAAAAACATTTTTTTTGGCGATCGAATGCGATTTTGAGAGTAAAATTAAAGGAATAGTCGGAAAAATATTGGCAGCCAAAAAGCTAAACTTTGTCCTAGAGCATTAGCGTGAATAGGACTGTCTGGAGCAGACTTGCCTGCACAGACCTGCTTTTAACCCCACCCATAATTTGAAAATTTTGAATTAATTTTTTGTTTAATTAAATAACAAACAATTTTTTGTTTGTTAAAATCGCCAAATACAAAAAAAAAATTGTGAAAACTTTTGTAATAAACATTACAGGTAAATTCAGTGACTGGACCTTATGGAATCTTTCAAAAACACGTTCTTAATATGAAACACGCGGAAGAAATTTTGACAGGTTACATGCTAACTAATTTTCGTTTGCTCTGTGTCATGCCCACTTGCAACAGTCAAGTGATATGTCACGAAACTATTTATTCCCTACAAGTTCTGCAACATAACACATTGTGATTGATAGGTAACCACTTTTTTTATTAATTACTTGTCCTCAGTCCTGTGGTATGTACATTTAAGACAGTTATGAGATTAGTTATGTGTAAGATAATTCTAACCTGTTCTGTTGCGCATTCACTAACACCAATACAGTGATATGGTACCCTAAACAAGGTCAGCGATATGTCGCAAGTAGCTTAAAATGTAGAAATTGCCACCACCTAAAGTTACCGGTTACTTTCATACAAGAGAACCAACTCGGGGATCGGTTTCTGCCACAAAGTTCCGGTCACGTGACTAACTCTGTGACTGGTCCATTTCCCGTAGGGCATTTTCTAGTGTATTTATTAAAAAATTATTACAATCTATCAAATTTATAAAAAAAATTGTCGATATTCAAAAGTGATAAGTACAAATACATCATTTAATTAGGGTTTCAGTAGAAGCAACCGAATTGTGCATTTTATTGCTTATAGACGTCACTAATGATTAGAATTGATATAAAAATTATATACTATATTTGTTTTTCTAACAAATTTTTTAAATTCAAAATAAGACATAAGTGTTTGTGGTGTAGTGGGTAGAGAGGGAGCTCAGTACTGCGAATTACCGTGTTCAAATCCCGGAAAAGACAAACATTTAAAAAATATTTTTTTTAATTAAAATAAAATATTCAAATGTTTAAATGGCAAATATATCAAAGAAAGTTAAAATAAGTTGCGGCACAGTAATCAAGTGTGAACTATGAATCCAAATCACCAGGTTCGATATCGGAAAAATCAAAAAATTAAATTTTCCTTAAAATAAAATTTTGTGGAACGTAATAATATTTCTGTGGATTACAAATATTAAATTATACAACTGGAATATTGGCTTTCACAACTAAAAACATAATTTAATATGAAGACAGTTGTCGTAACCGCCAGAATTTGCCAGAACTGATACTGTTTTCTGGGTGTACTTTTATATATTAAGCTCCCCGAAAAATTGTGGAAAAATTAAAACACAAGTTAAAAGGTAAAAATAAAGATTTAATATTTGAAAATATTTCTCTCTTTTGATTGTGGAAAACTCTATTTGGCACTGAGTTAACCAATTTTGCATATTAAGCAATTGTTATTTTAGAGCATATAAAGGGTGTCCCAGGAAGAACGCAATTTTTAAATCTGGCAACATTCGAAGTGTCATTCTTTGACATTTAAACAATTGTTATTGTTTGCTAGTAGAAGGTACGAGGTTAGTAAAAATGGAGCGCTACACGAATGAACAACGCATTCTCATTGTGAAATTGTTTTACCAAAATGGTGAAAGTTTTGCGGCTACAGTTCGCAAATTGCGATCAATTTGGGGTCACAATAATGCTCCAAAAGAGTCAACTGTAAAGAGATTAATGGATAAATTTGCCGAAACTGGGTCTGTTAGTGATGTAAAGACAACAACGCGCCATCGACCAGGTCGATCGACCGAAAATGTCGCAGCTGTACGTGATGATGTCGCTCAAACTCCATCCACCTCAATTCGACACCGAGCTCAGCAAATTGGTGTCTCCAAATCCACTTTGCATGAAAATGCTGATTTTGCCGATAAAATCATATTCAGTGACGAGGCCCATTTTCATCTTGATGGCTTCGTCAATAGGCGGAATTGTCGCATTTGGGGTGAGGAAAATCCTCGAGTGATTCACGAGAAGCAAATGCATCCTCAAAGTGTCACTGTGTGGTGTGGTTTTTGGGCTGGAGGAATCATTGGATCTTTTTTTTATGAAAATGAGGCAGGTCAAGCGCAAACAGTCAATGGTGTTCGGTATCGTGAAATGATAACCAGTTTTTTCTTGCCTAGAATTGAAGAAATGAATGTGGAGGGCATGTGGTTCCAACAAGACGGCGCCACATGTCATACAGCCAGAGAAACAATTCAATTGCTGCATCAGTCATTTCCCGGTCGTGTTATTGCGCGTTTTGGAGATCAGAATTGGCCGCCTAGATCGTGCGATTTAATACCATTGGATTATTTTCTTTGGGGTTTTTTGAAGTCGATGGTTTACGCGAATAAGCCGACGACGACTCAAGCCTTAAAAGAGGAAATTGGACGCTGCATTAATGAAATACCGCAGCATTCATGCAAAACGGTCATTGAAAATTTCATTAAAAGATCGCGTGCATGCCAGCAAAGCCGCGGCGGCCATCTGCACGATATATTGTTCCATACATAACCTCATTCTGTCTACTTTACGATATAATAAAGTTTCACGATTTTTTTTAAATATCTGTGTTTTATTTAAAATTTAAAAATTGCGTTCTTCTTGGGACACCCTTTATTATATCGGGGATTGCATCTATGAAATCACTTGCTATGGGAGTCGTATAATTGATCAAGAATTTGTATATGATTACCCGATGGGGTTTGCATCAGGAAAAATTGGTGGTCAATCAAGTAGTGGAATATTGTGATTTGCGAACTATGGTAATTTTTACTTTATCTAGTTGGAAATAGAAACAATTTTAATTGGAGCCAAAAACTTCTTCTAAATAATAATGCTCCTGATACAAGTTCAACATATCTGGCGGAGTTCAGACGTTTTTAATACAATTTTAAAACACCAATCCAATTTGCAGAAAAATAAACCCACATGCTAACACTTCCACCACTTTTTGTTTTGGGTTGAAAACAATAAGACTGTTCACCCTCATAGTGGCTTCGGCGCATAAAGAGTCGGTTTTTTGTTTGGTTATTAGTTTAAAATGTGAATAGTTGCAAAAAAAATCTTACCCCAATCGTTCCGAAGTTCGATTCTTTTTGCACTTCTTTATCAAATATTGGTCTTTGGCTTAGGTGGTACATCTGGGACAACCTAGCTTAGGTCTATTTACGATGCTTTCATTAAATTCGATTATTTCTGATGACAAAATATTTTGCTAAAGTAGCGTTTTTATATTGAGTGTATGAGGGCGGGCCAATAACTCTGTGATTTTTTGAATTTCCCGCTCCTGTCAATAGGAATCTGCCAGTTGACTCCTGTCGAAATTTAAACAAGCTGCGTCATTTAGTTTGTGTTTAATAGCACCCTGCACCATCAATTTCAATGGTAAAAAAGTGATTTAATAAATTTCGTTGTGGCTGCACAAGCACGGAAGATGTTGATCTTTCTGAATGCTTAGTTAAGGTCTCTACACCTGAAACAATAGAAAAAAATGCTCTATCGGATAGTAAAAGTGCGAGAGATTGTGGAAGCGATAGGCATCTCACGTGGCTCAGTGGTTTCAATTTTGAATAACCAGTTGGGTAAGAGAAAGCTTTCCCCAAGGAAAGCGTTTGCACACAATCGACCACAACCGCAATCGTGTGACAACTGGCAACAAATTGAACAAACGTTAGACAAAGTGTAGAGAGCTCAAAGGAGACTATGTTGAAAAATAAAATGTTTTTTATCCAAAGACTTGTGTTTCATTCAAAAAGTCACAAATTTTTGGTAAACTTTGGGCATTTATTGTGAAACATTGGTACAATATAAATTGATTCAAAGTATCTGCGTTCGAGGCCTAGAATGAATCGAGCCAATTAGAGATAACCTGTTGTGAAGTGAAGCGTATTCCAGTGAAAGCGTTCTTCATCGATCGAAACAAATGGTAGTCAGACGGGGCAAGTTCTAGACTATAAAGAGGGTGAAGTAAAACTTCCCCACCACTATTTTCTATATAGTTTATAACCGGTCTTGCAACATGTGGCCGAACGTTGTCATGATAGAATATTACGGCTTAAGGTCTGGTTGCATATTCCGGGCGTTTTTCGGCCAATGCTCGCTTCAAACGAATCAATTTTATTCGCTTCAGGTCCCCTGTAATTGTATGGCCCGTTCTCAGCGGTCATAAGAGATGGAACCCTGCTATTCCTAAAAACTCAATTTCCTTGCTTTTGGATGAAAAAAATTTGAAATTGCTGCTTGAGGGACTTCCAATGATTTTGCAAGTTCTTCTTGGGTTTAACAATAATTTTTATCGAATAATGCCTCCAATTCATCATTTTTTAACTTTTTTGTCTGACCTGGGCGGCCTTTCTCTTCCGTGTTTATATCACCACTTCTTAACCGCACATTAAAATCAATGGAACATATTCAGGTGTTTCAGCTGCACTTTTTTTTCAAGAAGTAAAACAAAACTTCTCCCGCAAATGATGTTTGTTGGCACAAAATTCGATATTTTCGAAGCAAAAAAAAAAAAAAACTGTTGTTTATATTATTTCGATCAATGACTAGTGAGAATAATTGGCAGATGATTATCCTTCAAAATTCCATTTAAATTATTACATAAATATTTTCGTACCCAAATTTACACTTTTTCTTCCCATCGTTTTGGTAAATAAATGCAACTAAAATTTTCTGTTTTTATAATTTCAGTTAAAAAATACATTTTGTTCAACAACTGACAGTAAAATCAATATCTGATAGAATCCGAATAGTTAAAAAACAAGAGAGCTTTTTAGATTTGTTACTTAAAATAAATATAAAGCACAGAAAAGAAAAATTTAATCATTTCTATTACAATAAAAATGGGGTTTCGGCACAGTAAAAAAGAAATCGCTCAAAATGTTTAGTTTAAATAATATTCAAGTCAAAAGTTCTACATAGAAAAGTGTGCTATAATATTGACCAGTACTCTATAAATATATATATTTTTTCTTATTAATTTATTAAATTTACAAAATTTTTTAGATCAAAACACATAACAACATATGCGCTGGCATGTTATGCAATTTTTTTTCATACTTGTTATAAAGTTTAAAAGCACAAGAAAATTCCTTTTTAAAAACAATGAAAAAAAAAAATTCTTATAAATTTTCTTCTCACGAAATATTTTTTTGCGCATTAAAAACAATTTGTTGATGTTATGTTAAACCTTCCTGCTCTTTATGGTTGCCTTAAGTTATTGTGTTTATTTAATTGACTTTTTTTTTAAATGAATGAAATTATGTTATTTTAATTGAAAATACATTTAATACATTAGGTGTAGGCTTCACCATTTTGCCGCGGAAACAAAAAACAAAAATATAGCAATACTAAAATATAAATCAATTTAGGCTGACAACTCTTCGACACTAGCAAGTTCAACAATAACAAGGAACCGAGCCTTCCAAATAACCCTAGATAATTATAGAAGGCAACATGGTGTTCTGGATATTTCAGTACATTCCACACGACGACACTATCACATTTGAAAATGAGGGTACATATTATTGTACTCAGTTTGAGATAGATCGTTAATACGGCAACAACTCGACAAAATAAAATTGGCAATTAACATAATTAATTGTGTTCAGGTGTAACAACCCAGCAAAACCATGGTACCAACTACATACTTACCAGCCTATTTACTCTCTTAATTACTTTTGTTCGCGATAAGCCCAAAAGTAATGGGTACACGCAGAGAAAAAACATGATTGTAATATGATCACTGCTACTATATTATGCTTGCTGCAATCGGGTATGGTTGTCACAACCAAGTTATTGGTCTTCTAACCATTAACATGGTCGCTACCATCATTATTTAGTAAATATTTCACTTTTTTTTGATTGGCACCTTCTATTTTATATCATGATTGGCTGTAACCATACTGTGGTAACGAAAATTTTGACTATGAAAAAAATATTGGCAACAATCAATAAATAATTATACAATCAAAGAAAGAAAAGTTGTTAGTCTGTGAGTTTTCCCTAACAAAAAGTCCTTAATATTGATATTATTTTTTTTTATAGAAAAACATTTCTAAAGGAAATATTCTTAAATTTAAAAAGCTTTTTCATAGTTTCTAAGAACTTTTCCTTTAAGATTATCCATGAATCATAATATAGTTATGAGGGACCATAATATGATAACATTTTGAGCATACTATGATTACGTGTTTATTTAGGACCATAATATGGTAGTTTTTTAATCATAATATAAATTTAGGGTCCATATTATGGTAATAACATAGTTATTTTATTATCATAATATGATAACCATAATATAGTACGATTATGGTTGGTATAACCATAAACCCAAAAATATATGATGCTCTTCGAATATGATTGACCCAACCATGTTTTTTCTTTGCGCGTAATCATTATTTTTGGATGTTCGTAAGCGAGAGGGTAACAACCATCCATTACTTTGTGTTTTTGTAAGTGAGAAGGTAATGACTGCTCATTACTTTTGGGCTTATCGCCAACAAAAGTAATTAAGAGAGTAAATAGGCTGGTAAGTAGTTGATACAATGGTTTTGCTGGGAAATTAAGTTTCGGTGTGCAATTAAGTAACTAAAGAGTTATTATTATATAAAAATTTCAACTGTTGTTTATTATTTTCAATATATTATTCTATTAGTAAGATAAAAAAACCTGTTAAATTAACAAAATATTAGGTATATTTTAGTTAAATGCAAATGACAATTTGCTATGATGAAATTGGCAAAAACCTTGAAAAATATTAGTAGACTTAAGGCAGAAACAGAGTTAGCTTTAATGACTTAAGGAAGGCATGAATTTTTAAAATTAAAAATTTATGCTTCTAAACATTCGCTTCATACTAAAATAAACCTCAAATCAAAATATCACAAAAAAGCAAATTTTAAAATTTGTTTGTAAGTTTTTTAAAAGTGCAAATAAAAATCCACCCTACTGAAATCAGGAAATTGTAAACAGCAAATACTTCTGTTGATTTTACCAGCAGAGATTGTAATCTGCATTCAACTAGAACTAATTTTTAGTAACGTTAGCAAAATTTTTTACAGACTTTTTTCTTTTTGTGTATTAGGGCGTTTCAACAAAATTCTTTTTGTATTTTTTCAACTCTTGAAGAGTAATATAAATGATTACAGTATAAAACATTTTAAAGAATTTTTTCAGAAATGCATTTTGTCCAAAAAATGAGGTTATGAAACATAACCATTTTTTTCTTGTTTTTTGTTGTGGTTTGTTTTCACTAAACTGTATATATCAGTACTCAAGTGTTCCAAACTACTAAAACAAATTATTCGGGGTACAAATTATTAAAAAAAATTTAATTTCAATTTTTTTTCAATTTCAAATCCCAATAACTTCAGAGTTTGTGAATATTTAAGACTGAAAATCCATTAGATAGACCTTTAAAATACCTTTTATTTGATACCAATCTTATGTATGTATGTCACTTTAGGAAAAATAATAAAGAATTAAAAAAAAAACGAAAAAATTAAATTTTTCCCCAGTGCACATATGCTTTGATCAACAAGTATGTAAGTCAGCACTACAAAAATTTAATTCTTTTATCATTAAAATATGTTTACAGCACTGGTTTACCTGCCGATCTGCTTTATTGATCCATTAATGCCCGTAATTTCAAGCTTAGATATCTATTGAATATTGTTCGTCCATATAGACGACACCCAGAAAATAGATTGCTTACAGTTCAATCAAAACCATTAACATTTGTTTGTAAGGATTTAATTTTATTTGGAATAACCTATAATCCAATATTATACCAAAAATATTGCATTGGGAATTAAGAAGAGGGAAAAGGAACCAAAAAAAAGATACTCTTATCAAATAATTGATATTTCCAATCAACTTTACGAATAAAATTCGTTTATAAATTGAGCATAGTAGAAGAAACCGTTTATTTAGTGAATCACTTAGAATATTATGTAGTTAACTGTTTGTAGTTTAATAAAAAAGTTTTCCGTTTCATTTAAAAATAAAGGAACATACATTTATTTTTCAAAGAAATATCTATATTAACTTTTTTATACATTTATTCGAAATAATTTACTATCATTTACCGATTTTTTTCAGTTCCATTTATTTTTTCATTTGTTTGAAATTTAATAAAAATTTACCCACAAAACGGAAACTTGTGGTTTATTTGTGTCCGTAACAGTTATTACAAATTTAAATTTTGTTTGCTGTCTGTTTCAAAAAAAAAATATTCAAAAAATTTCAATTTGTTTTTTTATTTAAATTGGATGTATATATACAAAATTTTCCAATACAATTTACAAGAACTTCATAAACACACATACATATATAAATACATTCACACAAAAAGTGTTTATAGCTTTATATGCATACATACATTTTGTATTGTAGGAGTATATTAAAAAAACAAAAAATACAAAAACGAAAATAATTTCAAATAAATGAAAAAAACATTTATTTTTTAAGGATTGATAGGTAAAATTTTGACATTTATTTTAACTGATTATATCAGTTGTTTCTTACGAATGTGTCAGTTGATTAATCAACATTTAAAAATAAATAACAAATGGAATTTAATTTAAATGAAAATTAAGTAGACCGGTTTTTAAATGAAATATCATTTCTTTTAAATGATATTTTCAGTTATTTTAACTTACAAACTTTTTTAAGTGATGTACTAGAAAATTAGTACAATCTATCAAATTTATTAAAAAATTGTCGATGTTCGAAATGGGTAACAACGAATACGGTTATCCTAATCAAATATATAATTAAATTAGGATTTCAGTTAAACCAACCGAATTGTGGATTTTATTGATTATAAAAGCCACTAAAAATTGGTATTTGTAAAAGTATTTTCTGCTATATTTATTTTCCTACAAAATTATTTAAATTAGTTATTAAAATTTATAATTGTTTGTGGTCTAGTGGGTAGAGAGCTAGCCTACAACTCCTAATTTCCGAGTTCAAATCCTAGTAAAGGCAAACATTTAAAAAATATATTTTTTTTAATTAAAATAAAATATGCAAATGTTTAAATAACAAATATATTAAAGAAAATTAAATTTAGTTGTAGTGCAGTAAGTAAAAGTGTGAACTATAAATCTGGATGCCTAGGTTCGATACCGAAAAAATATAAAAAAAAAACAATTTTTTCTTAAAATAAAATTTTGTGGAACGTAATAATATTTTTGTGGAATATAAATATTAAATTGGTTAACTAAATATTGGATAACATAACTAAAATTTAATTTAATATGAAGATAGTTATCGTAATTGCAAGAATTCGATTGACAAAAAATTAGGTGGCCACAACTGCTACACTCACACAATATATTTTCCGTTACCGACTGTAATACGTAAATTTTGTTTTTAAATAAGGAATCAATTAAATTCATAGAAATATATTTTTGAACTATTTAAATCAGTCATTCAAATAAATAAACTATAAAAATTTACAGACATTCAGTAGGAGTTGATATTTTCTGTTATATGTAAAATTTTATGTTTTCTGTTTCTAAAAATTTAAATTCATATAATTCTTTTTTGTTTTTTTTTTACCAAAATTATTTCAATAAAAATTACAAGAAATTATTCAAATATACATACACACAAAGCGAATAAAAATATACACATCTGTGTGTAGTTTTTTCCAACTTTTTGTCAGTAAAAAAATTATGGTTATTTTAAACGACTTTCTATTGTTTTTACTACTTTTGTTGGTTATTAAACAATGATTGAAAATAAACAACAAAATGCGTTGAATATAATGAAAAATCAGTAGTCCTCTTTTTGATTGTATGTTCGATTAATTTAATATGTATTTTAGCTTATTTTTAACGAAATAATATTTTGAGTGTACTGTTTTCTGGGTGTAGGTATCTATTGCTTGAAATTACGGGCATAAATGATTTAAAATTGCTGCAAGACCTCGCAGATTACAAAAATACTATTCCATCCATAACTGAACCAACTCAAAAAACTTTTTTTGTCACACTTGTGGTATTTCAGTGAAGCTCTTGTAGCATTTGCATTTTTTGATACCCGTTTACCATCTGCTCAGAAAACTCTGATAGTTGTTGCTTTACAAAAGAAATGTTGTGATAAACCATCTACAAAAGTTGACATTTAATCGAACGAGATTTGAAAAATCGAAATACATCACTTTGTCACCTAAAATACCAAAAAACTTTTTGATGAATTATAAATATCAACTTCCTATTTACAAAAGATGTACGTTTTTGGGAGAATGATGATGATCATTTTATTACAGCAAAGAAAAAACTCGAAAAACTATATGTTGTAAATGATTTATCGGAAAGAGGTGTGGCATCAGCTACAGTATACAACAAAAGAATGAAAATGACTTCCAAAACTTATTGATTAACGTTAATAATAAATGAAAATCTATACCTAATGTAATAATTTTTAATGGCTGAGAAAGCGTTAAAGAAATCCATAAAATTTTCTTAATTTTATCCACTTTTTATCTTAATTTTCTTTGTTTTATATGAATAAATATATATTTGAGCCTTTAATGAATGCATCCTTAGGAGTTCCCTTCGATTTTAATGGAATTGGGAAAAAATTAGTTTGTTTAATTTTTTTTTTTAAATATTTCTTCTTAAGCGATATAAATAAAATTGGTACACTCACAATATATTTTCCGTTACCGACTGTAGTTTATTTAAAAAGTAATACGTAGAGTTTGTTTTTAAATGAATAATCAATTGAAATTCATAGAAATATATTTTTTAACTATTTGAATCAGTCATTCAAAAAACAAACTATAAAAATCTACAGAAATTCAGTAGGAGTTGATATTTTCAGTTAAATGTAAAATTTTATGTTTTCTGTTTCTAAAAATTGAAATTCAAATAATTCTTTTTTGTTTTTTTACCAAAATAGTTTGTATATATACAAAATTTTTTCAATAAAAATTACAAGGATTTATTCAAATATACATACACACAAAGCCAATATACATATGTACATCTGTGTGTTGTGTTGTGTTGTGTTTTGTAACTACATACATATAAAAAAAAACTTTCAATTTGAAAAACAAACCACAAAAGTAAGTTTTTTCTAACTTTTTGTCGTTAAAAAATGTATGGTTATTTTAAACAACTTTCTATTGTTTTTACTACTTTTGTTGGTTATTAAACAATGATTGAAAATAAACAACAAAATGGACTGAATATGATAAAAAATCAGTAGTCCTCTTTTTGATTGTATTTTCGATTAATTTAATATGTATTTTAAGTTGTTTTTAACGATTTAATATTGTGAGTGTATCAATTGAAACATCTTTTATTCACAAACTCTGATGTTATTGAGGTTTGAATTTGGAAAATTTTTAATTTTGAAATTTGAGGTCACCAAAGTGCCTCTTAAACTAAGAATTTGTACTTTAAATAACACTGTCCAACAGCATTTTTGGAACAGAATAGCGACCCTATAATTCTGAAAGGGTATGTTGAGTAGATAATTTTTGTAGCACAAACTTATGGTCCAGCACGTCTGAGTATTTTTTTACAGTGGGTCAAAGTTTTCATTTTTCGGTCGAAGGGAGCATTATACTATATGAAAAAAAATGCTGTAAGTTAATTTCTGAGGGAATTCTTATGGTCAGAGTTGTATTATGGAATTATATGAGAATTATTTTTGTGGAAGATCTTAACCCTCTGGGTCACTTTGACCCTTTTTTCGAGAAAATCAAAAAATATCCTTTAAAAAAGGACATTTAAGGATTAAAATATTCTACGAAAATGTTTGCCGGAAAATTTCAGTGGGGCTCACCAAAGACACCATTTTTGTAAATAAAGCTCTTTACGATTAATTGGCAAAATTACACGCCAACTTCTATAAAAAATTATAATTTTGTTTTAATAGTGGTTTATTATAGTATGTACATATTTATTTTTTTGCTTCAAATTTTCGAGTAAAAGGGAATTGGGAATAGCAGTAGTATGACAATGGATTAAAGATTAAACTTAATATGCTTTCCCGTATTTAGCTTGACGTGAATGTTCCGATGGCAGCAAGCATTACACTTTGGGATTTCCCTTTGAATCTTTCTTCCAATACCTTTATATCCTGATGAAACCTTTCACCGTGTTCATCTGAAACCGCTCCAAGGTTTTCTTTAAAAAAATTGAGATGAGAGTGCAGAAAATGCAGCTTTAGTGACATCTTAACGCCAATATTGTTAAAACCGATTAGCATGCTTTCAATATTTTCTGCATAGTTTTGTGCTTTTGAGTTTCCAAGGAATTCTGATATAACCAGCTGCATAAAGTCAAATGCTGTCTTTTGCATATCCGACAGATGACCATAAAATTCTTCATCTTGTAATAATTTTCTTATATCGGGTCCAACGAGCATTCCTAGAAAAGGTAATTTACATTAAATGAAATAAATTATTTCTTAAAACCGTATTTTACCTTCTTTTAATTTTGCTGCAGATAATCTGGGGAAAATTGTTTGAATGCGTTTGAAAGCATTTCCTTGTGTATTTAAGCTTTTAATAAAATTGTTCACCACGCCCAACTTAATATGCAGCGGTGGAAGTATGACCTTATCTTTTGGGACAAGGGATTCATGGATTACATTTAAGTCACCAATAATATTTTCTTTACGTTCTTCGAAATATTTAATATGATAATGGCTGCTGGTAGCACGTGAATCCCATTTAAAAAGAAAGCACATATATTTAATAATATATTTTAATAAATATCGCACCCGATTTGTAAGTCACAGCTGACTAGACGCGAGAACTCAGTGTTTGGCCCGGCCGAACTTGACGCCGTTTTTACCTGTTTTGTATATGTTGGTGTATAATTTTACTAATTAAGCGTAAAGAGCTTTATTTACAACATTAGTGTCTTTGGTGACCCCCACTGAAATTTTCCGGCAAACATTTTCGTAGAATATTTTAATCCTTAAATGTCCTTTTTTAAAGGATATTTTTTGATTTTGTCGAAAAAAGGTTCAAATTGACCCATAAAGAGACCAGTTAGAGGGTTAAGATCTTCCACAAAATTAATCCTCATACAATTCCACAATACAACTCTGACCATAAGAATTCTCTCAGATAGTAACTTATAGCATTTTTTCAAATAGTATAATGCTCCCTTCGACCAAAAAATGAAAACTTTGACCCACTTTAAAAAAAAACTCAGACGTGCTGGACCATAAGTTTGTTCTACAAAAATGATCTACTCAACATACCCTTTCAGAATAATGGGGTCGCTATTCTGTTCCATTCAAAAAGTCTTAATTTGTTGGACAGTGTAATTTGTTTAGTAGACTGGAACAAATGAGTACTGATCTAGCCGGTTTCGTAAAAAAAACAATGTACAACAAAAAGAAAAATGTTATGTTTCATAACCTTTTTTTTTGGACAAAATCCGAAATTCTAAAAAAATTCTCAAAAATGTTTTGGACCATAAGCATTCATATTCCGTTTCAAGAGTTGAAAAAATCCAAAAAAAAAGGTTTTTGATGAAACGCACTAGCGTATATATGTATCTGCATCACAATTTTAGTATGATAAAAGAATTTGAATTTTATTCTCCAAAAAAAAATAAACATATATACCCACCAAAGTCAGTTTTATTTACCTACATAATTCACCAACAAAATTCTGTTGTTATAAAATTAAAATTTTTAATACCTTTGAAATAAATACTTGCAAAATATACTTTCCGAAGCAAAATAAAAAAAAATGGTAAACTTTTTTTTATAACATCGTGATGGTACCAGTGAAATAAATACAAGACCAGTGAAACTCAACTGTGTGTGACATTGATGTATAAATAATTTGTTTGTGTTGCCACTGACAGGAGTATCAAGTAGTTTTTATTATATAATTTATTGTTTCTTGCATAATTTGCATAATTTAAAATAAAAATACAAAAGATTAAAAACACCTAAACTTTTAACTGGTCGTTTTTTTTTTTGTGTTAAATTATATTTGCATTTTTTTTACCAAAATACTAAAGTTTAAATTTAATACCACAAATATACAAAAAAAATTGATAATTAAATTGTAATTCGAAGGCAATGTAAAAATGATAAACTGCTAAAAAACAATCCTGGTTTGGGATTCCATAAAAAATATATTATTTTTTTGTCAGGGATTGTTGGGTAAAGTGAGCCTTTAGCCGGTTTTTGGGTTATATTAAAATGGAAATAAAATTGATTATTAAAAACCCAAAGAGAGAAGCTTATAGGTCAACTCGTTGGCTATAGATAACTTTATTGTGACATCTAAAATAATTTCAGTACATGGAAATTAACAAACTGGAAAAACGGAACTGTTGCTAAATTACAAGGTAATTGGTGCTCATAT
This sequence comes from Eustalomyia histrio, assembly GCA_949748255.1. NCBI lineage: Eukaryota > Metazoa > Arthropoda > Insecta > Diptera > Anthomyiidae > Eustalomyia > Eustalomyia histrio. Next base: position 37,325,271 of record OX456527.1, read on the forward strand.
CTTGCTAAAAATACATTTTCTGCATTTCCATTTATTTTCGGAAAATTAAGATGATACGAGTGATAAGCAGAACGAGTGGTAAAAATTGCAAAAAAACGCCATTTTAGTGTCGAAAGTTACCAGAGTTACACACATTGGTAAATATATATATGCGCTAATTTGATTCATATTATTCATAACGTAGAGAAAACACATAGTTGAATCCAAATTATCATAAATATGATTTTTACTGATTATATTATGATCAGTGAGGACGATTTTTTAATCACTTATGATCTTATAATATTTACTAGGATTATAATATGATCATTACGAGTTACAATCATAGCATGGTACTGCATATTACCACACAGAACTGGGCGATCTCAAATACATTTTACAATTATTCACTTGGGTAATTTGTTCATATTTATAATACCATTATATCTTAGCTCACATTTGTGGAATTAAACATTTCCTTGTGTCCCAAGAAGAACGCAATTTTTAAATCTGGCAACATTTGAAGTGTCATTGTTTGACATTTGAACAATTGTTATTGTTTGCTAGTAGAAGGTACGAGGTTAGTAAAAATGGAGCGCTACACGAATGAACAACGCATTCTCATTGTGAAATTGTTTTACCAAAATGGTGAAAGTTTTGCGGCTACAGTTCGCAAATTGCGATCAATTTGGGGTCACAATAATGCTCCAAAAGAGTCAACTGTAAAGAGATTAATGGATAAATTTGCCGAAACTGGGTCTGTTAGTGATGTAAAGACAACAACGCGCCATCGACCAGGTCGATCGACCGAAAATGTCGCAGCTGTACGTGATGATGTCGCTCAAACTTCATCCACCTCAATTCGACACCGAGCTCAGCAAATTGGTGTCTCCAAATCCACTTTGCAGCGAATTTTGACGAAATCTTCATGCATACAAAGTTCAATTGACTCAGGAACTGAAGCCAGCTGACCATGGACAGCGAAGGGAGTTCGGTAATTGGGTATTGGAGAGACAACATGAAAATGCTGATTTTGCCGATAAAATCATCTTCAGTGACGAGGTCCATTTTCATCTGGATGGCTTCGTCAATAGGCAGAATTGTCGCATTTGGGGTGAGGAAAATCCTCGAGTGATTCACGAGAAGCAAATGCATCCTCAACGTGTCACTGTGTGGTGTGGTTTTTGGGCTGGAGGAATCATTGGACCTTTTTTTTATGAAAATGAGGCAGGTCAAGCGCAAACAGTCAATGGTGTTCGGTATCGTAAAATGATAACCAGTTTTTTCTTGCCTAGAATTGAAGAAATGAATGTGGAGGGCATGTGGTTCCAACAAGACGGCGCCATATGTAATACAGCCAGAGAAACAATTCAATTGCTGCATCAGTCATTTCCCGGTCGTGTTATTTCGCGTTTTGGAGATCAGAATTGGCCGCCTAGATCGTGCGATTTAACACCATTAGATTTTTTTCTTTGGGGTTTTTTGAAGTTGATGGTTTACGCGAATAAGCCGACGACGACTCAAGCCTTAAAAGAGGAAATTGGACGCTGCATTAATGAAATACCGCAGCATTCATGCAAAACGGTCATTGAAAATTTCATTAAAAGATCGCGTGCATGCCAGCAAAGCCGCGGCGGCCATCTGCACGATATATTGTTCCATACATAACCTCATTCTGTCTACTTTACGATATAATAAAGTTTCACGATTTTTTTTTAAATATCTGTGTTTTATTTAAAATTTAAAAATTGCGTTCTTCTTGGGACACCCTTTATAATATTAGATTTTGTTAAAAGTCAATATGAGAGGTTGATAAATATTTGTATATTTTTGAACTATTATAACAGGTCAATTGAGAAGTCCCCGGCCTGACACATGGATATGATTTTTAGTTAGCCCTAGCCTTAAAAATACACGTGTATAAATTTGACAGCTGTCGGATCATTAGTTTGTGAATTATAGCATTTTGAGTGAAGCAACTTTTGTTATTGTGAAAAAAAAATGTATAAAAAGGAATTTCGCATGTTGATAAAATATTGCTTTTTGAAGGGAAAAAATCAGTTGAAGCAAAAACTTGGCTTGATGACGAGTTTCCGGACACTGTCCGAGGAAAATCAACCATCAAAGATTGGTATGCTAAGTTTAGACGTGGTGAAATGAGCACCAAAGACGGTGAACGCAGTGGACGCCCAAAAGAGGTTGTTACGGACGAAAACATCAAAAAAAATCCACAAAATGATTTCGAATGACCGTAAATTGAAATTGAATGAAATATCAGGTACTCTAAAGATATCAACACAACGTGTACATCATATCATTCACTAATATTTGGGTATGAGAAAACTCTGTGCAAAGAGCTCACTTCTGACCAAAAACAAGTAAGTGAAAACGAAGGCAAAAATCCATGAATCGGGCTTCGAATTGCTTCGCATCCACCGTATTCTCCAGATCTGGTCCCCAGCGACTATTTTCTGTTCTCAGATCTCAAAAGAATGCTCGCTGGAAAGAAATTTTCGTCGAATAAAGAGGTGATCACCGAAACTGAGGCCTATTTTGAAGCAAAAGACAAATCGTACTGCAAAAATGGTATCGAAAAGATGGAGGGTCACTATAATCAGTGTTTTACCCTTAAAGGGAACTATGTTAAAAAAAAAATAATTTTGCCAAAAAAATATGTTTTATTATGGTAGGCCGGGGACTTTTCAATTGACCTTTTAGAATACTTTTTTTTTGGAATTCTTCTATGTTGTACAAATTTTTAAGAATTGTTATGTAATACAGTTAATTGGCCGGAAGGGCTTTTGTATTAAAGTTGCATTATAAATAAATAAATAAATAAATAAATAAATAAATAAATAAATAAATAAATAAATAAATATAGTTTATAGTTTATCTTTATTGTTGTTGATGTGTGATGGGTTTTAGTACGGCTTAAGATTACATAGCTAACAAAATAAATAACTAAACCTTTTTAATTTTTTTTTTAAATGTTTATTTTTCAATATTTCGAAGCAGCTTCGATGTTCATCTTCAAGAAAAAACTAAACAAAATTTAATTTTAAATTTTTTCAATACCAGACAAGTAATAATGAATATTTGTGTGTTCTTTAATAGCATGTAATTTAATGCAACTACTTCAATTACATTGTAAAGGGTGGTACAAATAAAAGTATATTTTTAAAAATTAAATAAAATGACTTAAACTTAATTTATTTTGGTATATTATGGTTTTATTTGAAACTAGCGGACAAAGCCTGCTACTTTGTTAGCGTAGAAAATGGTTTCCCGGAATAACGCACGGGAGTATACGGAGTTTCCAAATAATTACCCGGAATCCCCAATTTTTACCATGTCCCAGACAAAAATACTCCAGTTAACTCATATTTAAAATTTCAGGTTTCTAAATAAATCGGTGTGGGCAGCCCGTTCAGGGGGAGACTGTTCACCTCTTTGCCCCTCCCGTACACATTTCCAAAAATACGACCTAGGTGATTGTCTACACCGGAGGAGGAACCTATGCACTAAATATCAACTTCCCAGCTCCAGCCGTTTTGGCTGGTTTTGGTTTTGACGTCAAGGGTGAGAACTTTTCCTTTTACTGCGCCTCCCCGCTGAATTTTCCAAAAATTACCTCTTAACTGTTATTTAGACCAGAAATTGTGCCTGCATACTGAATTTCAACTTCCTAGGTCCAACAGTTTGGGCAGGCCATAAAGGGGGAGACTTTTCGCCCTTAAAACCCCCATATTTGCAACATCACTGGCCTCTTTTTGCCCCTCCCTAAAGGAATTTCCAAAGACCCCGTCTTAGCGGATGTCTACGCCGAAGGGGGAACCTGCATACCAAACTTCAGCCTCCTACCTCTTTCGGTTTGCGCTAGGGGATGTTTAATGAGTCAGTCAGTCAGCAACATTCCTTTATATACATATAGAGATAATAAATATTTCAATTATTTGTGCAACACGATTTTATTCAGGTGGCTGCCGCTGCTGGCTTCGCATTAGCTCATTCTGTCCGTCCAATTTTCCAAGATTTATTGAACGGTTTCTGGTTTTATTTCACAAATGGCTCGGGCGATACTAACCTTAAGGGTGTGACTCATGTCTGGATTACTTGCATTGCATCGGTCTTTAACGGCATCCCACACTCAAATGACTAAAGGGCCAAATCGCAGCTTGGAGGCAGCCAGTTGACATCGCCAAGACGGCTGATAAAACGATTACCGAACTTACTGTTCATAAGATCGTTTGTTTAAATTTTTATTAAAATTGAAAATAGAACAAATATAAAAAAGATAAAAAGTTTTGTAGAATTTAAACACAGGAAATTTAGAAACCAGAAAAAGTACCTAAAAAGGTGCCCGTAGTCTATTAAAAGGTGGTACTTGATGGGAGCAGTGTTGCATTTCATATAACTACGAGGGAAGTTCGAAAAGTCACGGACTTATTGATACGCTCTCGTATCTTAAAAGGGTTAACAAAAAAAAAAAAAAAACAATTTTTGAACCCCTTTTTGACCACTAATCCGATCTTAGCTTTTTTAAAATCTTCCCAAAATCACATTTTTTAAAATTTTCTTAAAATCACAATTTTTTTTAATTTTCTCAATTTTTTTAAAATCGGAGTGTTTAGGTTGATTTACTTTCCTTGTAAGCTATTATTGCCGATGCTAATTCGCTGGATAATAAGTATATTTTATAATTCAGGTGTTTAGCCAAGTCGCTTGGGAGACTTAACATGTTTTTCTTTTGCCCTTCTTCATAGGAATTTATAAAAATCCACTTTTAGCGGATATCGACGTCGAAGGTGAAGGCTGCATATCAAATTTCAAGTGCCCGTCTTTGTGTCCGTAAAGTTTATTTTCGGAATATATATTTATATGTCCCTTTCCACTTTTATTGTTATTGGAAAATATGTATTTCGATAGATACAAAAACTTGGTGCTTTGTATAGAAGATTTAATTTTTACTTAAGTCTAAATATACATATAATAAAGCTTATTTAATATAATCGACGAGATGTCGGAGCTTTTTCCAATATTCGAAATATTTTTACTTTACGGAAACTTTTCTAGAAGAGCTTTTGCGCATAAATTTCGAATAGTTCAAATAGGTGGCAGCTCTGGGCCTCCATATAAACAATATTTTTGTTTTTTCCAAACACTTTAACGTTGTGTACTAATAAATCTGATTTTCCCTAATTTGAGGCACATTTTGATTTAAAAATGTGTTAATATTTGACACAACTTTTTATATATACAAATATCTTACCCGATATAATCTGCCGTTAGTCTGAAAAAATAAAATAAAAATTGATATTAGTTTAGAATATTTTGAAAGCGATTTAAACTAAACTATGCTAAATTTTACAATTTTTAAAAAATTTCACAAATAAAATTTAATTCCCTACGAAATAAAGCAAAAAACATAATTTCTTAGGGAATTAATAGGAATTAAAAACGAAAAAGTTAATTCCTAAGGAATTAAGTGAAAAAGTAATTTTACTCCTTAGGGAATTAAGTGAAAAAGAAAATTTCTTTAGGAAATTATGTGAAACTTGAATGAATTCAAGAGAAATTAATTACTTAGGGAATTGATAAATTAACTAGATTTGATTTAATTTAAAAAATTAAGAAACACCAAAGTAATGAGTGATTTTTTTCAAAACAAATCGAATGGACAAAATGGAATTAGTTGAATTCCTTAAATTTGTTTGGGTAATTCATTGCCGAAATATTAATTCACTTAAAAACAAGTAAAAAAGGCTTAAATTCGGCTGTGCCGAATCTCCAGCAATATCCTAAAATAATGTAAAAAACTTTTGAATTAAAATTATGGAGGTGAAAGAAATTTTTTGAGGTGAAAAAGTTTTTTGGATGCGTAAACGAATTTTTTTGTGTGAAAAAATTTTTTTGAGGTGAAAAAATTTTTTTGAGGTGAAAAAATTTTTTTGTGGTGAAAAAAATTTTAGTGGTGAAAATTTTTTTTTTAATGATAAATATTTCAGATGAATACAAAATATTATTAATTTCTAAGCGACTGGTGAAAAAATATGAGAAAATATATTATATACCAGTCGCTACTATGAAATTGTAGTAAAATACACCAATTTGTATGGAAAATTTAGAGCTTTCTTCACATTTTCACTCATAATTTTTTAACGGCTGGACCGATTTTGCTCATTTTCAATACCAAACTGCTCGGGAGGATGTACAATAATCTGGGTAAAAATAGGCACCCCCGCTTGCGTCTTCGCGTCTTGATCGCCATTTCAACAGACAGACAGACGGACATCGTTAAATCATCACGAATATATATACATTATGGGGTCTTAGACCTATATATCGACATGTTACAAACGGAATGACAAACTGATATAAACCCTCACCATACATGGTGGAGGGTATAAAAAGAATTAAGGAATGAATTCTTCGAAGCTTTGATGACACCCAAATGCACAGTTATGCAAAATTTTTTGACTAAAAAAAAAATTAGAAATAAAAATTGTTAAATATTTGTATAGTTGACCTGTTCAATTGTTGTGTGTTAGATTTGGTTCGGCTTGAGGTCATATAGTTAAAAATAAAAACGTATGAGGACGCTTTCAACTCCGCGTTTAATTATAAGTTAATTAAATATCCTCCTGAAGATGAACAGCGAAGTTGTTCGAAATATTGAGGAAATAAATATTTAAAAATAAAATATAAACTTGAATTTTTATTTTTAACTATATGACCTCGAGCCGAACCAAATCTAACACACAGAAATAAAAATGTTAATGCTTTTGTGCGTGAACTTTTTTTACTATAGCTAAAAATCAAAATCATACTTCTTAGTATTGTTCATGCCTTACACGATTTTGCGGTTGGACGATGTAAATAAAAATAAAAGACTCCTATGTGGAGCACTCACAGGATACTATCCATGTAATTACATCCTAAACAAAATGGGACATGAATGAGATACGACATGCAGATATTGTATGGAGGATGAATATTGTAATGCTACTCAAGACTGCACTGGAGAGCAACTGAGAAAAACACTAGAGGGTGCTCAATAGATCTACTTGGTTGCGGTGCTGGAGATACAGACTACTTAACTCAACTACATCGTAAATCGTAAAAATAGAAAGTAAGTTGCCAAATAAATCATAACTATTAAAAACCGGTACTTTTGAAAAAATGCATTATATTAAATAATCAAAATCTCTAACCAAATTTTACCAAGGTTTGTGGTATGTTAGGATACAAGCCAGTCCCGAAGAATTTTGTGATGATTCTTAAAAATACTTATTATCGATTTTTGTGGTATATTTCATTGTGGTGTGTTATTTAAATTTAAGTTACTTCTTATTAATAATTTCTTTTTGTTTATAAAATATAGTACTCTATCTGTAGGTAGGGATGTGTATGCAAATGTATCCTTATATTTTTAGATATATATTTTTTTTATATATATTTATCTTTACTGTTTTGTATGGCTTTTAAATTATTAACAAATTTATTTGTTTTGTAAACAAGTTTAAAAACATGTTTTGGTATGTTAAACATCCGTCTCATGTTTATGTAATTTATTAAAAGCACCAGTTCACAGCCATTTTACATACTGAAACCAAATATGTTTTTTTTTTTGTATATACTGTGGCCCGTCAAACGCGAAATCGTCTTTATTACTCTGGTAACAGCATAAAGACAATCAAATGAATAACAAACTTTATCAGCATTGTTTTTTAAACGGTTCAGTAATTTAAGTGCAATATGCAAAAGAAATGTGAAAAATATAAATAGTTCAAAAACAAAAATAGTCTCTTAGTTTTAGTTATTTCATATTTATGTTAAGAAAATCCATGGTTTAATTATGAAGTTATATCCTACTATGAGACTATAAATATTAAAAGTTCCGCTACAAGTAGGGTTGCCAGATTCAAATTTGCAAAATGCTTGACATTTACCAAAAAAATCTCGATTTAAAAAAAAATCTTAACAATTAAAAACACTCATACGTATGATGTACTATTTCGATTTCATTTATCTATAAATACACTCACAATATTATTTCGTTAAAAACAACTTAAAATACATATTAAATTAATCGAAAATACAATCCAAAAGAGGAGTACTAATTTTCCATTATATTCAACCCGTTTTGTTGTTTATTTTCAATCATTGTTTAATAATCGACAAAAGTAGTAAAAACAAAAGAGTCGTTTAAAATAACCATCAAATTTTTACTGAAAAAAAGTTAGAAAAAACTACTTTTGTGGTTTGTTTTTCAAATTGAAAGTTTTTTGTATGTATTTACAAAACACAACACACACAGATGTATATATTTTTATTGGCTTTGTGTGTGTGTATATTTGAATAAATTCTTGTAATTTTTATTGAAATAATTTTGTATAAATACAAACTATTTTGGTAAAAAAAACAAAAATGAATTATATGAATTTCTATTTTTTGAAGCAGAAAACATAAAATTTTACATTCAATAGAAAATATCAACTCCTTCTGAATGTCTGTAAATTGTTATAGTTTGTTTTTTGAATGACTGATTCAAATAGTTAAAAAAATATATTTCTATGAATTTCAATTGATTCTTCATTTAAAAACAAACTCTACGTATTACTTTTTAAATAAACTACAGTCGGTAATGGAAAATATATTGTGAGTGTATATATAAAAAATCTTTGCAAGTTTGTTGTGACTTTATAACTCACGAACGGTCAAACCGAATTCGATTTAGTTTTTAGCGTTTGTTCGTATGATCGTGTAGATGGTTTGCTCGAAATCAGTCGCCGCGTTCGTGAGTTATGACATTTCATGTCAACAAGTAATTTTGTCCTTAAAAAAACAACAACAAATACAGGTTGGTTGAAAAGTTCCTGCGCTCACCAAGAGATGGCACTGCTAGCTCCAAACTTTTTTTCTCAAGTTGGTATAACTGTCCTGAGAACACATGCAAAGTTGCAAGTCATTCTGTCAATTCTTTCTTTGTTTACAAGCCATTTGAAGTTGACATGTCATTGTTTTTTTTTTAATATAGAAAAAATTGAATATCGTGCAGTCATTAGATTCTTTGTTTTGAGGGGTTAAAAAGCAAAGGAAATTTATGAACAATTGTTAGAAGTGTATAAGGAGTTGTCACCTTCAAAACGCACCGTTGATTTTTTTTTTTTTGCTTTCCTTGTCTATTTTAATCCCACTTGGTACCCGTTTCATTGCATTTTGTTGCCCTAGTCTAGTGTTCCAATTCCAACCGGTCGTTATTCAAATCCATTTCATTTGGATGTCTCAATTTCATTAGTTCTCATTGTTTCATGTTTCAAATTTACTCGTTCCCCGTTTCCTGTCAATTCGTTCCCTTGTATAGTGTTTCATTTCAAATTGTACCATTTCGTTCCCCTATCCAGTTCCACTTGTTCCCTTTGCCTTGCCCTTCAATTCTACTCGCAACTCGATTCGCTCCATTTTGTTCCCCTTGTCTAATATTCCAGTTTCACTTGTACTCCGTTTCATACTTTTTCATCGTTCCATACCAATTCTACTTCTTCTCCATTCCATTATGATGCCAAACCATTACAATGCCTCAAGCGAAATCCGTTTTGGCAATCGTTAAGAGGGAGACTTTTCCTCTTTAAAAACTATATTTTTATGACGTCCCTGAAGAAAATTAAAAAAAAACATCCTAATTTTTTAGATTTCTAGGCACCACTGGGAAATATTTACTCTTTTTACTCCTAACGAAGAAATTTCCGAAAATTATGCATCATCAGTGAGTTAACCCATCTCTAAAAAAGCATATATTTTAAACTTTGGGTTCCTCTCCAAAAAGCTTTGGAAAGGCTGTAAATTTGGAGACTTCTCCTCCCGTCTTATCAGTTGGTTAGCCATACTCCGGGGAATACATATTTAACATTTTATGTGGCTAGACTAGGGATTTGGGCATGCCGTTCAGGGGGAGTATTTTCCATTTTGTCCTTCGCAGAAATTTCCAAAAATGGTGTCTTGTCAGTGGTTAGCCCATAATTTAAGAAATAGGTATATCTAATTTCAGCCAAATAGGTTTGTTCAGGCCATTAAGTGGAAAATTTCAACTTTTTTTTTAGTTAGTTATTCCTTACTCCAGCGAAAGTACATTTCAAATTCCAGGTTTCTAGCCAATAGATATTTGGATCGGCCGTCCAGAAAAGATTTTTCCCTTTTTAAATACCCTCCTCCCTCCTCACCCTAAGAGATTTTTAAAAATCTCATGTGAGGTGGGACCTACATACCAAATTTCCGCTTCCCCGTTTAAGCGGTTTTGGCAGGTCATCAAGGAGGTTAGTTTTCCATTTTTCGCCCTTCCCTGTAAGATTTTTAAAAAATGTTGATTTAATTGATGTCTACGCCGGAAGTGGAATCTACATCCCAAATTTTAAGTTTCTAGCTCCAGCGGCTCGGGTAGGCGGAGACTTTTTAGGGGGAGACTTTTCGCCCTTTTAACTCCCATTTATACCACGTCCCTAGAAAATATGTGTGTTGTGAGTGAGTTAGCCTAGGAAATACGTATTTTAAATACCGTCAAAGGAAGACTGCCCAGCTATATGGACGGTGGTTAATGCTTATGAGAATGGCATCCATCCTAACTTATCACTCAATTAACCCTGTACTCCAGGAAACACACATTTAAAATTTCTGGTTTCTAGCCAAAGTGGTAGGGGACAAGACATTTATATTCAAAAATTCCCAGAAGCAATTAGCTATAACATCGAAATTTAAAAAAAAAAAACATTTTGCATATGTTTTATATTTGTTGTAAGCCAGTGTAAACAACCTATACTTGATTTAACACTAAAAAAAAGTTTGTAGAAATTGTAGAAATGCATATTAAATTTTCAAAAATATTAAATTTTCAAAAACAAGACAATTTTCTAGTCTGAAATATTTTCTGTCAAAGTCTGCAGATATTGTTGCTTATAACTTAAAGAACTTTAAGAGTTTCTTGGCACCTAATTGGAGGTTCGACTTTATATTCTTCGAAAAAAAAAATAAGTAATTTATTTTAAATCCACTTTTCGCTTTTATGCTAGCTTATTTTTTTGAGTGAACTCTACGTATTATAGAAAAATAATATCATGTATGGGTTGCACACTTTATTATTAAAATACAAACAAGTAACATGTTTAATCATGTTTTATCATTTTATCTATTATGTTTACACATTAAAAACTTATTATTCCCTCATGTCAATGCGGTTTTTGATATTACATAAAAACAGACCTTAAATCTGGCTAGAACACAAGAGATTATTGGATAAAATTTCATAAACCCTGTTAACACAATATACTTCTAAAATGTTTATATAATAATGTTTATGCTGCTTAATTAAATTTAAATTAAATTTTGTCATATGCAGTATGATATGAAGTAATGGGTTAGATATTATTGCTCTTAAATAATTTAAAAAATTTTAAAATTCAAATTGAAGTTACAAAAAAAAAGTAAATAAAAAATTAATGCAAATTTTTTTTTACTAGCAAGAAAAGTAAGAACAAATTTCCTCTACTTAAATAAAAAGCTTAATTTTTTTTATTTATTCCACTTAGCTCTTGTAATGCATAAATAAAATGATATATTTAATCAAGTTTAATTAATTATTCCACAAATTTAGGATCGTCAATCCTCAATGGTTCCAATGCGAAATGAAAGTACACAAATGGTAAAATAAAACCTCCAAAGGGATTTTTTTAATATTGTTAAGGATTTTTCTTTTATAGCCTCTTAAAATAGTATTATTCTAAAATTGCTAATTATCACCCAGATTCATATTGGTGTCAAAAAATATCTAAATTGGTTCAGAGGTTAAGTTGTGAATGAAAATGTGAGAATACCTTAAATTTTCATTTGAAAAAAAAAAATACACACAGACAAATAAATTGCCAAACGAATTGAAAAGTATAGATCTGCATTCAAATAACGAAATTTTGACTGAAGTCTAGATTTCAGTGAAAATCTCTACATTTCCCATACAAATAAATTCCCGGTATCACGATATTTGTAACAAATCTCATGAAAATCTCACAAATGTGTAGACTTTTACAGAATACAGTCATGACGGTGCTACATGATACACAGTCCGGGCAACAATTCAATTACTGCATTACACATTTCCTAGTAGTGTACTCTATATTTTCGGTTATCAGAATTGGCCCCCTAGATCTTGTGACTTAACACAATTGAATTTCATTCTATGGAGTCAAAGGTCTATGCAAAGAATTCCACAAACACCCTGGAAATTCAGCCACATGGAAAATTTCGCATACAAATAAACCACAAATCTCCACAAATTTTGAACAAATGTATAAAAAAGTTAAAACAAATATTTCTTTGAAAAATATATGTAAACTACTTAATATTCTGATTGGTGTTATGTTATTTTGCTTTGGTAGGATTAAATCAAGGGTTCTCAAATGGGGGGTCGTGACCCCTGGAAGTCCGTAGCTGCTCCTAAAGGGGTCCGGGAAGAGTTCGGAAAAAATTCTTTAAAAATAAGAGTGTAATAATAAATAATCTTCCATGTCAGTTGCCATAATTGTATTTAAAAAATAAAAAAAGGTGGTATTCCAATTCTTAAGACTTTTCAGATTCCGGAATTTGTTTTTTGTTTAATTTAATAATCAATTTTAACTATTAAAGAATCACAGATACAGGGTGCCCGCCGGGAAGGTATACTACTTTGTTTGTTTATAATTTTTGATTAAATGAAAGAGAATGGATTTTATATTGATAAATGTTTTATTTAATGCCGGCAATTATGTATGGAATACAATATCAGATAAATGTCCGCCTCTGTTAACCTCACAAATGCGAGCCCTTTTGAGCACATTTTTCATTACATTCTTACAAATTTCTCGCGGTATTTCATTAATTTCATGACGAATATTTTGTTTGAGTTGCTCAAGCGTTTCTGGTTTGTTTGCATAAACCTTGCTTTTCAGATATCCCCACAAAAAAAAGTCCGGAGCAGTCAAATCAGGCGACCATGGAGGACAATCAACATCACCATTTCTTGAAATAACTTGTTGTGGAAAGAGGTCCCGCAGTAATTCCATTGTAATCCTGCCTGTATGCGATGTAGTACCGTCTTATCAAGCCCAAAGCATGCAAGTGTGGCGTTAAAAAAATTTCAATCATATCACGATATCGTTCCCCATTCACAGTTTCCGTTACGCCGTTTTTATTTTCAAAGAAGTAAGGTCCAATGATTCCTCCTGACCAAATTGCACACCAGACTGTCAATTTTTATGGATGCAAAGGTGACTGATGAATAATTTGAAGGTATTCCATTGCCCAGAACCGACTATTCTGTTTATTCACATATCCATTCAAATGAAAATGTGCCTCGGCACTCATTATGATTTTTTCATGAAACTGGGGGTTGTCATGGGCGAGCTGTAACATCCTATTGGCACGTTGGTTTATTGATTATTTTTCCATAATAAATTTGCCAAATATGAACTGTCAAGACTAATGTTTACCAAAATGGCGGCAAAACAAATTAGTATACACCTGTACTAAGAAGCTTTTATTAAAGAAAACACCTCAAAGGCTTATAGTTTTTAAATTTTTCTAGGGTAATTTAATTGAAAGATTCTTCCAAAAACTATATCTGGTAAATCTCTTAAGTTCTGAAAATTCTATATTCCATCTGTCGTATTTTTTACTACTACTATTTTTTCTGAAAATCTTCCGATTTAAATGTTTTTTTTTTTAATACAAAAAATTTTAAAATTTGGGGGTCCGTCAGCCGGTAAAAATGCTTTAAGGAGTCCGTAAAGTGAAAGTTAGAGGGAACCACTGGGTTAAATACTATGGGAACACCGAAGGAGGACGTTGCGATATGTTCGATTGATAAAAACTCATTCGTATTATATTTTTAAACGGATGTTGTCCACAGCTAATGAACCCACAACTTTCTTTATAACAGCCCAACGCGCTAATCATAGCGCCACAAACGTTCTCCGTTTTATTTTGAGTTACATTCATCAAAAGTTGATTTTAATAATAACAGGTTAATTTTTTAAATAATAACACGGTGCTAAAGTGAAAATTGATCCATCCATCTTCCGAATTTTTTAAACGCTTTAAAATCTGAAGTTATTGTTAAAAAAAAAAGTTTTTTAAGATTTTACAGACCAATTTATTAACGATTTTAATTTTTTGAACGGTTTTGGAGGGGTGGGGGTGGGGGGAGTAGCTGAGCTTTGTATTAATACATATTAGCAGGAAAAAGCTCGGAATTGCGCAGTCACCAGGTGATAATGCATCATAAACGGGTTGGCCATTAAAGTTCTTTATAGTCCCCTAAGATGCGAATGCTTATTAGAAGCTTATACAAAATAATAATTATATAGAAAATTATTATTTTGAGTTAGCAAAAGGCTGATTAAAAAAATTTCGAACATAAACTATAAGATACGGTACATCAAGTCAAATGCGATATTTAAGTGATAACTACCAGGGCAATCAGAAATAAGCTCTTAAAATCAAATTTATGACGGATAAATAATGCCATAAAAATTAAAGAAATAGGTTCTTGAAAATATGTTTAAAATTTAAAAAAACAGTCAACAAAGTTTTTCTTCAATTAAAAACCCGTAATTTAATGAAATTCCTTTTGTCTAGTGCTACAATTCCACTCGTTCCCCTTATTCAGTGTTCCATTTCGATCTCCTTGTTCAGTGCATTAATTCCACACTTTACCAGTTCCATTTAGTTCCTCCTGTCTTGTGCTTCAATTCCACTCATTCCATCGTTCCCCTTGTCCAGTGTTTTTGTTGTACTTTTGCTAGAGTTTCTCGTTCCATATTCCATTACCATACCAAACCAAACCCTTATCATGCCTTTGGCCAAATCGCTTTAGGCATTCCGTTTAGGGGGAGACTTTTCTCCTTTTTAACATACATTTTTACCACGTCCCTGGCGAAAATTTAAAAAAAAATATTTCAAATTTTAGATTGCTTACCCTTTTTGCTCCTGCCCGTAAGAATTTTAAAAATCATCTCCAATAAACACATATTTCGGGTTTCTGGCCAGAGGATTGGGATTGCTGTTAAGCGGGAGAATTTCCCCTTTCTTTAACCATTTTGTTTTCCTCATAGAAATTTCTACAAATCCTATCTTACGAGTGAGTAAGCCATACCTTGAAGAACAGATTTTTTAAATTTCAGGTTTCTCGCCAGATGAGTTTGGGCACGCCAAGTTAGTTTTCTCTTTTGCCCCTCCCCGTAAGATTTTCCGAAAAAATTCCGTGGATTTCAACACCGAAGAAGGAACCTATTAACCAAATTTCAGCTTCCTAACACCAGGGGATTTGACAATGTTGAGTGAGTGAGTCAAGCAAGCGAGACAAGGCAAAATGGACAAAACGTTTGCACTAATGGAGTATTCATACATAACCCTAGTGGATATATAATAGGTTCGGGTAGAGTCCCGAGATGCTATATTTTGGAAAAAAAAGTTACACCTAAAACTGGTTTTATTAGTTTTATTTTTTATTTGTTAAATCTCGATTTTTTAAAATAAAATCAACAAATTTGATTCCAGGCAAAAAAAAACCAGGAGTTAATTTTGTTAAATTAACAAAGCCAACAGACATATAATTTTGTGTACAATTATACATTAGTGTAAATATTTATTTGTCTAGACCTTAACGATGACATGTCTTAATACTTCCATCCTTATAATACATATTTGTTTAATACAATGCTTTGTTTGATATTTATTATAATCCAAGTTAAAAGCAACAGCTGCTTTAACAAACTTGATATTCTTAGGATATCTATTTTTTTTTAATTTAATATCGTTTCATAATGCTCTTGAAAATGTCAAATGATTGAGGCCTTTATTTTATGTACATATGTATACCTAGTACTTCCATAAGTTCTGGTACACGATTTTTTTCCTGATAAAATTTAAGATTTATTTTCAAATTCCTATTTATTAAATATTTATAATCGTACAGTGGATAAATGGGTGCAAAGTTAGGTTAGAAAAAGTACTAAACATGTCCTCTAAACCGGAGCACAACTAATAGTCCAAATTATTAAGGTATGTGCTACCAGATGGGCAATCATTCGTCGGAATAATGTTTGTTAAATGTTAACAACAATTGAGTGATTTCTGCCTGGGCCCAAGTGCTGTTGAAGGGTTCACAGTTCATTTTCGCACAATGTGCTGCTGAGGGGCTTTAAAACTTCTCCATGACATTGGTACAACATTCCCCTTCCTTTTTCAAAAAATATAGCTAGGTGACACCGTTATAGGATTACCAATTACCAATGCCGGACGGATGGTGACTTCTCGGAACCAGTTCGAGATGACTGAGCATAAACTCTATCATTCTCTTGTTTAACAAATTTACTACATCGAAAATTTTGTCATCAGTAAATAGAATTTCGTTTTGGGGATTATTGTTTCTACTCTAATCAAGAAATTTCATCATATTCATTAATTATTTATTTCATTCTTTTTATGAAGAAGTTTAATAAAGTTATTTAATTTAAATTTTTTTTAATTATTTAAGTAAATAAAAATGCAAACTTATTGAGAAGTATTAAACCGTAATTAATAATTTGTAATAATATGTTATTAATTTTTTTATGAAATGTTTATTTTTTTATGAAATGATGAATGCTTATATAACGTTTGTAATAAATCTTTATGAAACACTTTACCATATTTAATTCGATTTTCAATTCTAATTGATTTTGGAATTAATTTGAATTGAATTCTCAAACTACAATTTTACGAATGGAATGAATTCTCAGTTGATCTCAATCGATTTAATTATAAAAACCTTCATTTAAAATCAATCGGAATTCAATCAACTTTTATGTAATCGATTTACAAATTTGGTAGTTCGATCGATTTATTGTTCAATCGATTTTGTTTCATTCGATTGAGTAATTTGGGAATAACATTAGCCTTTTTTCATTTGATTTTAAAATTTTAAAAATTAATAACTAAGTTTTTTTTGTTAGAATTAAAGGAAATTAAGTTTTTTTTTACAAATCAAGAAAACCAAAATTAAAATAAAAAAACCAACATTTAAATAAAATAAAATCATTAAAATTAATAAAAAAAAAACCCCTTAAATTCTAAAAAAATTGTTCCACTTGGAAACAAAAATTCACTAAAATTAAGGAAATCGTCAAATTTGGAAAAAATCGCTATAATTCGAAACACTCACCAAAACTAGAAAAAAACGGTAAAATTGAAAACATATATGATCATACGTGGGCTTGTATATGATCATATATAGGCACATATGGTCATATACGCTCACAAGTAGTTCATTTTATGACTATACATTATATAATATGTGACCATACACTTAAAAAAGTTTGTAAGTTAAAATAACTGAAAATATCATTTAAAAGAAATGATATTTCATTTAAAAACCGGTGTACTTAATTTTCATTTAAATTAAATGCCATTTGTTATTTATTTTTAAATGTTGATTAATCAACTGACACATCCGTAAGAAACAAATGATATAATCAGTTAAAATAAATGTCAAAATTTTACCTACCAAACCTTAAAAAATAAATGTTTTTTCATTTATTTAAAATTATTTCCGTTTTTGTATTTTTTGTTTTTTTTAATATACTCGTACAATACAAAATTTATGTATGCGTATGAAGCTATAAACACTTTTTGTGTGAATGTATTTCTGTATGTATGTGTGTTTATAAAGTTCTTGTAATTTGTATTGAAAAATTTTGTATATATACAACCAATTTAAATAAAAAAACAAATTGAAATTCTTTGAATATTTTTTTTTGAAACAGACAGCAAACAAAATTTAAATTTGTAATAACTGTTACGGACACAAATAAACCACAAGTTTCCGTTTTGTGGGTAATTTTTTATTAAATTTCAAACAAATGAAAAAAATAAATGAAACTGAAAAAAATCGGTAAATGATAGTAAATTATTTCAAATAAATGTTAATATAGATATTTCTTTGAAAAATAAATGTATTTTCCTTTATTTTTAAATGGAACGGAAAACTTTTTTATTAAACTACAAACAGTTAACTACATAATATTCTGAGTGTATATCTTCCGATCCGAAATTTGAGGGTTTATAGACGTATGTAGTCATGTATGTTCATATATGGGCATGCATGAATAATATATGAGCATAATGATAATATACGACGGCCATATACCCTGAAATTTCGGTCATAAAGATATATGGTTATATATAACATCATATATGATATCATATATTGTCATATATTGAGGCAGGTGTGGATTTACATAACCATTTATGACTTTATATGACCATATATGTTTATATATATTTCAATTTAAATACGGGCAGCGAAAATTTAAAAAATGTTATAAGTCTATGAAACGCTAAAATTGATATAAAAAATTTTCCAAAACTTAAAAAAGTTGTTTATATTTAAAAAGTTGCGAAACCCGAAAAAATCTAAAATTAAATATATAAATGTCAACATTAAGAAATCTCTAGAATTAAAAAAATTACTTAAATTGAATGAAATCGAAAAAATTTAACTAATAGCCAAAACTAAAATATCGTCAAAATTTTAAAAAAATGTGCCCTTATTGAATCGATATAATTTTAATTGTATATCTGTCGAAAAGTAAAAGCGCTAGAGAAAAAACTTTTGCTCCAGATCTCTCAAGTTTTGATTTTTTTTTTTAATTTTAACGATTTTTCTCAAATTTGGCGAGTTTTTTTTTTTAATTTTTGCCGATTTTATATTTATATTTTATATTTTTATTTATATTTTTGAGCGCCCCGTTAGGCTAGTTGGTAGCGTGCTAGCTTATCAGTGCGGGGGTCGTGTGTTCAATTCCCACCATAGGCTCTGTTCTGTTTTCGCTACAACGAGCCGAAGGCCTTTGTTGCTAGTGCTCGGTTAGGGTATGTTAATTTTTAATTATATGATTAATAAAAAAAATAAATAAATATTTATATTTTTTTTTTAATTAGCGATATTAGCGATTTTTTTTTAATCTTGCTATTTTGTTCACTTTTGGCGATTTACTTTTAATTACATCTTAATGTTTTTTATGTGTAAATTCAATAATTACTTTTTGTTAACCTTTTTAAGGGTATTTGTCCTCCTTTTTAACAAAAGGGTCAGAATTACGTATACATTAAGACATTAAAGGGTTAAAATGTTCCATAAAAATTTTCCTCGTCATTCTCAACATAAATCTGCGAAACACATTTTATATCTAAAATGTAAGACTCACATAGTTTTTTATACCGATTCAACTTAAGAATGTGCAAACGGGGAAAC
Organism: Eustalomyia histrio; assembly: GCA_949748255.1. NCBI lineage: Eukaryota > Metazoa > Arthropoda > Insecta > Diptera > Anthomyiidae > Eustalomyia > Eustalomyia histrio. Next base: position 37,344,565 of record OX456527.1, read on the forward strand.
TTTAACCCGCCAGCCCCTCCCTAAAACAAAATTCAGACATAAGCTTTCAAAAACGCCGATACACGTATATTTATTTTTTTTGGTCCCCTCTACCAGAACCCGTTAACGGAACCTTGTTATTTTGGAAAAAGTTTGATTTTATTGTACAGTGTTATTTGTGGTTCCCAGCCGAAGCAACGTTCAAAAAATGACGCCCATTTCCAAGCCAATTTTTTTAGACGAACTACGACAATACGGCTTTTAATATCCTCCCAATTTATGATTTTTAACAACTGTTGATAATTTTTTTTTTTAAAGAACTTTGATGATTTTACATTCTGTGCACCTCGTGTACCAGAACTTAAGAAAGTACTAGGTACATTCGTATATTTTTGTTTGAACTTTATATATGAGAATGTGTTTGTGTATTGCTAAGCAATTTTGTATATTTGTGTATCTACATAAACCGTTATGATTATGTTGTTATTAAAGTAAAATGTTTATGTTAAAATATTAAGTAAGTGACATTGTTTTCAGAATTTTATATGGCTTTATTAAGAAGACTTGTATTATTTTTATGTGTGCGTTTAGATTAATTAATCTGACAAGGAAACTAAATAGCGGTATAACCTACAGATGTTTAAGAAACTTTGATATGTAGCAAAGGGAAAAACTTTATTTCAAACTTAATTTCTTAAGTGCTTATGTTTAGGGCTAAAAAGGAGGTTAATAAATTATTTCTTTTAATATAAATTTCATTAGGACAAAATCTTTAAGTATATTTTTAGTAATTATTTGAAGATTTTTTCTCACTGATAAATATTTTCAATATTATAAATCAATTTTTGTTAAAAATCGATTTTTTTTTTTTTTAATAAACTAAAATATCTTCTTAGGAAAAAATCTTAAAATATCGATGGGTCTCCTGACTGTATATAATCCCTTAGGACAAACTGAGAATATTATAAAAGGTTTTTCGAACCGGTATAAAAAACATCACCAAATATTTGAAATAAATGAGAACCATAGATCCAAGACATAAGCAATATGGGTATTAAAATTTTAGTTTTTTGAGTACTTTAAATCTTTGTAGAAAATGCATTTAAATTTCGTCATATTTATTTAAAAAAACGATGTAATTTTTGGCTCAATTTTTTAATCTCATATAGTGAGACTGCCCATATAGTGAGACTCCCAAAAAAAAAAAAAAAACAACGTATGTATTAATTTTGTTTGCCCTCTACAACGGGTTACATCGCGAAGTAGCTTCCTTGATAATATTAATATTTTTTGTGGCAAATTAATAATTGTATTAGTATTTGAGATATGGCAAAGTTATGGAAAATATTATATTTCCTCAGAAATATATATTTTCTATTATATTTAAAATAAACACAAATGATTGATTATATATCCCATTTATTAATTAATTTGACCCAAATTCTTGTGGCAACCCTGAAAAAACTAAAAAAATATGATTTTTATTGTGAAAATATTGTTAATAAAATGGTTAATAAATATATTATTTATAATAAACAAGATGCGAAATATAAAACAAATCTCGGAAAATGTGTGCAATTCTATAAAAAAAAAATCTACACTTTCGCACATAATTCATAATATGCAGTGCGATTTCTAATTCCAGCTTAAGGTGGTTTTACACACTATGTATTTTACAGTGGCTGTCAGGTGCTTTGTCAGATAAAAATAGAACACACTCTAATTTAAAATTTTCACACTGTAATGGCAGGCTGTCATTTACAGAAGCAAATTTTGTTTGCTTTACACACCATGTATATATTTTGCAGTGTGAAATTTGACAAGCACACTGTAAAATACATCATAGTCTGTAAAACCTACTTTATGCTACTAAAACAAATTAATTTGAACTGTTTTTTCCTCAATAAAAGTTATTTTTTAAAGAAATTATTTTTTTATATATTTTAATTTTATCAGGCTCGAGATCATAATTTTAATGTTACTAACGAATAGTAAACACTAATTTTTTATTAAATGGAAAAAATTGTAAGGATCAGCGCTAAAGGTAGTGCACACCCAGCAAAAAATTGTGGAACCTGTTGCTACAGCTATCTGTTCTAGAACAGGTTCTCTGGTAACGAGCCCCCGTTCTATTAATGGTTCCACTGAATCGGTGGAACTAAACATGTTGCAGAACGCGTTGTAGAACTAGTTCTTTAGAATTAGAACACATCGAGTTTAAAAACATAGCTCCAAAAACACGAAGTTAGGGGTAAAATAGATGCCAATATTTTTCCAAGTTCTTGTTAAGCTTTACGGAATCTATTCCTTTTTTAAAATTCCCATATAAAATTCACCAATGGAACAACATATTCCAGAACAGGTTCCAAAGAACGGGTATATGTTCTACTTTTGCGTTAAAGAACCAGTTGCTTTTGGGACAAACTCAAACAAAAATCATTGATGATAGAACCAAAAGTAGAACAGGTTGCATGCAAATACAAGTTGTTCTACAACCGGTTCTTTGCAGCCGATATTTTTGCTGGGCACTTTCGATCAGAGCGACTTATGAACCCCCCGACCACACAAATACCTCATGGTTTTGAACTGGCTTTTATATCACACACTAAGGAAAATGACTAAGCGAAATTACACTTTTCAGTTAGTGAATGATTACCTGTACAAATGAGCTTTTTCCATCTATTTATAGAAATACCCTGTGGCAACCATCTTCGATTTTCGAAGCACAAATTGACAGGGTTGTCATTCCAAATGTAAATGTTTCCATTTTTCGAAATGAATCTGGCATATTAATATATTTTCTTTCACAACATATTATTTTTCTTTTAATTACCCATTCCGACTCGGAATGGGTAAATAAATTCCGACATATTACATACCATTGGAAAGGTATTTTAATAAACTTTTGGATTTATATGAAATTTCATTGTAATGCGTACACTCACAAGATATTTTCCGTTACCGACTGTAGTTTATTTAAAAAGTAATACGTAGAGTTTATTTGTAAAAGAAAAATCAATTTAAATTCATAGAAATATATTTTTAACTATTTGAATCAGTCATTCAAAAAACAAACTATAACAATTTACAGACATTCATGAAGAGTTGATATTTTCTGTTAAATGTAAAATTTTATGTTGTCTGTTTCTAAAAATAGAAATTCATACAATTACTTTTTGTTTTTTTTTACCAAAACAGTTTGTTTATATGCAAAATTATTTCAATAATAATTACAAGAAATTATTCAAATATAGATACACACATAGAAAATACAAATATATACATCTTGTGTTGTTGTGTTGTAAATTTACATACAAATTAAAAAATTAAAATTGAAAAACAATCCACAAAAAAAACTTTTTTTTTACGTTTTGTCAGTTAAAATGTTATAGTTATGTTAAACGACTTTCTATTGTTTTTACTAATTTACTACAAAATGGGCTGAATATCACTACAAAATGGGTTGAATATAATAAAAATTCAGTAGTCCCATTTTGGATTGTATTTTCGATTAATTTAATATGTATTTTAGATAATTTTTAACGAAATGATATTGTGACTGTACATTAATAAATACAAATTATACATTTTTGAATATCTGAATATTTCTTTCGATTTGGTTGAAATTTGTCATAATATGTTTCGGCCATATTTTATGGAGATTTCCCGAATTTTGTTATTTTATTTTATTTTGAGTTACAAACTTAAACGACAAGCATGGACAGACTTTTTTAACTAGTTATTGTGAAAGTTTTAGTAAATTATTAAAGTGAAAGAAAAGTTTCTCAAATTTAAAGAAAAGCTTCATAAGTTTTAAACACAACAAACGGATTCGTAACGACAACTAAATTTGTAGCCAAATTTTTTAGTTATAACTTAACTACCACAATGAATTTCGGCAAAAAATCAAGTTGCTTTAAGAAAACCATTCGATTGTTAGTCGGAATCTTTTTTTTTTTGAAAATAATTTTTAATGAAACTCCCTTACTGAGTGCATGAAACTTTTAACAAATAAAAAGAAATTTATTATAATATGTTATGAAAGCATTAATGTTAATTTACTTAATTAGGTTTAAATATTATATTGGATGTTTCAATTTGAAGAATCAGATTTCTAGCTTTAAGGATTTGCCTGCCTGGTTTGAGACCTGTTTGATATTAACTAAACCAAAGGATTTCTTAAGAAAATTTGTCTTGACCGAAAATTTCAAGAGTGAAGAGTATCTTCACTTCCGAAAAAAACATGACTGGGATATGAACTAAAAAAGATTTATGAAATACGCCAACTCTCCACAAGATGGCGGACAACAAGTGTTCTAAGATTTATCATCTCGTGCAATAACAGTGATACCATATTCGAAATTCTTCATCTTTCACCACATTTCATCTCCCCTCTATCCCGTTCCCAAAGAAAACAACACCAGAGATAAAAGCCGACTCAAAATGACGGCTTCGGTGGCTAAAACTCAAAATTGCCGCCAGAGGCGGCTTTAGAAATGTGCCTCAAGTATTTTTCAGAACATCGACTCCTTTATTAAACTAATTTTAGATTTAGAAACAAATTTAGGAAATATTTTAAAAAAATTTAATTTATTGTTTGTTTGTTTCTATAAAGCGGCAGGTCCAAGTCGATAGAACCGTCGGCGGCTGCGGCTAAGAAAAAAGTTTATCGGCGGCGGCGACTACTAGCCAGGGGCTTGCATCGCTGAGCAACACATACATTAATAGGAATAATTTCCAGTATTGCTTTTCTATTAAAATAAAATCAAACCTATCGTAAAGAATTTACACAGCTTATTAAATGGGGTCACTTTTCCCAGTTTGCCCCTTCCGTAAAAATATCAAAAAGTTTACATTAAATAAGGAACACTCAATCAAGTTCATAGCTGCAGAAGCTAAGGCTGGGTGATTCGTGGTGCCGTTCTTTGCACGTTCTTATTTAAATTTCCAAAATTTCACTAAATTAAACTATACTCCGGGTAACTGGTTTCAAAATTGAGATTTGGGCTGGACTTTAATATGAGAGATTTCCTCTTTCTACCCTTAGTTGATGTCCACGGTGAAAAACCAACCTTAAGTTCGAAGAATTATGAACAGGTTAAATAAAAGATAAAAATTATGTAAAAATTTTCAAACAAATTTTCCTGCTTAAGTAAAATTTTTGTAAAAATTTATATTTACTGCTGACATTTAGTTTAAAAATTACTGACTTAAGTGGTTTTAAAAATTCGTATTCGTTACAGGCAAGAGCTAACGGATACCTTGGATATTGCCGCTGCAGCAGGTACTTAATTTTATAGTCACGTCACCGATGATTTTTTTTTTAAACTTTAATCACGTTTTTTATAGCAACTTTTTTTTTAAATTTATAAACCGTTCTTGAACTGCTTGAACGAAGAATTTCTTTATTTTTTGTCTCAACTTATTTCATGCGGCTAAGGCAAAACTTGATGAAAACTAAATGTGACTTTTTGTTCACAACTCCGCCAAAAATTCAAATTTATTTTTTTTTCTGATGAACCAGTAATGAGTTGTTCTGACTACGGCGAGAGAACTTTTTTGTGAGGTCAAAGAAAATGAGGTAAAAATTGCTGAATTTTAAAAATTTTTATATAAAAGTTTCACAAAGAATTGTACTTGCCAAATATGTATGTATCTTTGCTATGCTAATTTCATTTGATATATATTAACAAAAAAAAAACTGCATAGCAACATTCCATTGCATAGAGTTCATAACGTCATTGACATTTTTTGACAATTCCTTGCGCAAGAGTTGTCAAATTTGTACGGTGTTTTTTTTTTACATTTGATGCATTGACTTTTTAGCGAATGAAATGACGGACATATTATAGTAAGTTAAAATTTAACATAATTTTTGTACAAATAAAATTCAATTAGGTTTTAGTGAAAAAAAGGAATCACGAGAGAAAGTAACGAAAAGTAGTATTATCGTTCGTTAACGTTTCAAAATGTGATCGGATTATTTGACAAGACAGCGTTGCCGTGAATTATTGCTTTGCATTGTAAACGCATATGTTTTCAGTATTGCCTTGCATACCGCGTTTATGAAGTCACCCAGGTTTTTGTTAAGTGTTCGAAATCTACTTAACTCTCAAGCAAAAAAAAAATGGAAGTGATTCTTAAGGAATTAATTTTTCATTGCTTCCAAAGTATAGTTTAGTTCAGATTTTCCTCTTCTTAGGCAGTTCTTTTTCACAACTTCCAATATTGTGATTTTTAATGAAATTTGACACTTTTCAAATCTATGATGGGTAACTTATTTTAAGAATAACCAAAGTTAAATATTAATCCTAGATATTTCTATATAAATTTGACATTTATAACTATGGTTTAAGTGATTTGATTCAATCTTTAACTTACAATTTACTAGATTCAAAATTCTTAAAATCGTAGTTATTATTGCTACAAAAAGTAAAAAAAAATATTGTAGTAAATGCAAGAATTGCAAGTATGCAAGAATTTGAAATAAAGTAATTAAATAAATAAGGCCAACAGTCAAACTCAAACTTTGTATGGTAAACAACAAATTCCCAGGTAGGAGCTAAAGGGAGATTGTGAAAATGTATCTAAGGCCCGAATACTGAAGTCCTACTAAAATTTAAATAACAAATTTAAAATTTATTTGGGAACATCAAAAGATCTAATTTTTCACTAAACCGTAAAAGAGGCTTTAGATGCAATGAAAAATGATCATACAAAAAAACATCCACTCTATGACACCCCTATGTAAAAATCATTGGTTCCGATCAAAATTTTCACAACACTGGAATCAAAATCACTGCTTATTTTTCTCTTCTTTTGCTACTTTTTTTCTTAAGTAAAATTTAATTCAAAATCCAAATTAATGCTGATTATAAAACTGTCCCTATAATTATAAAATCGGAAATTGATTTATTGTGTTTACTTTTTTTTCGCATAAATTGTAATTTTTAATTAGTAAAAAACTTATTTTACGACATAAAAAAATTGATTTTTATTTTTGTCTTTTAGATTACTCAAAATATTATATAGTTTACTGTTTGTAGTTCAGTAAAATAGTTTTCAGTTCAGTTAAAAATAAAGGAACAGACATTTATTTTTCAAAGAAATATTTATTTTAACTTTTTTTATACATTTGTTCAAAATGATTTACTGTCATTTACCGATTTTTTTTCAGTTTATTTTTTTTTTTTTTTTTCATTTATTTTAAATTTCAAAAAAATTTACCCACAAACGGGAAATTTGTAGCCAATTTATTACCGTTACAGTTATTACAAATTTAATTTTTGTTTGCTGTTTCCAAAAAAAAATATATATTAAAAAAATTTTAATTTTGTTTTTATTTAAATTGTTTGTTTATACACAAAATTCTTTCAATTCAAATTACAAGAACTTCATAAACACACATAAGGCCATTCACACAAAATGTGTCTATAGAGTGTGTGATTAAGTGTGACAGATTTAAAAACAAACAAAAATACAAAAATCAGAAACAATTTCAAATAAATGAATAATCATTTATTTTTAGGGAATTGGTAGGCAGAATTTTAACATTTATTTTTTTATTTTAATTTTGTATATTATTCGATTTCTCTGGTTGTTATTGACGAATAGTAAACACTAATTTTTTTTTTTTAAATTGAAAAAATTGTGAGGATCATTTGTTTATGTACTGATGTGTCTATTTTTTAAACAAAATTTAAAAATGCATAAAATAACAAAAACTTTGATTTAAATGAAAAGTAAATAGACCGGTTTTTAAACGGAATATCCTTGCTTTTAATAAGTATTTTCTGTTATTTTAACTTTGAAATTATTTTAAGGGTTTATTTATATTTTGCTTAGCCAATGCTTTGGCAACATTTTAAAAATAAGATTCGGCAGAGCCCACTGTTGTAATTTTAGGGTTGGCAAAGCACTTATTTCATCGTTCGAAACGCACTTAATTGTTTCGCCAGTACTGTGCCAACGTTTTAAAAAATAAACGGCCCAGCCCAGGCCATTGTTACCACTATAAAAACCTTCGTTCTGCAAACTCTAGGCTGGGTCAATGACTTGCCGTTCGTATTTTTCTGACTGGGTGTTGTTACACTTTGAAAGAAATCAAATAGTTTTAAAACTGACAAAAATAAAAAAAAAAAACATTTAAAAAAGGAAAATATAAACACATTTGGGGTATAGACATAATAATATATTTATTTAAATAAAAAAAAAAACAATTTACAAGCACACATAAAGATCCAACTGAGATTTGCTTTACCCAAATATTCACATGAGTGTGTGTAAGAGTCTGGCTACTAAGAATTTGCTTATTATACCCCAAACTTTAAGAAATGTGTTTGTAATCTCAAAAGTTTTGTACTACTAGCATCCTTTCATCAACAATGTATTTAAATTTGCAACATTTCTAGTAAAATCTACTAAATAAGGCTCCCTACGCTTCTATGATTGCATTATGTTCTGAAAACAAATAGTTTGTAATTTCACAGAAAAATTTTGTTTAAGATTTTACAATTTTATAACTAAAAACCAATTTTACAGGAAGTGTTGGTGTATGGATATCATACATTCGTTCTTGTCTGATTATAATTTTAGTGCTAGTCCTTTTTTGTGCCAGCATGACTTTTTTTTTGGGTATTTGCGGATATGCAAGTAGTTCATGTCAAAAAAAAAAAACTTAAGTGTTTACCAAAAATGTTGTGCTGTTATTTTTTAAGGATCTTAATAAACACTTTATGTAAAAAAAAAAACACCATTAAGATTTTTTTATTTTACAGTTTAAACATTTCAGGTTCATTGACAATGATGAAGTAATCAAGAAATTGTAAATGAGAAAGAGAAAGGAACAACATCAACTCTGCAGGGTGGAGTTGTATTCCAGCATCAAATCTTTAATATTAAATCTAGTTCACAATATAATTATGTCCATTGCACACACCTAAGTTGTATTGGTAACCTTTTATAGTAGTTTATTTTTAAAATGAAATCGATTTAAATTTTATGAAGCATGTTTATGATTTCTCCTGAGCACAAATACTATAGTTTCATTTGTATTGGTTTAAAATTTTCATTAAAATTCTCCTGCTGTTAGTTGATGTACAAAAAGCCTTAACATATAATGGTTTTTAATGAGTTATTATGTATTGTTGTTAGGATTAAAAGTTCAAAAACATAATCTATTGTATAAATAAATTAGTAAAAAATTTTGAAACAACAAAGATTATTAAAATTTATATTACAATTTATACACTTGAAATAGTTTCTAAGTTAAAATACCATTAAAAAAATGATATTTCGGTCTAATTACTTTTTATTTAATCAAATAGTTTGTACTAGTTAGTTTTGAATGCTGTTTAAATAACTGACATAAGAGTAAAAACAAATGATTAATGAGTTAAAAATATATTTTAGAATTTTACCTACAAATTCCGTAAAAATAAATGATTATTAATTTATTTTAAATTATTTTTGTTTTTTATTTTTTAATCTACTAACTGTATAACCACATGTTGTGCTAATGACTTTATATGTTTGTGTGTGTGTTTATAAAGTTTTTGTTATTTGGATTGAAATATTTTTTTATATAAACAAGCAAATTTAATAAAAAACAAAATAGAGTTTTTTGATTTTTTTTTTTTTTTTGAAAAGACATCAACCAAATTTAATTTTGTAATAACTCTAACAAAAACTAATAAATAACAAATTTTTATTAAATTTTAAATAAATGAAAAAAAAAACAATTGAAACTGATAAAAATCGGTATATGACAGTAAATCATTTTGAACAAATGTATAAAAAAGTTCATATAAATATTTCTTGGAAAAAAAGTATTTTGCTTTATTTTTAACTGAACTGAACGCTTTTTTATTAAACTTCAAACAATAAACTACAAAATATTCTAAATGTATAAACACTGAAATCTCTCAATAGCAGATATTTTGATCAAGATCATATTTAACTAAGACATGAGCTTTCAAACCTATAGCTTAAAAGTATTGTCAACCACCGATTTATTGGCAAATTGGATAGGTCATAGAGAAGAGAAAAGCAATCTTGAGGGGGTTGTGTTAAAATCGTCTAATAGCTTGTATAGCAAAATGTCTGAAAAATGAAATTTAATATAATTTCTACATTGAATTAAACTACTCCAGAAAAGAACAATTTTGATATCCATATTGTTTATATTATTGGATCCACAGCTTCTGAAATATAATATAAATATAAATGAAAATAGCGATTCGGAAAAAAATCAGCTTAAGCCAAACTAGCGCATACACTCACCAAAAAAAGTCTGTAATGGCAACTGAAAATTTTGCTGTTATTACGGGAAATTCTGCTTATTGAGCCCAGCGGTATTTTTTGCTAATCTTAGCAACACATGTCTGCTGACGTGTAGTACAATGAAATTAGTAGAAAAATTAGTAGCCGCTCTAAATTTTAGAAGACTTTTTGTAAAGTGGAATTTAAAATCTTTTGCTAAAATCAGCAAAAAAAATTACTAAATATTATTAATATTAGTAAAAAGCTTTGAATTTATTTCTCTTATCGAGCATCAAAAATTTTAATTATATTTTTTAAAAAACGAATTAATCATTTTGTTTTAATTTGGTAATTTCTGTTTTGAAAAATATTTTGATCAATTTTTTTTTAAATTTTAATTGTTTTTAGGGCGGATTTTTAGAACTAAAAACCTTTTTAGTGCTATTTTAAGTGGATATCATCTTTTTAGACATGAGTCGGTATTTTCGCTTCCGATCCCTTTTTTAATAAATGTAACATTTTAAGGAAATTTAAGTTTGCAGGTGTAAGTTTTAATTAGAAATAACATTTCCGTCAATATCCACTTTTTTAAAATTAGTAAAATTTTTTGCTAATTTTAGCAAATCGGTTTTCAAAAATTTGTGAAATGATTTCTAAAATTAGCAACAAAAATTTGTAAATATTCTGTAAAAATTCTGTAATTTGTAAAATGTAAATATCAAAAAGATTTACTAAATAATATTTTTTTACTAAAAATCAGTACAAAAATAGTAGAGTGGGATTGAAAACCGTTTACAAATTTTTCTACTAACTTTTTTTTCTGAGTGTACCCCTTTTGGTGGCTGAACTCATAACTTCCCCATACCACGCCCCTACAAAATCACAACAAGAAATAATCTTCTTTTAAATTATATATTATAAGCAAAAAAATACAAATTTCTTTAAGAAAATTCTCTAAAAGAATCGAAACTTTATAAATAGTTTCAAGACGCTGTCGTTTACAGTGGCTCGCAAAACTAAAGAGACATCAACATTTTTTTTTTTTTAGGTTTTATCACTTTATATATGTTAAGGGAAAAAATTTAAGACAAACCCATATTAATTTTTAATATAAAGTTAATGCTTTATTATATTAATGAAAAACATTATGACATTTTATATAAATTCCTAAAAATATTATAGGCTTTTTACACTGAACAACATCTTTGTGGAAAATGTGAAACAAGTGTTTACATTGGTAACATCTTTCAACTATCATCTGTTATTTATTCAGCTGTCAAAAAAATAAATGAAAAAGACACATAATTTTTGTAAAAAATAAAAAATAGATTTAGAGAAAGCATTAATCATTGGAGTAGTTGTTGCTTTGCAAGAACAAATCCGAATTTTTTTTTTGAAATATTTAAGGCCATTCTGGAAGAAGATAATGAGGAAGAAGAATTTTTGGTAGACAAAAGTATGAAATTCTTACATCCGCCGCTCATTTTCCTTTATTGAATAGTTTTTTTTTTTCTGTTTTTGTTCTGCAATGTCAGTTTGCTAGTGATGGCACAAAGAAAATCGTTCTTTTTTTGTAATTTTTTTAGTGATGGAACTTTCGGCCTGTATAATTGTAATAGAAAGATGTTAACATCTTAGCAAATTGATGAAAGATAAAAGATGTAGCGCAGGGGAAAAGGGCTATTAGGAATATTTGTATTGCCTTATGATATGGCAACGCAAAAGTAAGGGCACACTTATTGTTTATATGAAATAAAGTCACAGCAGAAATCACACAGAAGCAAAAGTCAGTTGTATTGTGTAAACAACATAGTACTTACCACGAAAAACAATTAATGTAATTCCAAAAGTTATAACTTCAACATATCTATATAAATAACCAAAGATGGCCGACAAAGATGAACGATAAAAAATCCGTTTACAAGCGCCAGAAAAATAGCCAACAGTTGACAGAAGGTAAATGTAGTACAGACAAAAAAGAGCACTAAAAATACAACACTTCCAAGACACAAAAAGTACAGCCGTGTAAGTTTTTTATATCTATCTATCTTTCATGCATGAATACACAAAACAAAATGACGCCAAAAATGTGTGTATCTAGAAACTGTGAATATAGAACAATAAAATATTGTGTTAACTCCAATTTGTTAAAGAAGTTGTTTATAATTTAAAATATATCGAGCGCCCCGGTAGGCTAGTTGGTAGCGTGCCAGCTTATCAGTGCGGGGGTCGTGGGTTCGATTCCCGCCAGAGGCTCTGGTCTGTTTTCGCTACAACGAGCCGATGGCCTTTGTTGCTAGTGCTCGGTTAAGGTGTTAGGATATAATTTGTAATTATATGATTAACATAAAAAAAAATTTAAAATATAGACAACTAGCTAATTCGATATCGGTAGTTTTAAATATCGGAATATGTTGAGAAGAAAATATTACGTAGTATTTTTTTTTAAGATTTTTGAAGTGGGTTTTTAAATTAAAAGTTTTGAATTTCTTTTTTAAAGGTCATGCAAGGAGGACGTTCCGAGTGTTTTAATATCATTTGTTTCCCTTTCCATTTTATTTCGTTCTTCTTGCCTAATGTTTCAATTCCACCCATTCTCTTTCCACTCGATTTCTTCCCCTTTGCACTCGTTTCCCATTCCATTATTGTATATTTCTTTACCCTGACTAGTATATCGATTTCACTCGTTCCCTGTCTCATTCCACTTCGTATCCCTTGTCAAGTGTTTTAAATTCACTCGTTCTCCATTTCATTTCATCCCATTTCGTTTCCCTTGTCTAGTGTTTCAATTCCGCTCGTCCCCCTTTCTATTCCATTTCTTTCCCTTTCCAATTTTCAGCTTAAGCTTGCAAATATTTCCCCACACACCATATATGCACAAATACCCAGCAAAAATAAATGGAAGTGATTTTTAAGGAATCAATTTTTCATTGATTTCAAAGTATTATTTAGTTCTGACTTTCCCATTCTAAAACAGTTTTTTTTCACAACTTCCACAAATGTAATTTTTAATAAAATTTAGCTCTTTTCAAATCTATGATAGATTATTTTAAAAATAATGAAAGTTAAAAGTCAACAATAGATATTTTCATATAAATTTGATATTCATAACTATGGTTAAGTAATAAGCTTTGATAAGTTTGAAACAAGTTATCAGGTTAAAGTGATTTGTATCAATATTTAACTTTGAATTTAAAGTAAAGTAATTAAAAAAACAAGTAAGAGCGGCTAAATTCGGCTATGCCGAATCTTATATACCCTTCACCATGGTTGGGAAAAAACTGAAGTTTATATATGGACATATATGAAATGGACAGATTTATATACGGACGCCTTTAAGAGGAAATTAACCATTTAGTTTGGAGATAAAACTTGGACTCGGGAAGATTTATGGTTCCAGAAAATATGTATTTTAAAAAAATGTATGTTTTGGGCATAACTTTTTTGTATCTGAACCGATATTTCCGAGTTTTTCAGCAAATATGTTATACTAAAGATTTTCGATCTTTTGCTATATAAGACGTATCCATAGGTCATAATACAGCTCTAGAATAGTGTTTGTTGTTTGTGTATAAAAGGTTAAGAGGTGAAAGAAAAGAATTTCAACAAATCGTTAAAAGAAATCACTAGAACTGCATGTGTTTTATTTCTACAAAATAGTTTGATTTAGCTGGCAAATTTGCATTTAGGATTTTATTTCGCTTTTTTATTAGAAATATTTGTAATTTCTTTAGCTTAATTTTAAAAATTTGAAGGAAAATAGTTTATAATTTTTTTTATAAATTATTATAAGTTATGACCTAAAATAGTTGCACTCAAAGGTAAATTATGTATAAAATTTTCTTAATATGTGAGAAATAAAATGGTTTAAAAATCTTTTTATAAATTCTTTTAAATCGGTGCAAAAAATAGAAATAAAACCGTTTGTATTTTGTTTGTATCAGAGGGTTTTTATACAAATTTTGATGTTTTTAGCCTATTTATGGATTATTTAATTATTAATATAAAATTTTATTTAAATTAATTATTAAATGTAAAAAAAAAACAAAAAATAAACAAAAAAAAATCTTAACGAACCCGCGACCCTTACACCTGTGGTGAAGGGTATAAAAACGTTTGTATTTTGTTTGTATCAGAGGGTTTTTATAAAAATGTTGATGTTTTTAGCCTATTTATGGATTATTTAATTATTAATATAAAATTTTATATAAATTAATTATTAAATGTTAAAAAAAACCAAAAATAAGCAAAAAAAAAGTCTTAAGAAAATAATAAAAAAAAAAATGTAAAAAAAAAAGTGAATTGACCTCACCGAGATTTGAACCTCGAACCCCACGGCCTTAGAGAAAAAAAAAGTATTTGTGACACAGCGTCTAGACAACTGAGCTATTGAAGCTCACACAGAATCATCGTCAATAGAGGTACATATATAAAAGTCTTCGTTCATTAGAGATTTGTTTAGTTTTTATTTAAATGACAAATCTTTATATGTGTTTGTTGTTTGTGTATAAAAGGTGGAGATGAAAGAAAAGAATTTTAATTATTAATATAAAATTTTATATAAATTAATTATTAAATGTTAAAAAAAAAACAAAAATAAGCAAAAAAAAAGTCTTAAGAAAATAATAAAAAAAAAATGTACAAAAAAAAAGTGAATTGACCTCACCGAGATTTGAACTTCGAACCCCACGGCCTTAGAGAAAAAAAAAAGTATTTGTGACACAGCGTCTAGACAACTGAGCTATTGAAGGTCACACAAAATCATCGTCAATAGAGAGAAAAGAATTTTAACACATGGATGTGTTGTTATGCTCAAAATTCTACATACATATTAAACAAAAGGGTGTGAAGATAAATACGTAGGTTAAATACGTTTCACAACTATTGTGAATGATATAAATAAAAAACAAATAGTAGTGTCGCCAACTTTTTTTTGCCTAGAAAATGCCAAATTTGACAAGAAAAGTGCTGAAACATATGGAAAAATAAAAATTTGAGATTTTACATGACATATTATTTTGGACTAAAATTTTTGGACATTTAAGAAAAAATAAATGGGGATACCGCTTGTCTGTGGAGAGATATGAGGTAGTGGATTCCAACGATGTATTCATCTCCTCCAGAATCGCTCTAGGTTTCGAGTTTTGCATTTGACAAGAAAATTTATTTTTGAAATTTCTCATAACATTATTTAAAATTAAAATTTTTGGACATTTAAGAAAAAAATAAATGGGGGTACCGCTTGTTTGTGGAGAGCTATGAGGTAGTGGATTCCAACGATGTATTCATCTCCTCCAGAATCACTCTAGGTTTCGAGTTTTGCATTTGACAAGAAAATTAATTTTTGAAATTTCTCATAACATTATTTAAAATTAAAATTTTTGGACATTTAAGAAAAAAATAAATGGGGGTACCGCTTGTTTGTGGAGAGCTATGAGGTAGTTGATTCCAACGATGTATTCATCTCCTTCAGAATCACTCTAGGTTTCGAGTTTTGCATTTTAAAGAAAATTTATTTTTGAAATTCCACATAACATTATTTGAAATTAAAATTTTTGGTCATTTAAGAAAAAAATAAATGGGAGTACCGCTTGTTTGTGGAGAGCTATGAGGAAGTAGATTCCAATGATGTATTCATCTCCTCCAGAATCACTCTAGGATTCGAGTTTTGCATTTGACAAGAAAATTTATTTTTGAAATTTCTCATAACATTATTTAAAATTAAAATTTTTGGACATTTAAGAAAAAAATAAATGGGGGTACCGCTTGTTTGTGGAGAGCTATGAGGTAGTTGATTCATTCATCGTTGGAATACATCGTCGGAATCTACTACCTCATAGCTCTCCACAAACAAGCGGTACCCCCATTTATTTTTTTTTTAAATGTCCAAAAATTTTAATTTTAAATAATGTTATGAGAAATTTCAAAAATAAATTTTCTTGTCAAATGCAAAACTCTAAACCTAGAGTGATTCTGGAGGAGATGAATACATCGTTGGAATCAACTACCTCATAGCTCTCCACAAACAAGCGGTACCCCCATTTATTTTTTTCTTAAATGTCCAAAAATTTTAATTTTAAATAATGTTGTGAGAAATTTCAAAAATAAATTTTCTTGTCAAATGCAAAACTCTAAACCTAGAGTGATTCTGGAGGAGATGAATACATCGTTGGAAGCTACTACCTCATAGCTCTCCACAAATAAGCGGTAACCCCATTTATTTTTTTCTTAAATGTCCAACAATTTTTATTTTAAATAATGTTATGAGAAATTTCAAAAATAAATTTTCTTTAAAATGCAAAACTCGAATCCTAGAGTGATTCTGGAGGAGATGAATACATCATTGGAATCAACTACCTCATAGCTCTCCACAAACAAGCGGTACCCCCATTTATTTTTTTCTTAAATGTCCAAAAATTTAAATTTTAAATAATGTTGTGAGAAATTTCAAAAATAAATTTTCTTGTCAAATGCAAAACTCTAAACCTAGAGTGATTCTGGAGGAGATGAATACATCGTTGGAAGCTACTACCTCATAGCTCTCCACAAATAAGCGGTAACCCCATTTATTTTTTTCTTAAATGTCCAACAATTTTAATTTTAAATAATGTTATGAGAAATTTCAAAAATAAATTTTCTTTAAAATGCAAAACTCGAATCCTAGAGTGATTCTGGAGGAGATGAATACATCGTTGGAATCAACTACCTCATAGCTCTCCACAAACAAGCGGTACCCCCATTTATTTTTTTCTTAAATGTCCAAAAATTTTAATTTTAAATAATGTTATGTGGAATTTCAAAAATAAATTTTCTTTAAAATGCAAAACTCGAAACCTAGAGTGATTCTGAAGGAGATGAATACATCGTTGGAATCTACTACCTCATAGCTCTCCACAAACAAGCGGTATCCCCATTTATTTTTTCTTAAATGTCCAAAAATTTTAATCCAAAATAATATGTCATGTAAAATCTCAAATTTATATTTTTCCATATGTTTCAGCGCTTTTCTTGTCAAATTTGGCATTTTCTAGGCAAAAAAAAGTTGGCGACACTACTATTTGTTTTTTATTTATATCATTCACAATAGTTGTGAAACGTATTTAACCTACGTATTTATCTTCACACTCTTATTAAACAAAGGGATTTTACTGGAAAAATTAGAGGTAGTCCTGGTTTTTTTCTAATATCTCAGCCATTTATTAACCGATCTGTCTGATTTTTAATAGCAAACAGAAATGGATCACATGTAACAGAAATAAAAAAGAATCAAGTCCTCATCATGTCTGGGTTCTTCGGAAAACCCATTTCAACACACAGACGGACAGACGGACAGACGGACATCGTTAAATCAACTTCGCTCTTCATATGGACCCAGAATATATATACTTTATAGGGTCTAAGATCAATATTGTAGAAATTACAAACGGAATGACAAACTTATATATACCCTTCCACCTATGGTGAAGGGTATAATAAGGCTCGATTACTGAATGTGAATTAATGAAAGTTTTGTAAACTGCCGAAACGCACTTTTTGTACTTTGCACCTTTATTTACCTTTAAATATATTCACTTGAACACCGATGGTCATAAGTTGCCATCTACTATGTATCAAACAGTTTAACTTAAGAAATGACTTTCATTAGATGGAGAAATTGTTTAGTATGCTTAACTAAAGTTGTCAGTTTGTTGTCTGTAACGAATATTCAACTTATTACCATTGAAATAGAAATTTATTTATTGATCTTACAAAACTGTTTTACAGTTCTTACAAATTTAAATTTTGTTTGTCATCTGTTTCAAAAAAAAAAAAAAATATATTAAAAAAATTCCAATTTATTTTTTATTTAAATTGTTTGTTTTTATATATAATAATTTTAATATAAATTACAAGAACATCATAATCACACAAACATACAGAAACATATTCAAATAAAATATGTCTATAGGCATACATACATTTTGAAGATTAAAAAACAAACAAAAAATACAAAAACTGAAACAATTTCAAATAAATGATTAAATCATTTATTTTTTAGGAATTGGCAGGTAAAATTTTAACATTTATTTCAACTGATTAAACATTTGTTTATTACGGATGTGTTAGTTGTTTAAACAACATTTAAAAATAAAAACCAAAATCTATTTGATTTAAATGAAAAGTAAGAAGACCGGTTTTTAAATGAAATATCATTACTTGTAAATGGCATTTTCTGTTATTTTAACTTACAAACTTTTTAAAGTAATAAAATATTTAATTTTAATAAAGATTAAGACAATATCTGTATTTACTCGTATAAACAAAATATATATTGGGTATACAAGTTAATAATGTGGATTTGGACAACAGTTGTCATAACTATCACATATGGTTTGTGTCAATCATAACAAATATGGTATTTTGGAGGGTAAACATCTGTCATTGTAATTTAGTATTCGATAGACGCTAAAGTGTAAACACACATTTTTTTAATTGCTATAATAATGTCAAATTTTGTGCCTAAAAAATATGTTTTGCGGGGAAGTCTGATAACATTCTATCTTTTAAAGAAAACGGCTGCTGAAAGTTTTCGATTGTTCGTAGAAGCTCACGATGCACCAACTTAAAAAATCTTAAAATTGATTTCGACACAGAAGACAAGGAGAGGCCTGGTCAGCCGAAAAAGTTTGAAGATGAGGAATTGGAAGGATTACTCGACGAAGATTATTGTTTTTGAAGAACTTGCATTTGAGTCACACAACAAGCCATTTCCCTACGTTCAAAAGCAATGAAATTGGTTCCCATATGAATTGAAGCCGAGAGACGTTGAAAGGCGATTTTTCATGTTTAAATTTTTGCAACGTATTGTCACTGGTGATGAAAAATGAATGCATTACGATAACCCCGAGCGCAAAAAGTCATATGTAAAGTCCGGCCAACCAGCCAAATACGAATATCCATGGCGACAAAGTAATGCTCTGTATTTGGTGGGATCAGAACGGTGTTTTGTATTATTAGCTGATAAAATCGGGCCAGACAATCACAGGGCACCAGTAATGAACAGAATAGATTCGTTTGAAGAGAGCAATAAAAAATTACCAGAATATTCGACCAGACACGAGGCCATAATCTTCCATCATGACAACGCTCGGCCACATGTTACAGACCGGTCAAAAACTATTTGGAAAACACTGGATGGTAAGTTTTGGCTCACCCGCCTTATATCCCATATATCGATGCAGAACGCCCTCACCGGAATACGCTTCCCTTCAGAACAGGATATCAGAAATTGGCTTGGTTCATTCTTTAACTCAAAACCGGAGCAGTTCTTTTGGAATCCATATGCTACCAGAAACATGGGAAAAAGTAGTGGCTAACGATGGACAATACTTTTAATAATGTATCAAATCATTTTGTTATTATAATAAATGCATTTTTCAAGCAAAAAAACCGACAGTGTTAACCCAATATAAACAGTGATGCTTTTTATTTAAATTTTATTAATACATTTTTGTTGCATGCTGCTTATTTTTGAGGTATATTATTCAATATATTATTCAATATTATTCAATTATTTTCACTTTTATTTAATGCTTTCTTAATTTTTTTTTACAAATAATTGATAAAGTAATGTATAGCTATAGGGGCCGATGGATTACTTTACACCTTACTTCATTGATAAATTTTATAGGCGCTGAGCCCCAAAGTAATGTATACTTTAGAGGTGAAAATGTAAGGGGTTACTTATATGGTTACGAGAATGGAAAAAGTAATGTGTCTAAAAATAGATTTTTAAAAAAGAGAAATTTTTATTAAAAAAAAAAAATATATAACAAATATTTTAAAAGTTATTAAAAATAATGTGGTCATGATGGGAATCGAATCAGGGAAATCTGGTTGCCAGCCAAGAACTCTACCCACTGGGCTATCGACGCATATAGTATTTGATTGCTTTAAACTTAAATGAATTGTTGCGCTTCGTTTTTTCGCTAGTGTTATCACAACAAACATACATTACACTTTTGCTTACAAAAAAAAAAATACAAAGTAATGTATCTAAAAATAGATTTTAAAAAATATTTCAATTATTACTTTACATTTATAAATCATATATTACGTAATCAATAATGAGTAACTTATTACTTTGTGCTTGAAAATAATGAAAAAGGTAACGAGCTATCATTACAAGGTAACGCATGAGAATTTCGCACCCATTACCAAAGTTTTGCTGGGTTATTAACGAAATCGTGAAAAAAGTGAAATTTTTTATTTATAATCAATTAAGTAGTAGCACAACTTTCGTTGAATTTACAAAATTTTTTATTAAGAAATCAGATTGCTGACTTTCATTCACAAGATTTCGTGGACATTAGCAATTTTTCTGCCAATAAACACTCATGACTAAAATTTTGCTAACTTTACTAACTTTTTTTTAGTGTATTATAGAAGTTTTCACGCAATTCTTCGTTTAAACATTTTTTTATAAAAAATCGTAGTGACTAAAATTTTGCTGACTTTACTAACTTTTTTTTGAGTGTATTAATAAAGCTTTTACGAAAATTTTTGTTTACAACTTTTTTGACATAAAAATCGTAGTTACTATTAGGCAAAATTTTACAAAAAAACAAGTAAGAGCGGCTAAATTCGGCTATGCCGAATCTTATATACCCTTCACCATGGTTGGGAAAAAACTGAAGTTTATATATGGACATATATGAAATGGACAGATTTATATACGGACGCCTTTAAGAGGAAATTAACCATTTAGTTTGGAGATAAAACTTGGACTCGGGAAGATTTATGGTTCCAGAAAATATGTATTTTAAAAAAATGTATGTTTTGGGCATAACTTTTTTGTATCTGAACCGATATTTCCGAGTTTTTCAGCAAATATGTTATACTAAAGATTTTCGATCTTTTGCTATATAAGACGTATCCATAGGTCATAATACAGCTCTAGAATAGTGTTTGTTGTTTGTGTATAAAAGGTTAAGAGGTGAAAGAAAAGAATTTCAACAAATCGTTAAAAGAAATCACTACAACTGCATGTGTTTTATTTCTACAAAATAGTTTGATTTAGCTGGCAAATTTGCATTTAGGATTTTATTTCGCTTTTTTATTAGAAATATTTGTAATTTCTTTAGCTTAATTTTAAAAATTTGAAGGAAAATTGTTTATAATTTTTTTTATAAATTATTATAAGTTATGACCTAAAATAGTTGCCCTCAAAGGTAAATTATGTATAAAATTTTCTTAATATGTGAGAAATAAAATGGTTTAAAAATCTTTTTATAAATTCTTTTAAATCGGAGCAAAAAATAGAAATAAAACCGTTTGTATTTTGTTTGTATCAGAGGGTTTTTATACAAATTTTGATGTTTTTAGCCTATTTATGGATTATTTAATTATTAATATAAAATTTTATTTAAATTAATTATTAAATGTAAAAAAAAAAAACAAAAAATAAACAAAAAAAAAAAATCTTAACGAACCCGCGACCCTTCCACCTGTGGTGAAAGGTATAAAAACGTTTGTATTTTGTTTGTATCAGAGGGTTTTTATAAAAATGTTGATGTTTTTAGCCTATTTATGGATTATTTAATTATTAATATAAAATTTTATATAAATTAATTATTAAATGTTAAAAAAAACCAAAAATAAGCAAAAAAAAAAGTCTTAAGAAAATAATAAAAAAAAAAAAATGTAAAAAAAAAGTGAATTGACCTCACCGAGATTTGAACCTCGAACCCCACGGCCTTAGAGAAAAAAAAAAGTATTTGTGACACAGCGTCTAGACAACTGAGCTATTGAAGCTCACACAAAATCATCGTCAATAGAGGTACATATATAAAAGTCTTCGTTCATTAGAGATTTGTTTAGTTTTTATTTAAATGACAAATCTTTATATGTGTGTTGTTTGTGTATAAAAGGTGGAGATGAAAGAAAAGAATTTTAATTATTAATATAAAATTTTATATAAATTAATTATTAAATGTTAAAAAAAACAAAAATAAGCAAAAAAAAAAAAGTCTTAAGAAAATAATAAAAAAAAATGTACAAAAAAAAAGTGAATTGACCTCACCGAGATTTGAAACTCGAACCCCACGGCCTTAGAGAAAAAAAAAAGTATTTGTGACACAGCGTCTAGACAACTGAGCTATTGAAGCTCACACAAAATCATCGTCAATAGAGGTACATATATAAAAGTCTTCGTTAATTAGAGATTTGTTTGGTTTTTATTTAAATGACAAATCTTTGTATGTGTGTTGTTTGTGTATTGAATTTTAACACATGGATGTGTTGTTATGCTCAAAATTCTACATACATATTAAACAAAGGGATTTTACTGGAAAAATTAGAGGTAGTCCTGGTTTTTTGCTAATATCTCAGCCATTTATTAACCGATCTGTCTGATTTTTAATAGCAAACAGAAATGGATCACATGTAACAGAAATAAAAAAGAATCAAGTCCTCATCATGTCTGGGTTCTTCGGAAAACCCATTTCAACACACAGACGGACAGACGGACAGACGGACAGACGGACATCGTTAAATCAACTTCGCTCTTCATAAGGACCCAGAATATATATACTTTATAGGGTCTAAGATCAATATTGTAGAAATTACAAACGGAATGACAAACTTATATATACCCTTCCACCTATGGTGAAGGGTATAAAAACTAATATAACTTAAAATTTCATGTTTGGCAGCACTGTTGATGATTTTATTTTATCTTAAGGATAGTGTGGCGTATGATTAATATACAACTGAACATAAATAACACTCATACGCAATGGTATTATGCCTACAAAGCGATTTCATTATTCTACTTTATTCGTTATAAATTAAATAAGGAACAACTGTAATTTTCCAATTTGTTTTTTTTTTTCATAAAAGTCTATCTTAAATTTATATTGCCTATTTAAACAGTTTTTTTAGTTTCACTTTATCACAAACAAAAAAAACACAACAGATTCGTGTTTGCCCTAAAAGGTTATATACCATAAAATAAGTAGCCCAAAAAATGCAATGAATCTTTTTGAAGTTTTAAAAAAGAAAACAGAAAAAACATGTTTTTTGCTTACTCGTAAGTTACAGCTTTTCCAAACAACTTTCAAAAGAAAAAAAGCAACAAAAGTGTTTGTTCTACTTTTGATATTGACTTTAAGGCCATGTTTCATGTTTTTATGGCATTGTGTATGGCAAATCAGAAAATAAATAAAATTTTCTGTTAGTAGACATATAAATTATCTTTAGAAATTTTTGCTTAATAGAATGTACATTTTAGAATTGTTATGAAAGAAACATGAACAAAAATGAGTATATATTGATTTTTTTTTTATTAAGCGTAAATTTAAAGTCATTTGCAAAATTTTGTTTGTTGTTCTCGTTGTACCTTTGTTTTAATAACTATTCTATGAAAAACAGAAAAGTTTTACTTAGAAAATTTTAATTTTTTATTAATCTTTTAATTTTTCAAGTTGTTTATGAATTTTTGTATTTATTTATTTATTTATTTAGATAAGTTATAAATCCATTAAATAGCATAAAATTTTCCTTTCAAATTTTAAATAAACTAGAAAATTGTTTTTTATACACTCCAGTGCTTTATACTCAAAACTTTTACTTTTTTTTTTATGGAATATATAAACCTCAGCTGTTTATTATGGATTATGCAAAATATGTTTTAAATTTTTTTTTATTTTCGTTAATACAAACAAAAGAATGGAAGCAAAGTCAATTGAGATTAAATTCATTCAATATGTATGAATAGTATGTTGAATTTGCCACAAAGTTTATTTACTTAAATCTTGTTATATTTTTCTTCTTTTGTTCACAAAAAAAAAAACATATATAAATAATAAAGGAGTGAGGCGGAAAAAAAACTCAGAAAGTAATTTTTTAAGCATTTTATAATAACTACAATTTTACTTAAAAGAATGAATAATATTTAAAAGAAAGGCCATAGGAAAAATCCATCAATTGATTTTGTTTTAAGTTAAAACACATTTCCTTTTGAACTGATTATATTTATATGCACTTAAAAATTTTGTTTTAATTAATTGTGGAAAATTATGTCGGCAAAATGGACGTCATCAGAGAAGATGCAAATTTGGGCTATTAGCTTAAACATAGCAAAAAATTTTCAGAAGACAATGAAAATAATTTCAGAAGAAGGTTTTACATGCACTCAGAATATTATGTACACGACTGTATTTTTTTTTTTAAATTAATACGTACACAGAAAAAAGTATCACACAATTTTAAGTAATTACAAATATTTGTTAAAATTTTAAATCGATTTTAATTTAATTTAACTTATTTAGTTTTTCAGTACCACAAGATTGAATCTTATAATAAAAGTACATGAATAAAATATTTAAATTGTTTCACAATGATTAAAATAATATAATAAAATAAATTAGAAATTATAAAAAAAAATAGTTCTAACCATTTTTTGTTTGAAATGTTTATAAATTATTATTTCTCATATAAAAATTCTTTGAAAATAAAAATTGCAGTTACAAAAAAATAACAAAAAGTTTTTTGTATTTACAAATTCCATTCTTGGTGCCTTTTTAAAAAAATATTTTTGTTGTATTTACAAAAATATTCTATGAAAGATGTTCAATATTACAAACAGAATTTTGTAATTTTATTATGTGTAGAGTTTGTTTTTAAATGAAGAATCAATTGAAATTCATAGAAATATATTTTTAAACTATTTGAATCGGTCGTTCAAAAAACAAACTATAAAAATTTACAGACATTCAGTAGGAGTTGATATTTTCTGTTAAATATAAAATAGAAATTAACATAATTACTTTTTGTTTTTTTTTTTACTAAAATAGTTTGTTTATATACAAAATTTTTTCAATAAAAATTTCAAAAAATTATTCAAATATAGATACACACATAGAAAAAAAATTGATACATCTGTGTGTGTTGTGTTCTGTAAAATTACATACAAATAAAAAAAAATCAAATTGAAAAACAAACCAGAAAAATCTTTTTTTTTCTACGTTTTGTCATTTAAAAATTGATGGTTATTTTAAGCGACTTTCGATTGATTTTAATACTTTTGTCGATTATTAAACAATGATTGAAAATAAAGAACAAAATGGGCTGATTGTATTTTCCATTAATTTAATATGTATTTTAGATTATTTTTAACGAAATAATTTTGTGAGTGTAGTTAATAAAAAAGTTTGAAGTTCGAGTAAAAAATAAAAAACCATACATGCACTCAGAATATTATGTAGTTAACTGTTTGTAGTTTAATAAAAAAGTTTTCCGTTCCATTTAAAAATAAAGGAAGATACATTTAATTTTCAAAGAAACATCTATATTAACTTTTTTATACATTTATTAGAAATAATTTACTATCATTTACCGATTTTTTTCAGTTTCATTTATTTTTTTCATTTGTTTAAAATTTAATAAAAATTTACCCACAAAACGGAAACTTGTGGTTTATTTGTGTCCGTAACAGTTTTTACAAATTTAAATTTTGTTTGCTGTCTGTTTCAAAAAAAATATTCAAAAAATTTCAATTTGTTTTTTTATTTAAATTGGTTGTATATATACAAATTTTTTCAATACAATTTACAAGAACTTCATAATTACACATACATACACAAACACATTCACACAAAAAGTGTTTATAGCTTCATATGCATACATACATTTTGTATTGTACGAGTATATTAAAAAAAATACAAAAACGAAAATAATTTCAAATAAATGAAAAAAACATTTATTTTTTAAGGATTGGTAGGTAAAATTTTGACATTTATTTTAACTGATTATATCATTTGTTTCTTACGGATGTGTCAGTTGATTAATCAACATTTAAAAATAAATAACAAATGGCATTTAATTTAAATGAAAATTAAGTAGACCGGTTTTTAAATGAAATATCATTTCTTTTAAATAATATTTTCAGTTATTTTAACTTACAAACTTTTTTAAGTGTGTATTTATAAATGAAATATTTATTTTAGATTTTTCTATACTTTTGTTTTAAATGATTTACTGGCCTTTACCGTTTTTTTCCAGTTTCATATTTTTTATTTGTTTAAAATTTAATAAAAATTTACCCACAAAATGGAAATTTGTGTTTTAATTGTTTCCGTTAGTGTTATTACAAATTAAAAATTTTGTTTGCTATCTGTTTTTTTTTTTAATTCGAATTTTGTTTTTTATTTAAAGTGTTTATAAACAAAATAATTTCAATTCAAATTACAAGAACTGCATAAACATACACACATAAGGCTATTCACCCAACATGTGTTTATACACATGTGAGTCTATATTTTGCAGATTAAAAAAAAAAAAAAAAACAAACAAATATACAAAAGTCGGAAACAATTTTAAATAAATTAATAATCATTTATTTTTACGCAATTGGTAGGTAAAATTATAAAATTTATTTTTAACTGATTAATCATTTGTTTTTACTGATATGCCAGTTGTTTAAATACTATTTAAAAATAAAAAAAATTCAAAAAATTTTAATTTGTTTTTTATATAAATAGGTGGCTTATATACAAAATTATTTCAATTCAAATTACAAGAACTTCATAAATACACATACATACAGAAACACATTCACACAAAAAGTGTCTATAGCCATGTATACATACATTTTGTAGATTAAAACAAAAAATACATAAACAGAAACAATTTCAAATAAATGATAAAATCATTTATTTTTTAAGGAATTGATAGGTAAAATTTTTACATTTATTTTTAACTGATTAATCATTTGGGTTTACTGATATGTCAGTTGCTTAAACACTATTTCAAAATAAAATAAAACGATTTAATTTAAATGAAGTAGACCGGGTTTAAAATGAATATCGTTTCTTTTAAATGGTATATTCTGTTATTTTAATATTTTATGTATGTATACTCTAGCTCCAAGAAATCTACCATATGTTCTTCATTTTTGTTGTACATTCATTCCTATATGTCTATGTATTTTACAACGAAAACCTATTAGTTAGATTTCCAAAATATTTTGCTGTAGCAATGTTTAAGATTTTGATGATTGCTTTGTATGGAAAAACATTAGATTCTGAGAATTTTTTTTTCCAGAAAATGCCTGACATTCTTGTAACTTTTTTCTATAAAAATTCCTCGAATTCTGGGGATTCTTTCCTACATAAGAATCCTAAGACTATACAAAGTTTTTCCTATGAAAAAGCAAACAGATTATGAGGACTTTTTTCTAAAATAAAGACTCTGATTTTAATACAGAAAGTCCTTGAAATCTAAAAACATTTATTTAGGAAAAAGTTCATAGAATTCAATGGTTTTTCTCTAAAGAAAAACATTATCAGAATTTGAGGGTTTTTTCGATAGGAAGATGTAAAATCTACTGGGCTTTTTTGAAAAAAAAATTCTCGTAACTACTATAACCCTAACATGATGATGACTTTATCCCACTGACAAACTTTAAATTTTTCTGTAGAAAAAGAACTTAGAATCTGAGGGAACCTACCATAAATGTCCGGAGTCGAACTTAAAACATTCTGCTTAATATTTTTTTATAAACCACTAAAATGTTTGTAAAACAAATACTAACAAAAGGCTTTTGCTGGTAAAGCGTCCCAAATAAGAGTTCTCCCAGTAATTATTTTTTAATTCCACTCCTACCCTGTGGCTTGCTAGCTCTTGATTTTTTGTAGCACTCCCAATTTCTGACTGGGTACACATACATTTTGAT
Organism: Eustalomyia histrio; assembly: GCA_949748255.1. Taxonomy (NCBI): domain Eukaryota; kingdom Metazoa; phylum Arthropoda; class Insecta; order Diptera; family Anthomyiidae; genus Eustalomyia; species Eustalomyia histrio. Next base: position 37,372,517 of record OX456527.1, read on the forward strand.
GCATTAGTAGTTTGTTAACAAAAAACCCAATTTTCAGAATTGCATACCACAAGAAATATTTCAAACTAAAGTGAAAATTTTTATTAAATATTTCTTTGGTAGAAAAGAAAAAAAAAAAAGAAAATTGGTTTAGAATACTACAAAATAAAGTATTATTTTAAATTTGTACACTCAAAATAGTTCATAGTTTAAATTAATCACCTAAAAACCGGTGTATTAAATTTTTCATTTAAATCAAAAGAATTTTTATTTTATTTTTAAATGTTAATAAAACAACTAATAATATCCATAAAAAATGAATGATTTTTCATTTATATTAACTGTTAATAAATTAACCTCGAATCCGTAAAAACAAATGCTATTTGCTTTATTTATTTATTTATTTATTTATTTATTTACTTATTTATTTATTTACTTACTTATTTATTTATTTATTTATTTATTTTAACTGTCAACAAAAAAAAAAGTAATGATTTTTCTTTGTTTTCTTTTTTTAACTGCTAGTCTCTTTTTTAGCCTAAGATTTAGTGTAATTTTAATTAAAATAAATAAATAAATAAATTAATAAATAAATAAAATAATAAAATTATCTATCAACAAATTAAACACAAAATCCATCAAAATAAGTTAAATTTGGTTTTTTAAATGTCAAAAAATTTAACTACACGTTTTTATAAATAAACGATTTATCATATACTTCGTTTATTTTATTTTTTTTACTTTAAATAAATTTCAAAAAGGGTTGCAAAATATATTTATTTGTATTTTAACAATTTTATCATTCTAAAACAAATGTACGGTTAACTTTTTTAAAAAAACTACAGTCAAGTTAAAAAATACTTTGAGTGTATTTATTGTATGCAATAAAAAACAAATACCACAACTGACCACAATTTGTGGTGATTTTATAAATGCCAATTTATGTGTAGGATGTGGATTATCGTATATTGACATCCGTTTGTAGGTTTTATTTTTTTTTTAATTCATCTATCATTTGAACATGAATAACAAATTTAATCGGCTTTAAATACTTGACTGTAAATTGGTTTTTGAAAAATAATAAAAAAAAAAATGGTTAAAGAAACCAGCAACATACAAACACTCACTTAAACTAATGACGTTTTCAATTGAAAACGAGACTAAAGTGAGTGAACCGTACAAAAATAAAATAGAAGCAAATAAAGAAAAATGCAAGAAGTAAACGCCCGCTATGAATAACAATCATAAAAAAAAATTAAGGGGAGCGGAAGTCCGTCCTTATTGAAAACAATAACAAGAGGAAAACAAAAAACAACTTGAAACATTCTATATTTGTAGACAGAGCTTCAAAAATTTTATTCATTAATTAAATTTTTGAATTTTAAATTGAAATTTAACAAATTAAATCCAAAATGACCAATTATTGAATGGATTTTATTTGCATTTGCTCCCGCTCGATTTGTCTTGATAATAATTAATGCAATTGTAAGAATTAATTTTATCAAATTACTAGAAACAATTCATTCAATTTATCAAACGTTAAATCAGCTCACACGGTATTTTTGCAAATTCCTACAGGTAGGAGCATAAAGGGGGAACGTCTCCCCCTTAACGGCCTGCCCTAACCCCTTTAGCTAGAAACCTGAAACTCGAAATATGTGCTCCCTGTAGTATGGGCTAACTTATTGATAAGGAACATTATAGAATTTTTTCCAGGGACGTAATACAAAATGAGGTTCAAAGGGCGAAAATTCTCCCTCTGCTAGAGCTAGGAATTTAAAATTTTGTATGAAGATTCCTCCTACAGTGTAGACATCAGTTAAGATGAAATTATAAGAAAATCCTACTCCATACTCTAACTGGTTAGACGGAATTTCTGGACATCCCCAAGGGGAGGGTCATAAAGAGGAAGTCCCTCTGTCCCCTGTTGGTTGGAGCATGGGAAAATTACACTCACAATATATTTTCCGTTACCGACTGAAGAATCAATTGAAATTCATAGAAATTTATTTTTTAACTATTCGAATCGGTCATTCAAAAAACAAACTATAAAAAATTACAGACATTCAGTAGGAGTTGATATTTTCTGTTAAATAAAAAATTTTATGTTTTCTGTTTCTAAAAAAAATCATGTAATTCCTCTTCGTTTTTTTTTTTACCAAAATAGTTTGTTTATATACAAAATTATTTTAATTAAAATTACAAGAAATTATTTTGAGCAAGTTCCGTCATTTACTTTGCGTTTAACAGCATTTGTTTGATCAATAATTTCATCGTTGGAGTTAAATCTTTTTCCACCGAGCCATTTCTTTAGGTTTGGAAATAGGAAATAGTCACTGGGGGCTAAATGCGGAGAATAAGGTGAATGGAGGCGCAATTCGTAGTCCACTTCATAGATTTTTGCCATGGAAACTAAGCTGTCACACGATTCCGTTTTGTCGATTGTGAGCAAACGCGGCAGCCATCTTGCGGAAAGCTTTCTCATACCCAAGTGATCGTTTATAATTGAAACCACTGGGCCATGTGAGATGCCTATGTCTTCTACAATCCGCACATTCCGCACATTCATTCCCCGATCGACCAACACTATATCGTGAATTTTTTCAACTGTTTTGGTTGTAGAGACCTCAACTGGGCGTCCAGAATGTTCAGCATCATTTGTACCTGTGCGACCACAACGAAAGTCAGTAAACCACTTTTTTATCATTGAAATCGATAGTGCAGAGTCCCCGTGGTATTTATCAAGCTTTTCCTTGGTTTGATTGACGGTTTTTTTCGCAAAAAAATAATGCTTAATTAGCTCTCGAAATTAAAAAAATCCACGAGGTTGTATGTTTTGAACAGCTGTGAAACGCAAAGTAAATTACGGAACTTGTTCAAAATTTGACAGTAGTCTAATAACAGGGGGTACTTAATGGGAGCAGTGTTGTATTTAATATAACTACGAGGAAAGTTCGAAAAGTCATGGACATATTGATCCAATAAAAATATAAACATCTGTGTGTGTTCTGTTGTGTTTTGTAATTACATACAGAAAACAAACCACAAAAGTAGTTTTTTCTAACCTTTGGCAGTTAAAAATTGATGATTATTTTAAACGACTGTTTATTGTTTTTACTACTTTTATCGATTACTAACTAATGATTATAAATAAACAACAAAAATCAGTTGTCCTCTTTATTTAATATGTATTTTAAGTTGTTTTTAATGAAATAATATTGTGAGTGTCCTGACAATACCAGATTTTTAAAAGTTTCTACGAGGAGGGAAAAAACGGAGAAAGCCTGAATTTTAAAATATATGTTTCCTCGGGTATGCAAGAATTCTCTAATAAGGTACTTTTTTTAACTATTTCCATCTGGGGACTCTCAGCTATGCCAGATTTTAGCCTGGGTAAGATATTTTCTACACCAACAACGTAAAGGGCTTTGTCCGCTAGTTTACATAAAAAGTAGATACCACACAATAAATTTTCCTCAACCAAAAAAACTTCCTAAATGACCTTAACAAAATTAGCATAACACTTTTATAAAACCACTCTTCTTTAAATAGTTTTTCAAAATAGTACTGTAAAAACTATCAAAATATAGCAATCCTGGAAAAATAACTTTTTTAATTTTTTAAATTTTTCAATTTTTGTTTAAGTTTTAGCGGATCTTGTCAATTACAGCATACCGACATTTAAAACAGGTGATATACAGAAACAAATATTACAAATTTTTATGGAGTTAAAAATACAATAGAATCTTTTAAATTAGAACCACTTTGTTTCTCGGGTTGTTCTAATTTCTGAAAAGTTCTAATTTCTGGACATCTTTTTTCACAGAAAATGATAAAATAATAAAACTAGTTACGCAAGCTTTATTAGAACACAAAACTATTTTTATTTATTATGTTAATAATTAATTAATCTTAGTCTATTTGGCATTTTTTGAAAACTTTCACCCGAATGAACAATTGTTACTATGACCTTCAGTCATTAACTGACCCAAATATGATCGAATTGTACACACCACGAATAACTTGGTGATTTCCCGATTATATTTTTACTTTAATGAGCAAAACCGAAAAGGCATAGCTTTGTGGTTAATAAACTAAAGGTCCCAGCAAAACCACACATTACCAAATAATAGGTAAAGTAATGTATAGCCATAGGAGCCGATGGATTACTTTACACCTTACTTCATTGATGAATTTTATAGGCGATGAGCCTCAAAGTAATGTATATACCCTTTACTTTAGAGGTGATAATGTAAGGGGTTATTTATATGATTACGTGAATGGAAAAAGTAATGTGTCTAAAAATAGATTTTTAAAAAACAGTAATTTTTATTAAAAAAATTATTACAAATATTTTATTAAACATATTTGTAATTAAAAGTAATGTGGTCATAATGGGAATCGAACCAGGGAAATCTGTTTGCCAGCCAAGAACTCTACCCACTGAGCTATCGACGCATTTAGTATTTGATTGTTTTAAACTTAAATGAATTGTTGCGCTTCGTTTTTTCGCTAGCGTTATCAAAACAAACATACATTACCCTTTTGCTTACAAAAAAACACAAAGTAATGTATCTAAAAATAGATTTTCAAAAATATTTCAATTATTACTTTACATTTATAAATCATATATTACGTAATCAATAATGAGTAACTTATTACTTTGTGCTTGCAAATAATAAAAAAGGTAACAAGCTATCATTACAAGGTAACGCATGAGAATATCGCACCCATTGCCAAAGTTTTGCTGGGGTTATAATTTTAGAGCGTTTAATACATAATTCGGGTTTTCCCCTATTTAGTTTAAAAAGATACTTATTTTGTAGTAAAAGAAACTTATTTTGTAGTAAAACTAAAAAAAACCAGAAATTAGAACTACAATTCCGAATAAAGTTGCTTTGCGAAGTGATAAATAATTTATCATTTTCACTTCGCAGTTATTTTTTACTTCATGTTTTCATTTTGAGCAATTCCCATTCTCGTTACGAAAAAAAAAATGTTGTTATTATGAATATCTGTAAATTTTATTTCATTCCACTAGTTCCGTGAGTTTTAAAGCAAAATTTTATAAAAAAAACCTTCAATTAATTATTTTTTTTTCATTTCACTTTTATTTGGGGAAGAAAAAGAACTCATATGATACTATTTTGACAAATAATTTTCGCAAAAGTTAAATCAAGAATTGGATTCTCTGCGAAGTAGTGAACATTTGTATCACTTCACAGCTTCACACACTCAGAATCGGTACCCGGGACGTTTCAAATTTGTAAAAGTTCTAATTTATGAGATTCTACTGTATTTGTTAAATTTCAAATTCGATTTCTAACAATTTTTTTTTTTTGAAATATTTTCAAATTATTATTTTTCATATAAAAATTCTTTGAAAATAAAAATTGAATAAAAAAGTGTTTTGTATTTACAAATTATATTACTGGTGCCTTTAAAAAAATATTTTATTTACAAAAATATTTTATAAAAGATGTTTAATATTACAAACAGAATTTTGTAAATTTTTTCTTTGTATTTATAGAAATTTGTAAGCAAATATATTCTCATAAAAAAAAATTATTATTAAATTTAAGTTTTTTTTATATATAAATTTAACACTACGTTCGAACAATATCAATAATTTTTTGATAAAAAAAAATACAAATTTAACGTCATTGTTTATTTGAAAGTGGTATTGAGTCCATACTTAAAAATAAAATAAAGAAACAATTGCTTGTAAAGCATTTTAGAATTGAATACAAGACTTATTCACTCAACAATAACATAATCTAGAGTATAAAAGAACAAAAAAAATAAATTTTTTGAAAACTAAATGAATAGGCGATAGATGACGGATGATGACTTGTTGAATAGCAATTTAAGTTTTTTACAACATACTTTTTGATTTTGGAAAAACTTGTTCTAATCATTGAATTGGCTTTAATTATAGCATATTTATTTAGCCTAACAAAATATTTTGTTCTTTTTATTCTGAGAATTGAAATCAATTTATTGTTTTATTTCAACACTTGATAAATAACAGCAGCGTAAAAATAAAACCTCTTAAACACGCACAAATTTAGGCACGTTTTATGCTTTTTCTTTGTAATTTTGTAACAAATTGCAATTTTTTCCAAAAAAAAAAAAAAACAAATAATAGAATGAATGCTTAAATACTTTAGATAACAAACTGAATGTAACAGAGTAAGGGACTAGAAATATAATATTAATATGTATGTATATACTATGTAATGAGATATTTCAGTTGTCCGTCCACGTGCTTTATTAACGAGAGTTACACTTAGAATTTTTAAGGACTTTGTAACGTTAAAGAATATCATATTAGAACAAGTTAAAAAGTTAAAGTAGATTAAGCTAACTACATGACCACAGTATGCTTAGAGCATATACTGGATACACTCAGAAAAAAAAGTTAGTAGAAAAATTTGTAAACGATTTTCAATCCCACTCTACTATTTTTGTACCTATTTTTAGTAAAAAATTATTATTTAGCAAATCTTTTTGCTATTTACATTTTACAAATTACAGAATTTTTACAGAATATTTACAAATTTTTGTTTTTAATTTCAGAAATCATTTTACAAATTTTTGAAAACCGATTTGCTAAAATTAGCAAAAAAAAATTACTAATTTTAAAAAGTGGTTATTGAAGGAAATGTTATTTCTAATTAAAACTTACACCTAGAAACTTAAATTTCCTTAAAATGTTACATATATTAAAAAAGGGATCGGAAGCGAAGATACCGACTGATGTCTAAAAAGAGGACATCCACTCAAAATAGCACTAAAAATGTTTTTTAATTCTAAAATTCCGCCCTAAAAACAATTAAAATTTAACCTTAAAAGTAAAAAAAAAAAATTTACCAGAATATTTTTCAAAACAGAATTACCAAATTAAAACAAAATGATTACACGCAGAGAAAAAACATGGTTGGGACAATCATATTCGAAGAGCATCATATATTTTTGGGTTTATGGTTGTACCAACCATAATCGTACTATAATATGGTTACCATATTATGATAATACAATAACCATAATTTTACCATAATATGATCCCTGATGATTCAAAAATAACCATATTATGATTCTAAATATACATATTATGATCTTGAATTTATCATAATATGATCGCATGTAATCATAGTATGCTCAAAATGTTATTATATTATGGTCCCCACAACTGTGTATATTATGATTTTATAATCATATTATGATTCTATAATTAATTAATTTATAATTAATATAAAATCTCATCTTTAAATAATATATGATTGTTTTTAAGACATGAACAAATTGACTGAACTGATAAAATGTTGGTTTTTATGAAAACAAGACAATATTATGACTGTAAATGTCAAAGTCATATTTTATTTGATGTATAATTATTTATTGATTGTTGCCAGCATTTTGTGGTTGCATAATTATCATATTTTTGTCATAGTCAGAGTTTTTGTTACCACAGTATGGTTACAGCCAATCATGTTATTAAATAGAAGGTGGCAATCATAAAATAGTAAAATATTTACTGTAACAATGATGGTAGCGACCATGTTGATGGTTAGAAAACCAATAACATGGCTGAGACTACCATACCCGATTGCAGCAAGCACAATAATGTAGCAGTGATCATGTTTCTACCATGTTTTTTCTCTGCGTGTAATTCGTTTTTAAAAAAATATATTCAAAATTTTTCATGCTCGATAAGAAAAATAAATTCATAGCTTTTTACTAATATTAATAAAATTTAGTAACTTTTTTTGCTGATTTTAGCAAACAGATTTTAAATTCCACTTTACAAAAAGTCTACTAAAATTGAGTAGCGGCTACTAATTTTTCTACTAATTTCATTGTACTACACGTCAGCAGACATGTGTTGCTAAGATTAGCAAAAAATACCGCTGGGCTCAAATTAGCAGAATTTCCCGTAATAACAGCAAAATTTTCAGTTGCCATTACAGATTTTTTTTGGTGAGTGTAGCAGATTAAATTTTTGGAAGGAATTTCAATTAATGGGGCCAAAAAATATACTGAGATATGCGAGAGCAAGTGAATAAGGCTTTACAAAATCATATAAGGGGCGATAAGAATTTAAAACAAAGTAGGTTTTTGACAAATGTCAAGTTCCAAAACACGACTGGCATATTTTTAAGAAAAATACCCTATTCGGGTTTTTTTAACAATCGATTGTTTGACCTAACTAACACATCCGTAGGATGACACAAAGGTGGCGCCACAAATAATACCTGATTAGTTTTAGTTACGCTACTTTTGCTAGTTTGAAAACAATGGATTCACCGTTGACGCCGAACGCTCTGCTCGCCCAAAAGATCACAAAATCTTTCGTAAAGTGAACGAGCAGGAGACCGCTGATACCTTAAGGATATCGAAGGAACGTGTTGACTTTATTTTTCATGAACCTTTGTCCACGAGAAAGTTGTTTTCGAAGTTGGTGCCACGTTTGCTCTTCAGCAAGACAATGCTCTGTATCACAACTCGTTGGCTACCATGGCTAAGTTGCACGAATTACACCTTCAATTGCTTCCGCACTCACCGTTTTCACCAGATTTCACTCTTAGCGATTTTTACCTACCTCAAAAAAATAATCGCTGGAATGGGATTTGGTTCAAATGAAGAGGTGATTGGCGAAACAGAGGCCTATTTTGAGACCAAAGATAAATTTTTCTATAAAAAAAAGTATCGAAATTATAGAAAGGCGTTGGAGTGAAGGGGACTATGATGATGAATAAAGTCGAATTTTGCCAAAAAAAATTTTTTTTGTTTTATTGGTTATCCTAAGGACTTATCAGCCGATGTGTTATTGCTACTCTTACTTTAAGAAATGGAAAAAGTCATGCGCTGTCATCAAACACTTCTACCTAAAAGTCAGAAGTATTCAGATTCGTACTTAGCAGCTGTAAATTATCCTATAGTGACAATTTTATTGAAATCAGACAGAACAAAGACTTTTCTAAAAATTAATAAATGCGAATATTGAATCCGCCATTGTGAATTTTTTGTTCTAGATTCGGAATCAGCGAACTCAACTTCTTTAAAATCGATTGATTAAAATGCATATAAAGAAAAGGCGGCGATATTTGATCCGTCATTTTTAATTCTAATTCCAGATGTGTGACCAGCAAATGTATAAATCCTTTTCAGGATGATTTTTAGACTTTTGTCTTACATATTTTAGTTTTTCTTTAAATTCAAGCAGAAACAATATTAAATTAAATAGAAACAACTTTGACATCATACTAAGTTTGCTTTATTTTTAATTGAAATATGCTTCGACTTATTGTTAAATTATGAAAACAAAATCTAAAATGTTAACATATTAATTTAAATAGGAAAAAGTTTATTTAAATTAAAAATTTTCATACTTGATTTTAAAATGTTCCTCAAAAAGTAAGATGTTTATACAAATGTGATATTATCATTGATTTAACTGTGATTTTTTTTCTCCCTGTGCAAACTACACTGAAGAACGTGAATTTTATTTTTCAAATCGGCGGCATATTTGGCGAACGCATTATTTTGCGCACAAGCGATTTTATGTGGTATCCACGTTTAACGGTTTAAACACATCCTGCCTGTTTTCTTTGGGGATATTTAATAAAAAGAGAACAATGGAAAAGTTCTGAAAGATGTGGTATGTATGAAACAGAAAATTGCCACCTTTACAGGATCAAAATATTTCCATACATAATCTCATGCATTTCCATACAACTTCGAATCCAAAAAGAGTTATGGCCGTTTAGGATCATATGCCATTATGTAAGAGCATAGAGCCAAAAAATTAATAATTTCGTATTCGAAGTAATATTGAAATGTAAAATCATGTATGGACATACATTGCACTATGTATGTACGTATTTGACTATGTAAATGTTCATCAAGGCAACGACTTTCATACTCTAAAAAATCGAAAACATGCACTTGAAATATGCAATGAAAATAAATGCAAAAATATGCACTTAAAATAAAAACAACAATAACAATTTTTAGATATAATATTGTATTTAATATTCGAGAGAGTTTGTTTCAAAATAAAATCCATTATAACTGTTTAGGTATATGACAGTAGGATGATTCTTCTTCGTTTAGTTTGTAAATTAAAATAACAGAGAATACCATTTAAAAGAAATGATATTTAATTTAAAAACCGGTCTACTTACTTTTAAATCAAATGATTTTTATTATTCATTTTCAAATTTTGTTTAAACAACTGACACATTACTAAAAAACTAATGATTAATCAGTTAAAAATAAATGTTAAAATTTTACCTACCGATTCCGTAAAAAATAACAAATTATTCATTTATTTGAACTTGTTTCGGTTTTTTGTATTTTTGTTTGTTTTTTAATGACTATATGTGTGGGCGTTTATAAAGTTCTTGCAATTTAAATTGAAATAATTTTGTATATAAACAAATAAATTAAATAAAAACAAATTGGAATTTTTTAATATTTTTTTTTTTAACAGACAGTAAACAAAATTTAAATTTGTAATAACTGTAACGGAAACAAATAATAATTTGCATTTTGTGGGTAAATTTGTATTAAATTTCATACAATTGAAAAATATAAATGAATCTTAAAAAAAATAAGTAAATGACATTAAATCATTTTAAAGAAATGTATTGAAATTTTAAAATAAATAATTCTTCAAAAAAAGGGATGTGTCTTTATTTTTAACTGAACTGAAAACTTTTTGAAGCTGCCAACAGAAAACTACATAATATTTTGATGTATGTGCTAAAATCACTGAAAAGACATATATGCAAAAATATTTATTTATAACAAAATATGCAAAACAAGGAAGGTATTTGGTCAACATCGTTTTTGGGCTTTTGAGTAAAAATATGTATTTGCATGAAAGTCGCTGCCTTTTTACAAGATCGTGGATGTTCATATATATTTAGATTTTTAAAAATCAAAACTTGTGTCATGTAGTCGAAATTTTCTTCCAATTTGCAATGTTTCTCTGAGTTTTCGAGATATGGTCCATTTTAAAAATTCGGGAGGGGACGAAATAGCACCATCTTCTAAACTTCGACTACACTGGTTGTGACTTTATTGTTATAGTATTGGGAATTCTACGAAGTATACTTAACAAAAGTGGTCAGACAGTACACGTCAGAAGGAATGGGATGAACACACACCCAAAATTCGGCCGTTCATGAAACGCGCTCAAATTGCCTTGCGATTTGTGTCTACTAGAAATATCCAGCACATCACTCACAATATTATTTCGTTAAAAATAATCTAAAATACATATTAAATTAATCGAAAATACAATCAAAAAGTGGACTACTGATTTTTCATTATTTTCAGCCCATTTTGTTGTTTATTTTCAACCATTGTTTAATAATTGACAGAAGTAGTAAAAACAATAGAAAGTTGTTTAAAACAACCATAAATTTTTAACTGACAAAAAGTATAAAAAAACGATTTTTAGGTTTGTTTTTCAAATTGAAATGTTTTTCTATTTGTATGAAATTTTACAAAACACAACACACACAGATGTATATATTTTTTTTATTTTCTTGTGTATATCTATATTTGAATAATTTCTTGTAATTTTTATTGAAATAATTTTGTATATATACAAACTACTTTGGTAAAAAACAAAAAAGAATTATATCAATTTCAATTTTTAAAAACAGAAAACATAAAATTTTACATTTAACAGAAAATATCAACTCCTACTGAATGTCTGTAAATTTTTATAGTTTGTTTTTTGAATGACTGATTCAAATAGTTAAGAAATATATTTCTATGAATTTCAATTGATTCTTCTATTATAAACAAACTTTACGTATTACTTTTTTAATAAACTCCAGTCGGTAACGGAAAATATATTGTGAGTGATATTGTCTCAATCTATGGTTGCCTGGAAGATTGCACTTGCTAGTGTCAAAGAGTTGCCAGTCTGGGGATTTCTGTTGCTGCGGGTAAATGGAAATTGATAAATCAAATTTTTGTAATAAAAATCGTGGTCAGCATGCTAAAAAAATTTTAAAAACAATTCGATAGTTTTGTCGCAGACCGCCAAGGATTAAGATACCCAATTTTCGATAAATTATCATCACATAAATTTTAATCCTAGTGCTATAATATCCAGCAAAATCAGAAGAAGCATTAAATGAAAAATGCCACTCTAACGAGCATACATGTACTACAAACACATGAGTGATTCTTAAACAAAACCAAATACTCATACATACGCTTGTGTATGATATGTATATTGTTGCTGCATAATCACTTTTTAGTATAAACAAAGTTAGAAAGAAAAAATACGAGTACAACAACAAAAATAGCATTGTCATCATCAACACCCATATATGAAGCAGCAATCCTTCTCGGCCTTACCTAATTGTAAATTGTAAGTACTGGCAAACCACTGGGCACTCGTAGAATAAATATTGGAATAACACTTGTTTTTTGTGAAAAGCGTTTTGTCAGTATATATTTTATAAATATTTCAGCGGTTTATGAAAAAAAGTTTTTCCAGTACTATTCAGTCAGAAGTTGGAAGCGGTTTAAGAACAAAAATCTATATTTTTAGCTCAATACACTTTTCCCAGCGATATTCAATAGCTTCGACACCCTGTTAAAGGAAAGAACTGTACTGGCTCCTTAAAATATTCATCAACCGCAAGTCTTTAACCACCGAGCCATTTTTTCAAGTTTGGAAGCATAAAATAATTCGAGGGAGCTAAATCTGGCGAATTAGGTGAGTGATGAAGCAATTCGAGCTTTAATTCACTGATTTTTGCCAATTTTTTCCATGTTTAAAAATTCAATGAGATCCTAAATTTTTAAAGTCTAAAAAAAATATATATACTACACAATGTGGCGCCTTAAAGTTAAAAACATATGTTTTTTAAGGTTGCCACTTTTTAGAAAAAAAAATATTTCAAACAACTGCCGCTATCTATTTGTCAGGTTGAATAATTTTGGGTAAATATTTATTGGGATCTTGATTTTATAACGAGCGTTTTTTTATAAAATTTACGAATTTATTGTGCAAAAATTGTTACAAATATATTATAATTCAAAGTATTGTCCATCGCTGGCCACAACTTTTTCTTATCTTTCTGGTCATTTTCGGATACCAACTCGGAAGCAATCAAATCATCGACCCATTTTTTGCATTGTTTATATAAAGTGAACTTCTGCTATGACAGGCAATTGACCGGAACAAGTAGTAGCCGGAAGGAGCGATGTCTGGAGAATACGGCGGATGGGGTTAGACTTTCCATTCCAACGTTTCGAAGTAGGTCTTGACCAGTCTTGCTGTAGCCGAGGGTTGTCTTACTGCTTAATCGTTTTGTCGAGCATTTCTTAATATTCCGGCCACGCGGCTCAAACGCATGAGTTGAGACCGATAGCGTTCCCGGTGATCGTTTCATTCGGTTTGAGTAGCTCATAGTAGATCACGTCGCGCTAGTCCCACCAAATACAGAACATAAGTTGATGAGTGTCCGGGAAAAATCCTTGACTTTTTAAGCTTGTTAAGTTGTGGCAATAAAACCACTTTTCTTTGCCAAACACAATGCAATGTACAAAACCCTTCTTTTTATGGCTTCAACTCGTATGGCACTCAGTCGCCTTGCTCTTGAATCAATCACCACTTTAAAAGCTACAAAACCACCACCGATACGATTTTTCAGATAGAGCATACTCGTCCTAAACTTCCACTAAGAATCGATGTCCCTCTGCCACATTTTTTTCATATTAAAGTGACGAAGAAGAACTCCTCGCAAAAACAATTTATCTGATACGATAATGTTGTTTAAGTTTTAACCAAATGACACAAACTGTCAAAGACCCTCATTCCCAATAGGTTTTAGCGGCAAGGCATTGGAAACTGGAATATTAATTTAAATATCAATATCCCAGTTTCATTTTAAAAAGGGTACATTTTTAATTTTGGTGACTTTGAAAACAGCTTAAATGGCTATTAGCGGATATGAACAGATCTGGCGCCAGATATAATCCTGTTTGGCCAAATCTACTCATATCTGTTTAGAAAAATCACAAAATTCACCAGATCCCTTTATATATGAATAGTTCTGTCACTAGATCTGATCAGATCTGGTCATTAAGTGTATTACATATGATACCAGATCTAAATAGATTCAATCCAAATCAATTCAAATCTAATATTTTTTTACACGGGCCGTTGCATATACACAGAGAACACAGATTCATTGTGCCAACAAAATTTTTGCCAACCGAATGGGTTAGTTGGGGCCATCAACATATTTGTTGGTGGCAACAGAAATTCGGTAAATACAACAGATATTCAGTTATTTTAGTTCAAAATTTCAGTTAAAGCAAAATATTTCAATTGCGTCAGGATATATTTGATTACCTCAACCAAAAAATTCAGTTGCTGCAACCAAATTATTCAATTGGCAAGAAATTCAGTTATCACAATGAATCTGTTTTCTCTGTGTGCAAAAATATTCTTAAGTCGAAAACCATTCCGCATGCTGAGTAAAATATACACGCTGGAAAAAGACATCTTTAAATACACGTATGTTTACAGGCAAATATATATTTGTTTAGAAACTACCATATGTATATTTAATGTAGATTTCCAAATATTTTATATTTATGGTTATTATACATATGTTTCCTGGCAAACATTGTAATATTTGTATTTTCCCACCAAAATGAACATATATTTGCAATTGTAATTTTATCATTTTTAGGCATGCAAACATAACAATTATAAACATATATTTATTTGCAGGTAAACATGTTTGCCGGTGGGCGCATTTCAAAAGATCCAAACATATATATACAAGCAAACATATTATATTTGCAGGCAAGCATACTGTATAACTTATAACTATATATAAATATAACTTACAGCGTTTCCTGTATTGTTTTGATTTTTTTTAAGAAATTAGTTTTTATTTATTGATTTATTTAAAGTATATATATATATATATATATATATATATATATATATATATGCACAGCACATGTTGCGGGGACGGCTTTTCGTTCCACAAGTTACTATGAAGACATTTTACTGGATACAGAGCATTTTATAGGGACTTTTTTGGCTGTATATACAGATGTCTTCAAAGTATGGGCAATGCATATATATATATATATATATATATATATATATAAATCCTGTATTTAAAAAAATTTTTGGTGCAATACAAATAACTAGTAATTTTTTATGGAATTTGTTGCTTTTGTTTTGTACAACACTGCATATCAACATAAGCATTAGCAAAGGCTGGTATGGGTCAGAGGACTGCATTTGATGATTGCAAAACGTTCATACGCAATCAACACAAGAATAAATATGTGTTTGCGTTCAAACGCTGAATATACTCCAACACACATATTTGTTGATGTATTTAAATCAATCAATTAGGAATACTTAAAATATTGTACTTTGTGAAAAAATTTTTTTTAATTAATTTAGGTCGACATCTTAGGCTCACCCAATCCGGTTAAAGTTAAATATTGCCTAATTTTCCAATCAAAATAGATGAAAAAATTAGACAATATTTAAATTTTTCCGGATTAGGCAAGCCTGAGATATCGACCTAAATTTTTTTTCCAAAAAAATATTTATATTTCACAAAGAAGAATATTTTTATTACTAATAAAAATTCTAAAAAATCGGATTTAAGTCCCACACTAATGTAAACAATATCATTTATGAAATGTGTTTCTATTTTGTTTTAATTATGAATACACTCATACGCGTTGTTTGTTGTTTTTTCTGATTTACTCAACGCTGACCTTTTGTTGAGTGATTAAATTTGCAGTAAACATAATCGACATATGATTCAAACTGATCCAAATTACGCATTCAGTAACATGATGCTGATTTTATTCTACAGTGAATTTTGTTGAATTATTAAATGTGAACAAGAATGTTTGTGTATGATTACATCAAGAAAAAAGTTGATTTTGCAGTTCTCTGGTGCGGATACATTTGTTGTCAAAACACTTAACAACATCTAAACTGCATTGACATTTTATGACGCCACTTTAATGTCTGCTTTTTTTTAATTTTTCATTTCATACGTTGTTTTATTTTCTTGTCGTAATAAAAATCGTTATGTCTAATGACTATCAATAGCTACTGTGAATGGTTTTAATAATGTCGTCAAAAGTCGTTATTGAGATTATTGTCCTATAGTGCTTATAAAAGATTTTGAAAAAATTAATTGTCGTTGTGAGTAACATAAAAGAACTTTATTTTTTAAACGACAATTAAAGAAAACAAAAAAAAAAAAACAAAACATAAAATAAAATAAGAAGATTAAATGTGTATTCTTAATATGTATATGATGTGTTATTACATACTTCAATATCTTATATATCTACAAGTCTTTCCCTTTGCCTCCTTTGCTTTTCTTTACATTTTGTCAAGTTTTTATATTTCTTTAAATTTCAAATACTTACAAGTTTCAATGTTCCTTTTAGCCCGATCTATAAATTACAATGTAATGCTTTGTAATTTTAAAAGGTTTTTTATAAATTGTTTTTTTTTATATCTTGCGATATCTATGGAATCACTGTTTCTTTTAATTTAAATTACTTGTAATGAAAAGCATATTTTTGTAATTCCGGTATGTCGTTCTCATTAAAGAATTTATATTAAAACAAAAAAAAAAAAAACGTTGAAACATTTACCTTTTTCTGGCGTGCGTAATAAATAAAAATTTCTTAAATAAAATGTCTTTTCAACATCCCTGTTATTATAAATATTCCTTTTTATTTCACTTGAAGCACTTGAAAACACTTTAAAAAACAAAAGCAGCAGAAAGAAAGCAAAACTTTTAAAATTGACTGAATTAACAAATAAAATGTTAGGAACAGTAAGCATCATCACTGGCACATGTTAAATAAATATTTAACATAAATTTTATACCTACAGTTAAATGGGGAAACAAACAACATGGGACACGACCATTAGATATAATAAAAACAAACGTATAATAAAAGAACATTTCTTTGGACAAGGTAAACATAAATTGTGCACATAATGTTTAAAATGATAACAAGGTAAATACTATTTTCCCCTGTCAACCTTTAGAGAATTTAAAAATGTTGGACAAAACCGAATTTTAAATTAATATGCTGTTTTTTTTTTTTGGGGAAATTGTAGATATGGGTTATGTTTCATAGATTAGCAATCAATAAAATATTTATTATATTACCAAACTTCTTAAACATGAGTTTATCTTACATATAACATGTTGAACCTGTAACAAAATCGGGAATCCCACCTGGAAGAGGTCACTGTACTGTATTTGAAATTAAGCAAAAGAAACAATTAATTTTTTTTTACTATTTTGAAATTTTTTTTAAATTCAGATATGTTCAATCCATTTCAAATAGAGTTGAACTTGTGCTTTTTTTTTTTGGCAAAATGCATATTTTCTCTTGCTAACTCTGAAAATTATTACACTCTCAGCAAACTATTTAACTTGATATTAATGCGTAGGGTATTAAGGAAAACAAAAAAACTTTATATAAAAAGAAAAAACTTCAGCCTAAATTAAAAAATATAAATATTTTTTAAGTAAACAGTTGGCTCTAAAAGTACGTAATAAACTGTTCACAGACCAATCAGTTTATCATCATTTCTACTGAAAAACCTCGAAGGCATGGTGAAGAAATTCATTCGGTCAGTACACTTAGAATATTATGTAGTTTGTTGTTTGTGGTTTAATATAAAAGATTTTCAGGAACATACCTAATTATTTTTCCAAGAAATATATTTATTTTAACTGTTTTATACATTTATTCAAAATGATTTACTGTCATTTACTGATTTTTTTTTTTAGATATATTTATTTTACGCACAAGACGGATATTTGTGGTTTATTTGTTTCCGTTACAGTTATTATAAATTTTGTTTGCTGTCTGTTCCAAAAAAAATCAAAAATTCCAATTTATATTTAAATTGTTTCTTTATATGTGACCTTCTCCGAGAAAAGGGACCTAGTGTGTGAAAATGAAGTTTTGAGAAAAACGCATTTAAAGTTCCATAACGCATTATCACTGTTTACACACCTTCAGTTTGGAGATGCGATTTGGTATGGCTAGTTATGATTGGGTGCCGACTTTGGTGACGTCATGGTGACGTATTTTTGTTGCTGCTCTGCTCGTTCTCAGCTATCTGTTCGCTTTCAGCAAAGGGTTGATGTAAGTATACTAATACGAAAAAGATTGTAAAAATAACAATAAGAAAGGAAAAGAGTAATGTGACGCTTCAGTCTTGTGCCAAAAATCGAAAAATAAATCTGAACCCGCCAGCAAGAAAAAAAAAATCGAAGCACCGGATCAAGAGAAAAAGAAAGCTTACGTCAAAGCGCCGAAAAAAAGAAAAAACTGAAATTGTCAAACGGAAGAAAATCGAAGTACCAGATCACGAACCACCGAAAAGAATTCCAAGCTCCAAAAAAAATCGAAGACTGACGAAAAAAAACAATTTAAAACCAAAAAATCAAAAAAAAAGTAAAATTTTTATTATTTTTTTTTTATTTTTATCGATTTTTCCAAGTTCGTTTTGTACGTTTTTATGGGGTAAATAAATTTTTATCAGAAATATACATAACTCATTTCATCTTATTCTACACCCTTTTAGATACCAGAATCCACTCTTAAGTCCAAACCGTTCTTTGACACACTTGGTCCCTTTTCTCGGAGAAATTATTTCAATTTAAATTACAAGAACTTCATAAACACACACATAAGGCCATTTACACAACATGTGTTTATAGGCTGTGTGAGTCTACATTTTGCAGATTAAATACAAACAAAAATTCCAAAAAAAAAGAAATAATTTCAAATAAATCATAATCATTTATTTTTACGGAATTGGTAGGTAAAATTTTAACATTTATTTTTAACTGAATAATCATTTGTTTTTGCTGATTTGTCAGTAATTTAAACAACATTTACAAATAAATACAAAAATCATTTGATTTAAATGAAAAGTAAGTAAACCGGGTTTCCTTTAAATCGTATTTTCTGTTTCAAACTACTTTTAACATCGATTCTTTCTGATATTGTTTTTAATATCAATAAGGATCTTATTTAAATGGAGGGGGCTTTTGACAATGCTACTTTGGACTCCATGAGGTTTTCTGCAGAGACGCATGGAGTGAATTCAGTTCTTCACTTTTTGTTATCTAAAGGCTGTTGAACACTGATATTCATTGGGCCATAATGGTTGTAGTTAAGTTCAATATGAGATGCCCTTAAGGGAGGGTACTACCCCCCTCCAACGGTGTATACAAATTGAATTCTGTTATTTTAACAAAAAATTGTATGCTTTCTAAAATCTTTATGGCGAAAATAACAATGTGTATTTTAATATAATTTTTTGATTTTATAAAAACATTCCCAGCAAAAATGAAGCTGCCGAAGAAGCAATAAAAGCATCAGTACTATGGCAAAGGCATCACTTCTTTTCTAATGGTTTCAACGATGAATTCAACATTAGCGTGTCATAGGATGGAAGTATTAAAATGAAGCTACTAGCATTACTCATACTTTACTCTAAGGAAGCAATGATAATACAATGATTAGATATTCTGATGCATAAGTGGAAAATGTCCATATACTTTGTAGTATTTAAGCTTCGATAAAAATTTAATTCATAAGAATGCAGAAAAATAAGTTTAAAGAAGTGAAATTTATGCATTGATTGACAAATACTTTTTATTAAAACAAATAAATAATTCTGCATTAGTGAAAAAATATTTTGTAACATTTTTCAAAAATTTTAATGCATTTTTAGACAAATTTTAAAATATTTTTAGATAATTTAAAAACTGGCTGTACAATTTTGAAACACTTTTAAACAACTTTAAAATATTAAATATTTTTTGCACAATTTTAAAACATTTTTTGACAATTTGAAATAATTTTTACACAAGTTTAAAATTATTTTGGTAAATTCTGAATTAAAACTGGGAATGATGTAGTGTTAAATAAAATACATAATGCAAAAATGCATAGATTGCGTCGTCATAAATAATTAAGGCTGAAAAAATGCAAATGACAGGCCAGCTAGTTTCAATTAAAGGTCAAAACAAATCAGTTTTTCTTGATTTTTCAAAACTTTTATAAAAATTGCAAAACTGCATAAATTCTAACCCTCATGAAATTTTCAACTAAAATATAAAAAATGATTTAATTAAAAAAATTAAAAAATTTCATCCAAACTATTTTCTCAATTTGAATAAATGCTTTAGATTCCAAAAAATACACGATATACTAGTTATAGAAGTAATGAAGAGTGATATTTCAATATATGCATCGGGTTTATATCCAGATTACTGCATTTGAAATATGAGCACATGAATTCTTTTGGAAGTGCCTTAGAATAACACCAAAAAATCATAAAAGAATGTCAACTGAAGTTTAGGAAGCAATGAAAGAAGTTATATTCACAGAATGACTACCATTTTTTTGCTGGGTTCATTAACTTAAATAAAAAAATTATTTCTTTAACAATTTGTTTGTCCAAAGTTAATAAAATGTTTATTCACTTAAAAGAAACTCTCAAATTTTGCCTACTTCTATCAAAAAAAATATATAAAATTCTAAAAATTTTTAATTTTAAATTTGCAAAAGTTTAGCACAAACAAAAATCTCAGATCCATTCATATTATGTCATAACTTTATTTCTATTGCAATTATCAGATTTGAAAGACTTCTATTTACAATTAAAGTAACGCAAAAAATTCCCAAATTTAAAGACAAAACCTTAACTCTAGCATACCTGGGTGCGGTCAACTTTTTAACAAAATTAACAACATGAAGCAACAATTTTAAGTTTAATATGCATTAAAATAAAAAAGTTATTAATTATATTTAATGAGAATTGTTTGAAATTTAATTCCCCACCAAACAAATTGACTTTTATGGTGTTTAATGATCCTGTAGCACATAAAAATATTATATGTAAAAAATGCACGTATTAAAAGCAAACATTAAAATGTAACAGTAAATAGTAACATAAAATAATAATAAAATAAAAATACGATATTTTTTGTTTAGAAAGAAAACACTAATTACCAAAAGTATACTGAAATTTATATGAAATTTGATTATGTGTATAGATGGGGTGACTAGTCATAACTACTACGGGCTTTATCCCCATTTTAAATTTGGGAATAATGGCTGACTGAGAACAAAAATCCCCTATGGGGCTTATAACCGTTTCCTTTATCCAGCTGTTTGATTAGGGTGATCAATGGGAAAATTTTTCCTTATTGAATTACGTTATTACCACGTTACGATTATTATTGAAAATCTGAAAAATATTTTCTTTAAATTTCTAGTCGAAGGAGTTTGGGCGGTAGGCTAAAGGGGAAGACTAAAGGCAGAAACAGAATTAGCTTATCGAAAATTCAAATAATTGTTAAATTACAATAATTCTCAGCAACATTTATTTTCTTAGTAGGATAAATTGTCATTTGCATTTAACTATT
Source organism: Eustalomyia histrio (assembly GCA_949748255.1). NCBI lineage: Eukaryota > Metazoa > Arthropoda > Insecta > Diptera > Anthomyiidae > Eustalomyia > Eustalomyia histrio. Next base: position 37,394,005 of record OX456527.1, read on the forward strand.
TAGATATAACAAAAATTTTGTAAATTTCAGTTAGGTTAGGTTGAAAGAGAGGAATGGATGTGAAGACACTTTCCACAACCAACTCATATCGAAGAATGAGACACACACTTAAGTCGGCTTTTTGTGGGCTCCCATGTCATCCTATCTATTCCAGAAACTTCATCGTGTTGACGAAATTCCTCAGTCTCCTCCAGCAAATTCCACTAAAGTTACCCAAAATTGGAATATTGTCGACAGATAAGTGTTGAGCCTTAATCCTTGCAAAGGTCGGATAGCCACAAGGATAGTGTTCTAAGGTCTTGTTATCCTCCGCATAGATCCAACAAGACACCAAGTTCGCTCGGCCAGATTCAAAATAGGTATTCCGTCAGCGTTTAATACCTAGTGAGAATACTTTATATCTTCCCAAGTTCCCTTTTACCGAATTTTAAAAGTTCCCTAATTTCTCCCTTATATCTTCCTCATCATAAATAATGATACTCGTCTTTTGAGTAAAAAGGCACATCTCAGTTTTATTCGTGTTCACATTAAGTCCCCGTGGGCTAGCCCAGTTGTATGGATTGTGGAGTGCTTCTGAATTCTCCTATTAAAAATGTTTAGGATTTATTCTTCTCATTGATTTAAATCCTAAGGAGACTGTTCGTGGTGATCACCCATAGGAGTGGGGAATGGGTGCCACCGACCTGGTGGTAATTCATCGCTTCCCTAGCATATGACCTATCCAGTCTACAAGAGCCCTATCAATGTTAAACTGGTCTAAGCACCGGATAATCGTTTTTGGTTAAGACATTTTTAAATGCTACTACCCCATATTAATAAATATAGTCATATATACAGGGTGGTCCAAATACAGATATCTTTTTAAATCATATGTTTTTTGTTTGAAATATTAAATATTTGCCAGTATCATACCTCCGCGAACCAAAATAAGTTGCTTTACGCTTGTAGACTTATTTCCAAGGTGAGAGCTGTGAGCACCCACATCGCGTGCTGTACGCAAGTTTGTACAAAAAGTTCGTAAAACTTGCAATCTGGTGGATAACACTCATAGTTTTAGCCGTCGTACGGTGCATAACGATGAGAATGTGGCTGCTGTGCAACTCAACCTCAAAACATCGACTCGCTATCGATCTCAATAACACGACATTTCACGCACCAGCATAATGAGAATTATGCACAGAGATCTCGGCTTCTTAGTTTGGGCCTTACAGAAGCTCCAATCGGACATCGAATTTGACCGAAAAATCATCATTCCAGGTAAGGCATATTTTCATATCGGCGGCTATGTCAAGAAAATTGTCTCATCTGGGGATCGGAAAACCCACTCGTTATTGTCGAGAAACTGATGCATCCACAGGGAGTTACAGTTTGGTGTAGATTTTACATTGGTGGCATCACTCAACTATCATTACGGACTTTTTATGGCCTAAAATGAAGATATAAACTTTGGATAATCTTTGGTTTCAGCAGAATGGCGCTCCATGTCACACAGCTCATTAAACAATCGATCTGGGCGATGACAATTGGCCGCCTCGAAGCTGCGATTTGACCTGTTAACATTTTTTTTCGAGGGGTGCCGTTAACAACCGATACTATCCCAATAATCTAGTACCAATCCAAACCCTTAAGTCTAATATAATCCGAGCCATCCGTAAGAATGAAATAGAAACCTTCAAAAAAATTATGGCAAATTCTGCTGACAGAATGAGCTACTGCGAAGCCAGTCGTATTAATGAAATCTTCTTCCATAAATAATGGAAATATTTGTCATTTCAAATAAAGCCATAATATCCCAAAATAAAATAGAGGGGTACTATGTATAATTCGGGAATAGCAAATAATAACAAATATTTTTAAATGAAAATGGCTTTATTATTTTTCGAAATATTCCCCTTGATGATCAATACACTTTTGAATTCGTTCAATTCATTTGTCATAGCAATTTTTTCATTCCTCTTGAGATACCTCCAAAACATGGTTTTTTGAACGCTTCAACTGCTTCTTCGGCGCTCGTAAATCGTTTGATCACGCATTTTACCTTTGATATTCGGAAACAAGAAGAAGTCATTGGGTGCTAAATAAGGACTGTATGTAGGTTGAGTCATCAATTCGATGCTTTGACTGTTCAAAAATTCACCTGTTAAACGAGATGTGTGAGAGCTCGCATTGTCTTCTGCGGTTGGTTTTATGAATTTTTTCGAAGACTTCTGGCAAAAAATGGTCATGTACCACTCAGAATTGACCTCCTACGTTAGTCAAGCGAAACAGTGGCCACATGACCCATTCGGCCGAAGAAAAAGGCGACCATTTGCTTCCATGAACAACTCTTGTTGGATTTATCTCATCTTGGAATACCCACAAGGTCGATTGCTGTTTTGTTTCCGGCTTATACGTATATATCCATGATTCGTCACCTGTCACGATTTTATACACGTCTTTTGAAGCACCACGGTCGAACTTTGTAATAATTTTCTTACACCAATCGACGCAAGCCTTTTTTTAGAGTGATTGATAAATTATCCATGGAGAACAATTTTTTTTTTACAACAAAGTGTTCATGCAAAATCAAATGTACATATTGAAGTGGAACAAATGTGCAAGGATGCCTCTATCTCACAATATGTCACATGACGATCTTGCATTATAAGTTCACGCACTGCATCGATGTTTTGTGGCACAACAACTGATTTTGGACGACCTTCACGGAATTCGTCGGCGACCAGCGATATACTGTGGTTTTTTATGGTGCTTTATCGCCATGCAAAGAACTTAGTTCATCGACACATTGTTGTTAAGATAATCTACGTTGATGGTTGTGAAAAATAATCCAACGAAAACTTTCTCTTGAAATTTCCATTTTCCTGCATTTTCTTAACTCACTGTAAACAAAACAAATAGCACGTGAACATCAAAACATTGTGAGTACGTTTATGCTAAAAAAATGTCAAACTTTATTATGGTGTTGCCAGATTTAAGCTATTGACATTAGTGTTGCCAGTTCCCGAAATATTTATAGTAACCTCGTAAGTTTATTTTAGTTCATTTCATTTAATTTTTTTAGTTCATTATTATTTAATTTTTATATGCAGATTAAATAATCTCGTGTTAAACATGGCAAACCACCTCATAGGACAGTTTCCATTGAACGTTCTTTTAACTACGCGTGTTGCTTGAATTTAAGCAGCTCACTAGGGTTTTGATTCATGATCGGCTTCAGAATTTTCAGCAAAAAATTATGTCAGACTTATTGGTCTCGTCTTTTACTTTCTACCATAATCTGGGGGGTAAATGCTACTTTTAGGCATGTATAGAAAATATTCGCCAGATGTTTTTATCTTCATAACATTTATATTTTTATGTAATCAAAATTTTGTGAAATCTATTCCCATCAATACCACTTTTTTATGCAGTTCCTTTATAAAAAAAATTCTAAATTATTAAAAACACACAAAGAAGATCCAATTTTTGGCAACATATTTCCTTCCTAAACACCCTTGTAGGCATACTCAGCAGAAGCCGTATATTAAGCTAGAATACAAGCACATTTAATTTGTAGTGCTTGTACGTAAGTAGAATTTTTGTGCTGGAAAATTTTCAGAATTATTTTTGTATGCCTATGTATGGAATTGTTGAATGCCTACTCAGGATGTGTGTTTAACTATGGATATCAAATAAATCCATATCAACATGTGTGTGTATTGTATAAGAGTATAAAATCCCAATATAAATACGTACTATGTGGAAGTATTTATTACCCCCTATATGAGGAATATTGTAAATATTTTCTTGTGTAGATAAAAAGTAAGGAAAACTTATTGTATTACATTTATTATTATGTATAAAATTAACCATAAGTAAATTACTTTGACATACGTATAAAATATACCAACAATTTTGTTTGATAAAAAGAATTATATAAATAATAATCCAATAATGTAGAAAGTGTAAATGACTTAAGCCGTACTGTTTTATGTTACATATCTAAAATTCAGAGTGGAAGAATAGCCATTAGAACGAAAAGTAATTATAAATGAGTTGGAGTAAAAATTTAAGAAAACTTAAGATCCTAAAACTTGGGTGCTCTTTCTAAAAGGCCTTTTTTGCAATCTGAATTCAGAACTGATCCATCTCAATAGAGTTTTGTGATATCTTAACATAATTTAATTTTAGTAATTTTTATTTTTAAATATACAAACTACTGTTAATAAGTGTCAGGAAGTTTTTACATAATTATATTTATGACCTATTATTTTGGGTGCGTGTAAAGATTGTAGGTACACAGTAAAAAGGTATCACAAAATTTTAAGTAATTAAAAATATTTGTTAAAATTGACATTCGAATTATGACGATTGTTTGAAATGTTTATAAATTGTTATTTTTCATGAAAAAAGGTATTTGAAAACAAAAAATTGAAGTTACAAAAAAATAACATAAAGTTTGTGTATTTACAAATTCCATTGCTGGTGCATTTTAAAAATTGTTATACATATTTGTACACTCAGAATATTATGTAGTTAACTGTTTGTAGTTTAATAAAAAAGTTTTCCGTTCCATTTAAAAATAAAGGAAGATACATTTATTTTTCAAAGAAACATCTATATTAACTTTTTTTATACATTTATTCGAAATAATTTACTATCATTTACCGATTTTTTTCAGTTTCATTTATTTTTTTCATTTGTTTGAAATTTAATAAAAATTTACCCACAAAACGGAAACTTGTTGTTTATTTGTGTCCGTAACAGTTATTACAAATTTAAATTTTGTTTGCTGTCTGTTTCAAAAAAAAATATTCAAAAAATTTCAATTTGTTTTTTTATTTAAATTGGTTGTATATATACACATTTTTTCAATACAATTTACAAGAACTTCATAAACACACATACATATTCAAATTCATTCACACAAAAAATGTTTATAGCTTCATATGCATACATACATTTTGTATTGTACGAGTATTTAAAAAAAAAACAAAAAATACAAAAACGGAAATAATTTCAAATAAATGAAAAAAACATTTATTTTTTAAGGATTGGTGGGTAAAATTTTGACATTTATTTTAACTGATTATATCAGTTGTTTCTTACGGATGTGTCAGTTGATTAATCAACATTTAAAAACAAATAACAAATGGCATTTAATTTAAATGAAAATTAAGTAGACCGGTTTTTAAATGAAATATCATTTCTTTTAAATGATATTTTCAGTTATTTTAACTTACAAACTTTTTTAAGTGTATTTACAAAAATATTTCATAAAAGATGTTTAATATTACAAACATAATTTTGTAATTTGTTTTATGTAACCCCTCTCTTACCAATCGATACAGAATCACTTTCTGTCAAGGAATATACCCTAAAACTAAACAGTCTGACTTTGATAAAATTTGTATATGTGGTAGGGGTCAAATATCTTTTTAATATTCGTCCTAATTTAGATCCCATGTAAACATAAATGGGCTCTTATATGATCATACATGGCCATATACGTAAATACATGACTCAATATAAGACCATACATGATCTCATATATGACCATATATCTGAAGTTTGAACGAGTATTTTAGGCCTACTATAGACAAGTGAAAGTAAACTTTAATCGTTAAAGTCAGCTGTTTCCGCCAAGAAACTTTTTTGGAAAAAAAAAAATTTAAAGTAAAATTATATCAATACCCAATAAAAATAAATGGAAGTGATTCTTAAGGAATCAATTTTTCATTGATTCCAGAGTATCATTTAATTCTGATTTTCCCATTCTAAAGCAGTTCTTTTTCACAACTTCCAAAAATGTGATTTTTAATGAAATTTATGTCTTTTCAAATCTACGACCAGTGACTTATTTTAAAAATAATAAAAGTTAAACGTTAACTAGATATTTTAATATAAATTTGATATTCATAACTATGGTTACGTACTAAATCTTGGTTAATTTGAAACAAGTTACCAGGTTTAAGTGATTTGTATGAAATTTTAACTTTGAGTTTCGAATAAAGTATTTTAAAAAATAAGGCACTATTACTGAATGTAAATTAATAAAAGCTTTTTAAACTGCCGAAATTGACTTTTTGTACTTTGCACCTTTATTTGTCTTTAAATATATTCAGTTGAACCCCGATGGTCATTAGTTGCCAACTACTATGTATCAAACAGTTTTACTTAAGAAAAAGATGCTAAAATCACGTTTATAAGATGGAAAAATTAACTAATATTATCAAAAGTTGTCTGTTACGAATTGTCAATTGATATAGAAAACTTTATATCGAACCTACTAAACTGTTTCAATATGCGTTAAAATTTAAATAAATAATTCATAATTTATTTGGGAACATCAAAAGATCTAATTTTTCACTAAACCAAAAGAAGGGCTTTAGATGCAATGAAAAAGGATCATAAAAGAAAACTTCCACCCTATGACACCCCTATGTAAAAATCATTGGCTCCGATCCAAATTTTCACAACACCGGAATCAAAATCAGCAAAAACAAAGTGACAAAAGAAGAGAATAAGAAGCAGTGATTTTGATTTCGCTGTTGTGAAAATTTGGATCGGAACTAATGATTTTTACATAGGGGTGTCATAGGGTGGAAGTCTTCTCTTATGGATTAGTGAAAAATGGGATCTTTTGTTCTTCCCAAATAAATTTTTAATTTTAGCAGGACATTAGTAATTATTTTCCCAATGTTCCGTTAACTATTCCATAAATTTGACTAACACATTTTTTGTTGTTTCCCATATAAAGCTTAAGTTTGACTGCTGGTTAAATTATAACGGGATATTCAGAGCCTTATTTATAAAATTATATTATCTGATATTAGAAGTTAAAAATTTATACAAATCACTTAAACCTGATAAAAAAAACCAAAGTTTAGTACTTAACCATAGTTATGCATATCAAATTTATATGAAAATATCTGTAGTTAACGTTTAACTTTGATTATTTTTTTAAATAAATTAGCTTGGAAAACAGCTAAATGTCATTCAAAATTACATTTTTGGAAGTTGTGAAAAAGAACTCCTTTAGAAGAGGAAAATCAAAACCAAATGCTACTTTGGAATCAATGAAAAAATGATTCCTTAAGAATCACTTCCATTTATTTTTGCTGGGAAGGGATTTTGCATAACATGTATTAAGTTAATAAATATTTATTAATAAAAAAACACTTTTCTACCCTTTTTTTATAAACACCTTTTATTTTGTTTTCACCTAATATAAAATCAGCTGACCCAATGTTGTCACTTGCTTATTTTTTAGCACAAAATGTATGCGGACATTTGGTACAATTTTTGTTATACCCATTTAAAGCCGATTCAGCTTTAAACTGGCTTTAATTCTGACTATAATAGCAAAATAGATAATAACAGCCGACTTTAGTGCTTTACAACGATTACGGCCATTATTAATATTTTTTTTTTTTTTTAATAGACTTTCAAAAGTATCCAACATGCTGTCAAACAATAAACAAAATTAAAAAAATGTTTGAATTTCTTCCCCATATTTCAGTGTGTCAACTCCGATGCACTAGAAACATATTTCATAATAGGATATCAAATAAAGGGCACTAGTGTCCCAAAATTTTTTTTTTGATAAAACAACTTTCAACTTGTTTTGAGAAATTTCTTGACTTCAGACTACTTGTACTATATTGGGTCACTATGAAGAACTTGACTATCGGCAGCTACCAATTATAAAAGACCTCATTTAATTTATTTGTCAAGAACTACCTAAAGTTAAAGTATAATGGAAAAAATCCATCCAATTCAGATATATATACAGGTTGGTTGAAAAGTTCCTGCGCTCACCAAGAGATGGCACTGCTAGCGCCAAACTTTTTTTTTCTCAAGTTGGTATAACTGTCCTGAGAACACATGCAAAGTTGCAAGTCATTCTGTCAATTCTTTCTTTGTTTACAAGCCATTTGAAGTTGACGTGTCATTGATTTTTTTTAATATGGAAAAAATTTAATATCGTGCAGTCATTATTCTTAGTTTTGAAGGGTTTAAAAGCAAAGGAAATTTATGAACAATTGTTAAAAATGTATAAGGAGTCCTAACTTCAAAACGCACCGTTGAATGGTTGAAAAGTTTCTGCGCTCGAAATTAAGGAATACTGTTTTTGTTACGAAAGATATTTTTTTATTCAATATAATCTCCTAGAAGCTCAATACACTTGTTCCAATGATCTTCCAATAATTTTATCCCATCCTTATAATGGTTTTCCGGAAGCTCTGCAAAATAACCGTCTACGGCTGCTATGGCCTCATCATTTGACGAAAAACGCTTTCCACGAAGGAATCGGTTAAGATTTCTGCAGAGATAGTAGTCACTGGGAGCCAAATCTGGTGAATACGGTGGATGTTCAAGCAATTCGTACTTAAATTCTTTGAATTTAGCCATCGTCAAAACACTTTTGTGAGCAGGTGCATTGTCTTGATGAAAGATTATTTTTTTCTTCTTTAAACCAGGTATTTTCTCACGAATTTTTTCATCCAGCTGATCCAAAAGGCTGCAATAATATTCAGAGTTTATCTTTCTGAAGATAGTCAATCAACAAAATTCCTTTTGCATCCCAAAAAACTGATGCCGTAACCTTCTTTGCTGATCGTTGTGACTTCACCTGCTTTCGAGCTGAACAACCAGCTTCAGTCCACTGTAAACGTTCGTGTTTCAATTTAGGATCATGGTGGTAGATCCAAGTCTCATCCATAGTTATAAAACGACGCAAAAATTCGGTTTTATTCTGCTTAAAACGCTCCAAATTACGCTGAGAAATTTGTTTTCGATCCAGTTTTTCTTGAATTGTTAATGTGTGCTGCGGCACTAACTTTCCAAACAGTTTTTTCATACGTAACTCTTCATGTAAAATATGGAGTACTCGTTCGTCTGAGATGCCTATGGCATTAGCAATTTCACGCTTAATCAAACTTGGATCTTCACTAACCATATTATGTAGCTGCTCAATGATTTTTGCTGTGGTTGCAGTTTTTGATCGTCCTTCTCGTGGATCGTCTTCAAGGCTGGTACGACCACGTTTAAATTCATCAGCCCAAAATTCAACGGTCCGTTTTGAAGGTGAGGACTCCTTATACACTTCTAACAATTAAAAACAAAGAATCTAATGACTGCACGATATTCAATTTTTTCCATATAAAAAAATCAATGACACGTCAACTTCAAATGGCTTGTAAACAAAAAAAGAATTGACAGAATGACTTGCAACTTTTCATGTGTTCTCAGGACAGTTATACCAACTTGAAAAAAAAAAAGTTTGGAGCTAGCAGTGCCATCTCTTGGTGAGCGCAGGAACTTTTCAACCAACCTGTAAGTAGACCGGTTTTTAAATGAAATGTCATTTCTTTTAAATGATATTTTCAGTTTAATTTAACATACACATTATTTTAAATGATATTGGTCATAGAAATTAATCAAATCTATTTGAAAAAAGTGTGATAATTTTTAATACTTCCACTAAATAAATTCGCTGTAGTAAATTTCACAAAAATCAATACATTAAGTTTCAAGTTAAGACTATGTCCTAATATGATCCTGCATGATTTTAAATTGAAATAGTTAAGTTTTCGATTTTAGATTGTGTAATCATCAATTTTTATCAATGATTAATATTGGTGTTGGTGTTGTAAAAAGGATTTTTTTATCTAGATTTAAGAAATTTAAAATGTAGAATTTTAGTCAATTTCCTATCGAAACATCTTAATTTCTAATTATGAAATTCTTATTATATGTATTTCTGTTAAATGTTATGAAGGCTTAAAAATATTCCAACCCTCTTTTAAGCATATAATCATAAACTTATATTTTTGAGTTTAATAATAGTTTTATACAAATTTAGCAGACTCCTTTAATTCCTCGTACTTTTAAATGTCATCCAATATTGATTAATTTATAAATATATTATTAGAAAATATATATGTATATAAAAACAATATGCTTACCCCTTACTATAAATAGTACATACAACAGCTTGTTTGTAAAATATTATTAAACAAATTTACAGACGATGACTTGCAGGAATTAGTAGTTGTGGTTAAGTTGGCTTTTAAACGACTGTGGACACAATAAAACTTGATAACAAAATTAATTGCCCACTAAATTGTTTCATATTCAGTTAAGCTTTAATTGTTATTACAATTTAATACTCTCATTAAGATATAATGTGATGCCTTTAAAATAATCTCGCGCCTTTGTAATAATATGTTATGTATTAAATTCCTTTGAATGCGTTAACTAGAAGAAGAAAAAAAAGAAACATAGATTTAATAAAAACTTTTATAATCATAAACACAAATAAAATGGGATTCGTTATGTCAATTAAATTTTATGCCATTGGAAAATTTTGCCTGAGCGAATTTGTTTTCTTCAGTGTATTTGCACATATGTAATGATAATGGAATTCGCCGTTATCATAAACTAGGAATTTATTAAATTAAATTGTATGTGCTGCATAAAAAATAGGGTGCCACTTATTTTGTTATTTTAAATATGATTTTCAATAAGAATGGAAGAAATTATAAAAAATGTAGGTGATTTCAGTAAGACGTAAGTTTGAAGGCGAATGAGTGTTGGCATAGAAATAATACAAGCTTATTTAAGGCAATTTTCTTAAAACAAAAGTTATTTTTGAATTATATTATAATGTATAAATATAAGTGCTGCCCTTATGAACATATATGTGTAGCTCCGTAGGTGTTTATGTGTAACTAACATTTGCCACTGTTTCACTAATACTAGTAAACACTGTAGTTGTTGCTTTTTACTAACGCGTACAAGTATTTCATAGAGAAAAAAAATCTGCACCATAAACAATACAATTACTTTAATATGTTAACAAGAATATTTATGCTAAATATGGTTTAAATATGCATTATTTTTTGCTGAAAAAAAAATTTCAAGTAAGCAGAAAATTGTATATCGATAACAAGATTTTTATGGCATTAAAATGGAAAATATTATTATTCCTATAGACCTAAGAAAGTGAAAAGATAAAATCTTCAGGTGTTGCTTTGTACAAGGTAAAATAGAAAATATTTGTAGCAATTTTTGCTTTTTAATCGAAAATATGTAAGAAAATTACAAAACTCGAAAAGCCGAAATTGAATTCTTAATCAAGCTACAGGGTTTCCGCCGGGAAGGTATACTACTTTGTTTTGCCGCCATTTTGGTAAACATTAGTCTTGACAGTTCATGTGGCAAATTTATTATGGAAAAATATTCGATAAACCAACGCGTTTTAATCGTTAAAATATTTTATCAAAATCAATCATCGACTTCTGTGACGATGAGAAAGTTATGTGAAATTTTTGGGGGAAACAACGCAACGTGCCAACAAAACGCACAATTTATCGTGTAGGGTATGATTTCGAAGAAAGAGGGTCTGTAGGTGATATGCCCAAGCATGGACCACAACGTACTGCAAGATTGGCGGAAAACATAACTGCTGCTCAAGAAAGTGTTCAAAACAATCCATCAATCTTAATTCGACGCCGTGCTCAGGAGTTTGGTCTTCAAAGAACAACTTTGGCCACAATTTATACAAGGATTTGCATTTGTTTCCATTTAAGATTCAGTTGACACAAGAGCTTCTTCCACAAGACCATTTACGCCGCCGTACATATGCCAATAGGATGTTACAGCTCGCCCAAGACAACACCGATTTTCATGAAAAAATCATAACGAGTGACGAGGCACATTTTCATTTGAATGGATATGTGAATAAACAGAATATTCGATTCTGGGCAATGGAAAACCCTCAAATTATTCATCAGCCACCTTTACATCCATTAAAAGTGACAGTCTGGTGTGCAATTTGGTCAGGTGAAATCATTGGACCTTACTTCTTTGAAAATGGAAACGGCGTAACGTTAACTGTGAATGAGGAGCGATATCGTGATATGATTGAAAACATTTAAATGCCACAACTGCATGCTTTGGGCTTGATTAACATGTGATACACACAGAAAAAAATCATTGTAAAATCAATTAAAACAAGATTAATTTAACAGTTTTTAATAATGATTTTGCTTCATTAGCGTTTCCTGTTAATTTAACATGATTTTACAGTAAAACAAAAATAAATTTTTTTCTAATAAAAACAATTGGAAATCATGTAAAATTTACATTTTTGTTCCAGTAAAATTTAAGGGATTATCATGTAAAAATTATGTTTAAGTCCTTTAAAATCAACAGTAGAAAATGTAAAAATAACATGAATTTCATGTTTAATAAACACGAATTTCATTTAAAATTTACTATTAAATCACTTAAAATTAAAATGATGACCATATTGAAATAACATGAAATTCCTTGTAAATTTGAAATGATTTCTATATTAAAATAACTTTAAAGCAATCTTGGTTTAGTAAAAAACAATTTACATTTTATTCATTATTTGTTTTTACATATATAAGTATAACATAAATTTTACAAAATTTACAAAAATTTATTTCTCAAATACATTTTACGATTATTAATTGGGAAAAGATGTAAAGGTGGACTTGTAAATTCATGGAATTCTTTTAAAATTATTTCATCCTTTAACTTGCCTACTACATATGATTGGATATTATCATCAAAGTTGCGAGTTTCAACTTCATAACAGAACATAAATTTGAGAATAAACACTCTCCATTTACTCTAAAGAAGGTGGCATTTATTTGAATGCAGTAGCTCGAAATATATATTAATCTAATAAAATAAAGAGTGCAAGTTAATAATAGATCACTTTTCTAAGTTAAATAAAACTTACTAGTTCGTCATATTTGCTATTATTTTAAAGTGGTCAATCGCTAAGAAATTCATTATTACTTATAGATCGCAGTTAGAAAACTCCCTTGAGAGAGAAGCTTTTAAGGCCAGTAAAATTGGTTCATCAAATTCAGAACAATCATTATGCGAAATCGAATCTGAATCACGCTTTGTCCTTTACGTATTTTTACCAAAGTTTACCAGCACAAGAAAAGTTTTCTATTATTTCATCTACTATTGCTGGCAAATCTTTTGGCGATAATTTTACATTGCGATAAAAAATGTCCTCCAATAATTAGAATTTTTCATAAGAACTTGTAATGGATTATCCTTTAAGGCTGTCTTCTTAAATAAGTTTAAGACTCTAAAAAAGTAACAACAATTAATGGTTACAAAAACCTTGATTTCTTAGTTTGCCTTAAATATCTTGGAACCCTCATCTGATGTGCAAAGGGATGAACTCGGAGTGTTTGTTGTGCTAACATTAGATTGATTTTGTAACCAAGAGACTACTTTATCGGCAATCGTTTCAGACAAGGTATCCGTCGTCAATACCATGTAACATAGGAAAATTATGGAAAGGTTAGGCAAAACTAAACAATTAGATTATTTAAAATGCTTTGTCTTTACCTCACTTTTTCTCCAAATAATTATTTTTTTTCGGAAACAGGTATAGCTTCCTTTATGTCCTCTTTTGATATGTATTTTAGGCTTTCAAATGTTATTTCAGCTCCTAAGCAATAATATAGTTTTTGTTAGAAAATAAACAAAAATAGATTATTACTTGTCAAATAAGGCTTTACTTCATTTACAATAAGTCGAAAGTTTTCAACAGATCGTCTAATTGAGAACTTTGGTTTGTATTTTGAACCACTGGAATATTTAAAATTAAATTTCCTTCTACATCGCTGTTGAAATTAATGGTTTCTTGAAGAGACACAACACACACAGACTTTCTAAATTCTTATTATTATTGTTAGACGCAGCCATTATTATATTTTTTAGAATAAAATTCACACATAACAAAAAACACAATAAGAATGCTTGTGTTTTGTTTTTTAAAGTAGCTGTACTTTTTGAAATTTGTTTACGAGTTTACATGAATTCATTCAATTTTTACATTTTTCGTGTTATTTTTACATTGCTTAGTTGTTATTTTTATTTGATTTTAGTGTTGATTTTAAAATGGTTAGTGTTATTTTTAAACAAACCAATGCAAATTTTACTTAAAAAACTTTAATTTTTACTACAAAATTACAACTTTAAAATTTAACATTGGCCAATGTTATTTTTACCTTGAAAAAGGTAAAAATTAATGTGTACAATTTTATTTTTACGTTAACAATTTAAAAAAACAATTTTTAATTTAAAATTAACATGTTTAACTGTTGATTTTATTTGAAACAACGAAAATGTTAAATTAATTTATTTTTTTTTTTTTTTTGCAGAAATTTACAATGACTTGAAATTAACATTTTTTCATGTTGATTTTACATTGCGGTTTTTTTCTGTGTGTATCAACAAGACGGTGCCACATCGCACACAGCCAGGATTACAATGGAATTACTGCGAGACCTCTTTCCACAACAAGCTATTTCAAGAAATGGTGATGTTGATTGGCCTCACGGTCGCCTGATTTGACTGATCCGGACTTCTTTTTGTGGGGATATCTGAAAAGCAAGGTTTATGCAAACAAACCAGAAACGCTTAAGCAACTCAAACAAAATATTTATGATGAAATTAATGAAATGCCGTGTGAAATGTGTGAGAATGTAATGAAAAATGTGCTCAAAAGGGCTCGCATTTGTGAGGCTAACAGAGGCGGACATTTATCTAATATTTTATTTCATACATAATTGCCGACATTAAATAAAACATTTATCAATATAAGATTCATTCTCTTTCATTTAATCAAAAATTATAAACAAACAAATTGGTATACCTTCCCGGCGGACACCCGTATATATAACAGTAGAAGTGCCTGGGTATACTTAAAGAACAGTTTTTATTTTTTGATTTCCCATGAAGAACATTAGACCGTGTCAGAAAAAAAAGTTCACGGTACACCTTCGAATATAAAGTGTTGTTGCAAGGTCATTTAAAAAAAAATTTTTTTGCCGAACGTAGGTGTCGCTTTTTTAAATGTTTCGTATTTACAGTCCGATCTTAAAGCGTGATCTGTCGATTTTTTTTGTCTCGGGGAGACCAATACTTGCCATTGATCCATTGATCTCAAGTGTTCCGTTCTAGTACTTACCCCTCAAATCTCAGTTACTACCACCCAAATGTGCGACCCTAATGTCAGAAAATTAAAGCTCGCAAAAAACCATAAAACTTTTGATAAGGAAGTATTTCGATAACTCCAGCATCAATATATCATACTTTAATATCTGATTGTAAATACTGAAGATATAAAGAAACATTTAAAAATGTAACCCCTACATTCCGCAATAAAAAAATACTTCCTTAGCAAGCGTTTTATAATTTTATGCAAGCTTTAATTATCTGCCATTAGGGTGACACATTAGGATGGTAGGAAATGAAAATAAAATTAAAAAAGGTGACCCCTACGTTCGGCAAAAAAGTAAACTTTTTTTAAAAATGACCTTGCAACAATACTTTATATTCGAAGGTGTACGGTGCAGTTTTTTGCCATACATGGGCTTGCCATACATGGGCTTGTATATGGACATACATGATAAAATTTGTCCATGCATGGTTTAATATATGACCATAAATGATCTGATATATGACCATATATCTTAGGATCCGAAATTTAATTGTATATGGTCATATATAAGCATACATGAATACATACATATATGAACATATATATATAAATATATATTGCCATACACCTTAAAATTTCTGAACCGACTCAAGAAGAACTTGCAAAATCATTGGGAGTCGTTCAAGCAGCAATTTCAAAACGTTTGTAAGCAGCAGGATTCATTCAAATGCAAGCAAATTGGTTACAACACAAGCTGAAGCCGCGAATCGTTAAAAGACGAATTTGCATGTCCGAAATGCTGCTTGAACACCATAAAAAGAAGTATTTTTTTTCATCGAATCATTACACAGAGAAAACAGATTCATTGTAACAAGCGAATTTTTTTTCAACCGCATGTTTTGGTTAAAGATGAGACACCGATATATTTGTTTGTCGCAACCGAAATTCTGTTACTGCAACAGAATTTAAGTTGAAATCAAATATTTCAATTGTATCAGGAAAACATTTAGTTGGGGCTGCAACCAAAATATGCAGTTGGCAAGAAATTCAGTTGTCACGATGAATCTGTTTTCTCCGAATACACGCAATAAAAAATTGATCCATTATGACAACCCAAAGCGCAAGAAAGCCGGCCAACCAGCCAAATCAAAGACGAATATCCATGAGCCAAGGTAATGCTCTGCATTTGGTGGGACTAAAAGGGTCTAATCTATCATGAGCTGACGAAATCGGGCCGAATGATCACAGGGAACCTTGTCACGCAGAGAAAAAACATGATTGCAACAGGATCACTGCTGCTATATTATACTTGCTGCATTCGAGTCTGGTTGTCACAATCAAGTTATTGGTTTTATATAGGTTCTAAACATCAATATGGTCTTTACCATCATTATTATAGTGAATATTTTATTTTTTCGTGATTGCTTCTTTCTATTTTAAAACATGATTGGCTGTAACCATACTGTGGTAATAAAAATTCTGACAATGAAAAAATATAATAATTTTGGAACTATAAAACTCTGACAACAGTCAATAAATAATTATTAATCAAATAGAACATCACTTTAATATTTGCAGTCACAATACTGGCTTGTTTTCATAATATTGCATCAGTTCAGTCACCCAAGTAAAAATGATAATAAGTGATCATTTTCACCAGTGGGGTTTTATTTTCAAAAATGCCTTATAGATATAACATTATAATTTAAAGTAATCAATTCATTGTCGAAAACATTTTTAAAAAGATTAAAGATTTTATAATTTTTAATTAAATTTATAACTTTAAATTTAATTAAATATTAAATTTTTTTAATATATTTTTTAATTCATTTCTTGAAAAACAATGACTTTCTTGTGAAAAAGTACTCAGAATATTAATAAAATAATATCTTTGATGAAAATGTATTTTTAGTCTGGATCGAGATAATAAAAAATTTTTTTTCTAAATGAAAAATTTTCTTATTTTTATTAAGTCATCATCGAGAATATACAGAAAAAGTTATTAGACACAAGCTGAATGGAATGCTATTTTTGGTCCGCTACGACCTTCATCAACATTCTTCGTGCCCTTGAAATTGCCAATTATCAATATATCTATTTAACCCACAAATCAACGGAAAAAGCTATTTATGCTAACATACAGTTAATTTTTTTTTTATTATTGAGTTTAGATGAAATTTAACTACTACTTTGTGACTTTATTATAAAGAAAAGTCTGTAGAACCCAAGAGTTATTTTGTACGAAAAGGTTTCTAATACAAAACACTAGAAATTATTCTGATAGAAACATGTTTAAATTCGAAGTAAAGTAAAATTTTCAGATTCTGCAAACCGTTTCTGGTTAAAAATTCATATATTCTTAAAAATCTGAGATTTTGAAAAATTCTTAGATTTTAAAAAATACTTAGATTTTAAGGACTTTTTCCGTAGAAAAATTCTTAAAATCCAAGCACTTTTTCTAAAAGAAAAATTCTGAGACTCTAAGTAATATCTAAAAAAAAAATTGAAAACGTTTTTAGAATCTAAGAATTTTTCTATTAGAAAAAGTGCATAGAATTTATGTTTTTTTATTAAAGCAATCCTTAGAGCTTAAAATTTTATTGAAGAAGTGTTTTCTTGAAAAAGTCCTTTATAACAAATTTTTTCTTCAGCAAAGACATTTTTTTAATGAAATATTCTTAATATAGAAAGTGGCCGAAATATGCGACCAAACATGAAAATATTTCGTTAAAAGAGGTAAAAATAAATATTTTTTTATTAAGTGTAGAGTACATATTCCAATGAACAAATCAAGTTATATTTAAAGAAATTCATACGCTACTAAGCGTATGAGTATTTTTTAATATAACAATAATTATTATTCCTCATACGCTTAGTAGGCCAACACATTACTGTGGTAATTGAAAAATGCACATATACATTTGGCTACAACTTCAAAATTTATAAAAGGATTTTCTTTATTGTACCTTGATTTTTTTTATTTTAAACATGCATGGGAGTAATTAATTGATGATTAAATTATAATTTCATTGATATCTATTATGTGAGTACGGACAATATTTTCATTTAAATTTTATTTTTTACAAATAAATATCCTTTTTATTCATTGATTTCATTGTGAAATGGTAGAGTTTTTAAATTATATTGCAATCAATATTTAATTTATTAAAAATAAATAATTTCAATTGACAGGTAAGCTTTATAAAAATCATTCATGAGTTCATGAGTATGAGTTTGTATGAGTGCTCCATCTCTTAGCAATTAACCCCACCGATGTAAAATAACATAGCAGGGCTACACAACAAAAAAAAAGACATGAACTAAAAATTAATCTGAAATTTCCTTTAAAATAGTTAAAAAATTGTCCTCAATTTAAGTAAAATTTTATTGAAGAAATAAAAATTCATATGTTTGGGTAAAAACTATATAGTTTATATACTCAGAAATAGTTCACACCTTAAGTAATATTTCTTGATTTTAGAAAAAACACAAGTATATTAAATACAAATATTTCAATTTTAAAGAAAAACATCTTAGTTTTAAAAAATTTGCATACTAAAATATAATAAAACTAAGTTTAGTTAAAAAAAATTGGAATATAATTTACTCCCTTTTAGTTCAAAAATGTGTCTAACTTAAAATGAGAAAGTATTTGAACTTAATGTGTGTTCATTTTTTGTTCGCGCGTAGTAAAATTAACTAAATTTTAGAAGGTCATTTCAAAATTCAGTTTTTAAGTCTACCCCTTTCTAATTTTTAAGAAATGTGTTCTAAAAGTTAGTTCAGGCAATTAAACACAAAAAGTAGTACATTTTTTCCTCTGTAAAAATACATATTTATTTGGTTTTAGAAACTGATGAACTATTTCTAAAGAAAATTTTAATGGAACTTAGTTCGGATAAATTTAAAAAAAAAAATTGTTTTTAAGTAAAAGTTTTCTAATTTTTTAGAAATAATAATTTTTGATAAGTAATAATGGTGTATGATTTTTTTTTGTAGCAAAACGTTCAAATCATTTTCAATATTGTTTTCCGAAAAAAAAACAATAAATTAAAAACAAACTAGTTAGTTTTCCTTATTTAAAAAAAAAAATATATATATAATATTAAAGGAAACAAATTAAAGTAACCATTTAAAAAAATTATTGTGCATGATTGTAATTTTTGGTTCGTGATCGAGCGTGAGCGTAAGTCTTAAATATTGAACTTAAAATAACTTAAAATATATTATAAAATTTTGTTAGGAAAAGCTAAAAAATTTCGAATTTGCGTTTTTATGCAATAATTTTGTTTGCTGACTACAATACAAAATATCGCAAGCACATTTTATACATTACGGCATAAAGTCTTTCCTATAATTGACATTGCGCTTATTAAGCCTTATATTTATCGAATACACTAAAACTATTTTTTTTCACTTAATAATAGAATTTGTCAAAGTTTAAGCTAAAAATCCCATAAAATAAATATATGACATTTTTCCATTTACCAATAATAACAAGAAATATAACTGTGATATTGTACTTTGCAACAATTTCTTTAAATTAGTTAATATAAGAAGACATGTACTCCCACTGTTCCTTAGCCATAGATGCCTTGTGTGACTTAGGGCGTCCCTTTTTGTAGTTCTCTCAAGCAGAACCTTTAATTAACTACGAAAAGGATCTGACTTTGTCACAATTTATTACGTTTCAGGATATCCTGCAGTACATTTTTTAATTTGTTTACCTTTTTGCTAATGAAATTTAATTTATATTTTACACTCAGAAAAAAAACATGGTTGCAATATGATCACTGCTACTATATTGTGCTTGCTGCAATCGGGTATGGTTGTCACAACCAAGTTATTGGTTTTCTAACAATCAACATGGTCGCTACCATTATTATTTAGTAAATATTTTATTATTTTATGATTGGCACCTTCTATTTTATGTCATGATTGGCTGTAACCATACTGTGGTAACAAAAATTTTGACTTTGAAAAAAATATGTTAATTATGCAACCATAAAATGCTGGCAACAATCAATAAATAATTATACATCAAATAATACATGACTTTAACATTTACAGTCATAATATTGTCTTGTTTGCATAAAAACCAAAATTTTATCAGTTCAGTTAGTTTGTTTTTACTACAAAATGTCTTAAAAAAGCAATCATATATTGTTTACTAAAACTCGACAATATCAGATGGGTAGAAAATACCTTTCACATGTCATTAAAACATTTCATCAATTGACCCATTAAGATCCAGTTAATTTTCTTTGTAGCTTTAGAATTTTTTTTAAAGGGGTTTTTCGAAAATTTCTTATACATACACTCAGAAAAAAAAGTTTGTAGAAAAATTTGTAAACGGTTTTCAATCCCAATTTACTATTTTTGTACTGATTTTTAGTAAAAAAATTATTATTTAGCAAATCTTTTTGCTATTTACATTTTACAAATTACAGAGTATTTACAGAATATCTACAAATTTTCGTTGCTAATTTCAGAAATCATTTTACAAATTTTTGAAAACCGATTTGCTAAAATTAGCAAAAAAAATTACTAATTTTAAAAAAGTCGATATTGATGGAAATGTTATTTCTAACAATTTAAACTTATACATACATACTTAAATTGCCCTAAAATGTTACATAGGATTAAAAAAGGAATCGGAAGTGAAGATACCGAATCATGTCTAAAAATAGGACATCCACTTAAAATAGCACTAAAAAGTTTTTTTATTTCTAAAAATCAGCCCTAACAACAATTTAAATTTCACCTTAAAAGTAAAAATTAAATTGACTAAAATATTTTTCAAAACAGAAATTACCAAATTAAAACAAAATGATAAATTCGGTTGTGTTTTAAGAATTTTTAAGATTTTTAAGCCTTTGATTTTTTTTTCATTTTGTATAAAACATCTTTTAAAAAATATAATTAAAATTTTTGATGCTCGATAAAAAAATAAATCTAAAACTTTGTACTAATATTAATAGTCTTTAGCAATTTTTTTTGCTGATTTTAGCAAACGGATTTTAAATTCCACTTTATAAAAAGTCTACTAAAATTTAGTAGCGGCTACTAATTTTTCTACTAATTTCATTGTACTACACGTCAGCAGACATGTGTTGCTAAGATTAGCAAAAAATACCGCTGGGCTCAAATTAGCAGAATTTCCCGTAATAACAGCAAAATTTTCAGTTGCCATTACAGACTTTTTGTGGTGAGTGTATAATATTATTTACACTAATCAATTCATTGTCAAAAAGGTGCTATTGAAGGATTTTATATTTTTTTAATTCTTTTCAATAAAAACAATTAGATTTTTTTTTAAAAGAAATATGTTTATTACTTCATTTCTTGTAAAAAGTTCTCAAAATATTAATAAAATATTTTTTATAAGAAAAAGTGTAGAACCCATAATTTTTTTTCTACGAAAAGGTTTTTAACACAAAATAATTTATAAATTTATCTGATAAAAACATTTTTAGATTCAATGAACATTTCCTTAAACTAAAATTCTCAGATTCTTAAAACTGTTTCTTTGATAAAATTCATATATTCATAGATTCGGAAGACTTTTCATCATGAAAAATACTTAGATTCTAAGGACTTTTTCTAGCAGAAATATTCTTAGATTCTAAAGACTTTTTCTTAAAGAAAAATTCTTAAAAACTCTCTAAAAAAATCTTAAAAATGTCTAAGGTTTTTTTTTATTAAAAAAGTCATTAGAACTAAAAAAAAAAACTTTTAAGTATTTTTCTTAAAAAAAGTCCACAGAATTAAAGTTTTCTTGAAAGAAAAGTTCTTAGAATCTATGATTTTTTCCTTAACAATTTTTTTTTTCAAAAAGTTTTTAATATCTGTTTCTTAAATTTAAAGAGCTTTTTCATAGTTTCTAAGAACTTTTTCTTTAAGAAATTTTCTTAGATTATGAATCATATAATGATAATCTAGGAATCATAATATAGTTATGAGGGACCATAATATGATAACATTTTAAGCATAATATAATTAGGTGCGATTATATTATGATAAATTAAATATAACATGATTATTTAGGTCCATTATATGGTAATTTTTGAATCATAATATAACTGTAGAGAACATATTATGGTAAAATATGTTTATTTTATTATCATAATATGATAACCATATTATAGTACGACTATGGTTGGCACAACCATAAACCCAAAAATATATGATGCTCTTCGAATATGATTGCCCCAACCATGTTTTTCTTTGAATTTAGTATAACTAAATTTAATTTAAAGTCAAAAATGTCTAGCAAAAAGTTTGTTAAGAGCCGTGTTCTTGCAAAGCGAAAGTGGGAAAATACTTACACAATGAGTGTAAAGTACTTTAAAATATACGGTATAATATATTACCATAGAAACCATAGAAACAGTTTCATATTTATTAGAAATTTTTATCAATCTAAAGGATAATTTTCACTTAAAAGAAGTGCTTTTTAACTTGATGTTAGAAAATATTTTCCTATTTTTAGGGAGTTAAGTCCAATTTTTTAGTAAAAAATAATTATGTAATGAACTTAATGAAAATTAATTTTTTCTTAAAATCAAGGAAACATTTCCTAACTAACAGTAAAATTTTAGATGATGTATAAACTAATTAGGAGGAAATTTACTTGTTTTTTAATAAAAATTTTATTATCAGTGGTAAAGTTTTTCTATAATTTATAAGTTTTCACCAAATTTTAAGTAAAATTAGTTTCTTAATTTCAAGGAAAATTTTATTAAAAAAAAGTGAAAAAATGTCTGGCGCCATTTTCATTTCAATTTTTCGTCCAAATAAATTAATATTTCTAAATTCTAGTTTATTTTAATTTTTTTAGTGTATGAACTTAAAAGTTTTAACAATTTTGCCAAATCTCTATCAGATGGCGGTCAACAAATAAATTAATATTTTTCATTCCGTGCATTTACAGTGTTGCTATATTGGAAGCCTGTTTTAAACAATAAATGTAGTCCATCTATCAATGTATATGGCTTCAGGTACAATTTTGAGCATTTCCCACTTTCTCCAAATTTTTTCCAATTTACCTTACACTTTTCTGTTTCGAAAAACCACCAAACAATCCGGTCAAACGTGAAATGATTTTTTTTTACACCACGAAACACTTTATCCCAGCAAAATAAAATGGATGTTATTCTGTATGAATCTCTTTTTCAGAACATCCAAAGAAGTTAATAGTGAAAATTTTTCGATTTGTAAGAAGTCATTTTAAATACTTCAAAAATGAAGTCATAAGAATAAAATTTTTGTAACAATTCCATTGATAAGCATATACATTTTTTAATTTTAATATTTATTTATAACAATTTATAATTATAGTAAAATAAAAAAAAAAATTATTTAGTTGGTCCATAAATGGTTAATTGCTGCAGTCATTTAATGCCTTATTGAAAACATGTTTTGCATACCAGTAATATCCACTTTGTCCTGGTCGGAATAATAATTCTTCGCATGTTCAAAATCATATTTTTAACTTTAAAACAAAGATACTCCCTATATTTATTTTGTAGTCCCTATATTTAACAACTTCCGTAAACTAATAAAAAAAATCCATCTGATCATAGATTTTTCATAGCACCGAAACAAATTACTTCCTCCCAATGACGCGCGAAAGTTAAAATCATTAATGATTCACCGAAATTTTCACAACTTCGGGTTCAGTAGATGTAGTGTTTAACAACTTCTTCCTCAGCTCTTATTTTGCTCAGATGGAATATATTCTCTAAAATAATTGAAATAATAATTTAATTTTTTGGGTATGATAAAAACTATTCCCAATTTACCTTAAATTTACATATTTGAACTTTAATAGAAAAGAGCATAAATGAAAATAATATGTGAAATTTTTAGAAAAAGTTTTTAAAAGAATATGACAAAATATTAAAAAAGTTTTATAATTGAAGCGGAGCCGCGAATAACGTTTTAAGCGACAATTTTTACAAAATCTGTTTTTTCCAGATTACCGTTAGAATAACACCCTTTTATGACTTAAAAATTAAATTAGGCAAAATTATGCAGGATTTCGTTATCAAAATGCAATACATATAAAGATGTAAGTCAGTGGGATACACCTACAAGTTCTAAAACGTTTTTTTCGATTTCTCAACAATTTCAATTTTGTTGCTTACAACTTTATTCGCGGCTCTGCTTCAACTGTGTTGCAAATATCGCGAAAAAAAATTTTTGTATTTCACCATGTTTTTGTCAATTTAGCTACTAAAACAATTGTTTAGTTATATGTGTTTGTATTATTGAGCTTAAGATATTTTATTTATAAAAATTAATTATAAATATTTATTTATAATTTGTTTATAAATATATATTTATAAAAAATTTATATAAAAAAAAAGATCTTAAGCTCAATTTAAAATAATACACAAATCAACAAGATCGAAGAAAACTTAAAGAATTTTATATTTATGTTTAATTTATATCCTACACAATTATTTGTTTTCAGCTAAATAAAATTTTAAAATTTATTTATTAATTAAATTAACTTGAGCCTATAGCCTCTGCATCTAGCGCTCCTTTAATTCATTAGTCTTAGAATTTATTCGTAAGATTAAATAAACTAAATAAATAAATAAAAAATAATTAAATTAAAAGTTATTTTTTAGTTGGTCCAGAAAACATTAGTTATTGTTTCAATGTATTAACTAAACAAAGATTATTCACATTGTGATGCAGTTAATTTTCCTTTAAAGTACTATAAATACGATCAGCCCAAACGCTTTACAACTATAAAGGAGGACAAGCAACGGTTCTCGTGTTTATCGAGTAGTAGAAAATTAGAAACGTTAATTATTCAACTGAGTGTTTTAATTCATTGGACGACAACATATCTGGCAGAATGAATTTAAATTCTGCCAAGGGTATTGTTTATTTTATATATTTTTAATTTTTTATTATGTTTTTGTATTTAAATTTTTTTTATTTTTTAATTAACTAGAATCCATACAATATATTACTAGATGTAATCTGATACAATTTCGAATCAATTTAGATTTTAATAAATTCCGAATCATATTATATAATCCGCAATTAAGATCTTACTAAATTCCCAAATAAATTGCTGGATTAAATTCTATCAATCATTATTTGGGATCAAATAATATCAGCTAGATTTTACAGCAGATATTAAAGAACATGCAATTGAATATGATTAAAATTGTAACATATAATTTTTTTAATCAGTTTTTTAAAAATTTTTAAACACAACTTCATTAGAATTTAAAAACCATTTTTTATTATTTGTTTTAAAACTTTCTCTAGACCTGAGAATGAAAATTTTATATTTTACTTTAATCAACAGTTTTATTTTAATAAAACTGGTTACAAGCGGTATACATATATTTCGGTATTTTTCTTAAAGTCCTCTTCAGATGTTTATATATTTTAAATTATTTAGAATTCATTAAAAGGACGCTTTATTAAATTAGCATTGGGTTTTCCTTAACAATTGTATTCGCCTTTTCAAATGTCATCAAATACAGATATCAGTAAATTTAAGAAAAAAAGCAAAAATGTGGGTATGTCACACAAAGAAAAATAATAATAATAATGAACAAAAACAAACAAATAGACAAGAAAAAAGTGATATCACATTAGAAAAATCAACACTTAATCCAAGGAGACACGCGAGACCCACAATTTAACATTAACGTTAGTGATTTTTCTTTTTTAGGTCAACAGGATTTGTTTACACTCGTACATATAAATTACCCGCACATACACACACACACACACACACCCATTAGCTCATACATTTTTAATACACATATCTCCCTAGACACATACAATATCGTTATCCTTTTAGCAACGACAATGAAAAGAAATGATTTGAAAAAAGTATAAATTCACGTGTATGAAACGATAATATTTTTCTTATTTTTTTTTTTTTATGATGAATGATTATACAATATTTTTGTTTGCATATTTCTTTATTTTTACTTAAAATTTATTTTTAAAACGTACTTTCTAATACAACACTTGTTAAATTTTTGAATTTCCGTTTTACCGTCCGCTTAGAGTTTTTCCGTTTTTCGTTCCGCACACGTTGATTTAAAATTCAAGACTGATTCGTTTAACAAGTTGTACTATGCTTTTTAGTTTATTTGTACTTTTCTTCTTCTTTTTTTACTACCATCCTGCCTAAAGCGTAGAATTTTAGCATCATACATACATAAATTTTACAACAATACATTTAAAGCATGTTTTTTCACTTGTAATTGTTTCAAAACACAACATATTTCGAACAAAAATACAACAAGTTACTAGTAAAACATGTTTGAGTGTCCTTCCATACCAAATTGTAACCTGCGCAATGGAGCATTTTAAGCAGAGACACAAACCAAAAACTGTTGTACGGAAAGTTCTTAAAGAAGGTTTTTAAGTTTATCTTATAAAATTTCTAAAATATTTATCTTTACATACAGAAAAAAAAAGATTTTAAAATCAAGCAGAAACAACATTAAATTAATTATAAACAATTTTGAAATCAAACTAAGTTTGTTTTTATTTTAATTTAAATGCATATCGCTTATTTGCGAGAAGACCGGCATAACTTAAAAAAGGCAATTTTTGAGAAATGTGAGTTACACCGTAGTAAATGGTATTGATACACAGAAAAAATTATTGCAAAATAATTTTAATTAATTTTTTTTTTAAATACCATACATACATAGAAAAAATTATTTCCAAAAAATTTCAATTCAATTTTTTTTTTATTATCAATTAAAAGTTTAATTATCAATTAAATTTTTAAAAATGAACTTGGTGTAAAAAAATATTCTAGTTTACAATAAATACAATTGAGAAATGTTAGTTACACCGTAATATAAAACATAAAAAATGGTATTGATACACAGAAAAAATTATTGCCAAAAAAATTTCAATTAATTTTTTTTTTTGATTATCAATTAAAAGTTTAATTATATCAATTAAATTTTTAATAATGAACTTAGTGTAAAAAAATATTCTAGTTTACAATAAATACAATTGAGAAATGTGAGTTACACCGTAATCTAAAACATAAAAAATGGTATTGATACACAGAAAAAATTATTGCCAAAAAATTTCAATAAATTATTTTTTTTTTTTTTTGTTATCAATTAAAAAATTAATTATCTTGACAACATATAAAACATACAGTTATTTAAATTGCAAATTTGTATCTCAAATTCCTAAACAAAAAAGAAAAGAAAAACAAAAAAAAATATTTATTAAAAATATTTTATATATTACACGTATTTATAAAAACGATTTCTCGATTAATCGCCTTTATTTCGGTCAATGTCAAAACAAATAATTTAAAACTCAAATAATTATTCGACCCGAATAATCGATTAAAATAGGTCGATTAACCGATAAAATTTTTAATATGAACTTTTAAGCTATTTTTCTTAAAACTTCTTAATTTTCTTAACTTTGGTAAGAAAATCGTGAAAAAAAACCTCAACTAAAATACAATCAAATTATTTTCAAATCGACTGAATCAAAGCAAATGTTATATAGGCTTTAGGAAATATGATAGACAATATTTATTTTTGTTTCAATTCCTTTAAAAAATAAATTTTAAATAATATAAAATTACATTTTCATGTTAAAAAAATTAAAATAGAGCTTTCAACCTCCGTGTACTTGTATATCAGAACGCAAAGTTTTAAAAAAGCTAGAGCCTTTAAGAAGAGCTCTAGATTTCTCCTTAACATTTAAATACTTGACTAGGTATATTCCTAACAAGCACTATGACGTTACTTATGTCATTAAATAATATAAAATTGCTTTAAATTCGAAAACTGGATTTTATAAAAAACAGTTTCATTTAAAATTCTATAAAAAAAAATGTATAAAAACTAAAAAATAAAATGGAATTTCGTTTCTAATATGATTTATCAACAAATTTTGATGTAGTTGGAACTTCAGTACAATTAAATTTTTTAATCAGAAATATTTGAGAATTAGCTTTTTTTAATTCTTAATTGCACAAACATAAAAAAATCGGTGAGGACTTGTCAGGAATATGCGTGATATGTTTTCTAATAGATGGAGTCAGGGAACAGTTTCAGTTTTACGAAACTTTGTTGGTAAATTTCGCCAAAAATATTTATACCATATTTTTGAGAATTAGTTATTGAATTTTTTTGAAGGCAGCTCTTGTTTATTTAGGCATTTTTATTTTTATTCTGGACAGTGTGATATAAAGAAAATAAAAACCAATCTTATCGCTAAAAATTTCCTACTTCCGGAAAACGCTATCTGCAATGCGTTTTTAAGGGTTTACTACTACCGAACCCGTCTGACATTTTCTTTTTAAAAAGTCGTCAGATTCCTTTGAAAAAAAAAACCAAGATTCTTTCAGGATGCTTTGAATTGTATTAAACAAACACATTGGAAACCAATTCAATCGACTTTACTTGATATTTCAGCAAAAGTCAGCTCTTTGTGGTCTTATTTTTGAAAGAAATACATTTATTTTGCATTAAACGATTAATCGCCAATTTTTGCGATTAATAGAGCCGAATAACCGATTAATCAATTTCCTTCATTTTTCGGATAATGACTTAACCGTTTAACCGGTAGGGTCGAATAATTGGAAACACTAGCTTGTATGTATACCAAAGAACTGCATTTGCTGATTGCAAAACGGTCATACGCAATCAACACAAGAATGAATATGTGTTTGCGTTCAAACGCTGAATATACTCAACACACATATTTGTTGATGATTTTAAATCAATCAAACGACGTGCAAATTGTTGTCACTGATTTATAATCATCGGTCGTTGTTAAACCATTGATTTTATTCTGTTCATTCGAGGTAACAAATAATTATTTTGATGTAGAATAAATCAGAAAAAACAACAAACAACGTGTATGAGTGTAATCATAATTAAAACAAAATAGTTTCTTATCTATAAATAGGGGGTGGTTTTGTAGAAACACATTTCATAAATGTTATATGTATATTAGGGTGGGTCTAAAATACGTTTTTTTATAATTTTTATTAGTAATACCAAAAATATTGTTCTTTGTGAATATTTTTTTTTTTAATTTAGATCGACATCTTAGGCTCGCCCAATCCGGTTAAAGTTAAATATTGTTTAATTTTCGAATCAAATAGATGAAAAAAAAAATTTAGACAATATTTAAATTTTTCCGGATTCGGCAAGCCTGAGATATCGACCTAAATTTTTTTTCCAAAAAAATATTTATATTTCACAAAGAAGAATATTTTTATTACTAATAACAATTCTAAAAAAGCGGATTTAAATCCCACACTAATGTAAACAATATCATTTATGAAATGTGTTTCTATTTTGTTTTAATTATGAATACACTCATACGCGTTGTTTGTTGTTTTTTCTGATTTATTCAACGCTGACTTTTTGTTGAGTGATTAAATTTGCAGTAAACATAATCGACATATGATTCAAACTGATCCGAATTACGCGTTCAGTAACATGATGCTGATTTTATTCTACAGTGAATTTTGTTGTATTATTAAATGTGAACAAGAATTTTTGTGTATGATTAAATCAAGAAAAAAGTTGATTTTGCAGTTCTCTGATGTATACACATCAATGTTGCCAGATAAGAGGATTTTTTTTTTTTTTTTTGACTCGATTGAGTAATTTGTTTTGTGATTCTGTTCGGGAACGATTTTTGGTTATTTGATTTGTTAAAATTTAATTAATTTGATTGATTCTATTAAAAGAATCAACAAAACTTAAATTGATTCTCTGATTTTAATATTAATTGAAAAAAGTAGAAAATTTTTCAAACAATGAACAGAATTTTGCAAATCGATTCGATAAAAATTGAATCAGATTTAAAAAATAATCAAGGAATCATCTTTTTAAAGGTCTATTTAAAAATATAAAAAATTTTTTTAAATTTTATTTCTTTTATGATGCCACCCTTTTTTCTACAATATTTATTTTTATTTTTTAGCAAACAAAATCTTCGAAAAATCATTTTGGAAAAAAGGAAAATTTAATTTATTTAACAATTTGTTAAGGATTTTTGGCTATTTCAACTTTTAAAATAGGAACATGAGAACTAACCTTTTTGGCAACACTGCGGATACGCATGCATCAGTTATAATAAAGTTTGTACCATGGTATTTTTTTTGGTGCTATTGGAACCTCAAACTATGATGAAATACACACAAACACAAATATATTTGATAAAAGAAATATTAAGAATTTGATTAAAATATTATTTGATTTCAATCTAGAATTTCAATTAAAAATTTGATTAAAATTTTAATTGATTTGATGCTGGAATTTCAATTAAAAATTTGATTCAAATTTTAATTGATTTTTGGTAACAACTTTAATTAAAGTTTTATCTGATATAATTAAAACTTTAATTGAAAATGTTAATGATTTTAGATTAAAAGTTTAATTGACATGATTGAAAAAATAATTGAAAATTTCAATTCATTTTAGCAAAAAAAAAAAATTAATTGATATAACAAATTATTTTGCTGGTCCAAATTTAATTAAATTTTTAATTCTATTTACAAATATTTTAATTGAAACTCGATTTTAGTTTTTTCTGTGTAACTTTTTGAGTTTTAGGTTTTCACTTATTTTTGAAATGCTTAAACAGAATTAAAAATATTGACATATTAATTTATATACGAAAAAGTTTATTTTAAATAGTATTATATTTAATTCAATGAGATTCATACCTATTGTAATTTAAAAAAGTTCGTAAAAAATATATTATGGTAATTCAAATATAATATCGCTCATTTGCAAGAAGACCGGCATATTACAAAAAAAAAGCGGTTTCGAGCTGAGTAAAATACAAAACACTTTTGGTCGCCATTTAATGATAGAAGTAGATATGAATACCATTATTTGATATGTTTTAGATTTTGGTGTGCCTTAGATTTTTTTTTATATACAGTGGCTCACAGTCAAAGTGAGCCAGATTAATTTTCAAATTAAACTATTGATAAATAATAAAACCAAAAACTGATTGGCGAAAATATTAAGTACTTTGTTTGTTTAACTTCAAAGCTTAAAAAATATAACAGTTATTTCAGATAAATCTTCTTAGTAATGCAAAAAAACAACAAAAACTCAAAAAATTACCCAAACATACATCACACTCAAAGTGAGCCACTTGATTTTGTTCTTGGTAAAATAGCGTGTTGTTTTTTGTTTTTAATATTTTTGCATTGATCTTATTTTTAATACGTTATTTGTGTATATGTAAAACATCAAAGAGTGAGGATAGGACAACAAACAAGTGTATAAATTTGAGAGCGAATAATTGAACTCTGCAAAGAATGTAAATCTCAAAGAGAAATGGCTAAATTTGTCAATACAAGCCGTGGAACTGTACAGCATTCTGTACAGATTATCCGTCGCTTTACAAGAGATGGTAGAATGAAAATAAAGTGAAAAAAGTAATATAAAAGCATTTTCGAAAGGAAATGGGGATTTTATTGTAAGAGAAATAAAAAAATCCTCGGTTAAGCGCTTCGAAACTGACGGAAATGCATTCAAAAAAAGACATGAACCAAAATCTATTAAAAAATTTCCTTCAAAATAGTTTTTTAATTGTCCTCAATTTAAGTAAAATTTTATTAAAACTTAGAAAAATTTTCTTAAAAAAAATAAAAATTCCTAAGTTTGAGGAAAAACGAAATAGTTAATATACTCAGAAATAGTTCATATTTTTCCTATGTAATATTTCTTGATTTTAGGAAAAAAATAAGTGAATCAAATAAAAATTTATTAATTTTAAGAAAAATCATCTTAGTTTTAAGAAAATTGCATACTCAAATGCAATAAAATTAAGTGTAGTTAAAAAAAATTAGGAC
The DNA here is from genome assembly GCA_949748255.1 of Eustalomyia histrio. Classification (NCBI taxonomy): domain Eukaryota; kingdom Metazoa; phylum Arthropoda; class Insecta; order Diptera; family Anthomyiidae; genus Eustalomyia; species Eustalomyia histrio. The sequence goes on from OX456527.1 coordinate 37,425,855, forward strand.
ATAATTTACTTCCATTTAGTTCAAAAAATGTATCTAACTTAAATTGAGAAAGTACATGAACTTAATGTGTGTTCATTTTTTGTTCGCAAGTAGGAAAATTAACTAAATTTTAGAAAGCTATTTCCAATTCTGTTTTTAAGTGTACCACTTTCTAATTTTTAAGAATTGTTTTCTAAAAATTAGTTCAGACAATTAAAAACAAAAAGTGCTAAAATTTTTCCTATGTAATAATAAAAATTTACTTGATTTTAGAAACTGATAAACTATTTCTAAGGAAACTTTTCATGCAACTTAGTTCAGATAAATTTTATAAATTTTAATAAAATATTCTTTCTTTCAAGTAAAAGTTTTCTAATTTTTAAAAAATAATAAAATTTGGTATAGAATTTTTTTTATTGGAAAACTTTAAAATAACTTTTAATATTTTATTCCCAAAAAACAATCAATTAAAACCAAACCAGTTAGTTTTCCTAATTTTCAAGAAAAAATATTATTAAATAAAAGAAATTTAAGTAACCATTTAAAAAAACTATCGTTCATGATTGTAATTTTTGGTGCGTGATCGTGCGTGAGCGTGAATCAAAAATGTCTCACGTGCCCATCTCTAATTTTAACAGTCTTAAATATTGAACTGAGTAGCTTAAAAAAAAAATTTACAATTTTGTTAGCAAAATGTTAAATATTTCAAATTTGCGCTTTTATGTAATAAATTTTTTTGTTGACTACAATACAAAATATCGCAGGCACATTTTATACATTACGGCATAATGGCTTCCCTATAATTGACGTAGCGCTTATAAAACTTTATATTTATCGAACTTAATAATCAAAAAGTTTAAATTTGTATATGTCAAATAAAGTTAAAGCTAAAAATCCCATAAAGTAAACTTATGACTTTTACATTTTCCAATAATAACAAGAAATGTAACTGTGATATTTTGCCTTTTTGCAACGATTTCCTTAAATTAGTTAATTTAAGAAGACAAAGGACCCCCAGTGTTCCTTAGCCATAGATGTCGTGTGTCACATAGGGCGTCCCTTTTTATAGTTCTCTCAAGCAGAACCGTTAATTAACTACGAAAAGGATCTGACTTTGTCACAATTTGTTACGTTTCAGGATATCCTGCAGTACATTTTTTTTAAATTTGTTTACATTTTTGCTAATAAAATTGAATTTATATTTTAAATACATGAATTTAGTATAATTCAATTTAGTTTTAAGAAAAAATTGTATAGCAAAAAGCTTGCTAAGAGCAGTTTCCTCACAAAGCGAAAGTCCTCCGAAAGTGGGAAAATACCTACCTAAAGTACTTTAAAATTTATGGTAAAATATATTTCATTTACCATGGAAGCAGGATAAGGATGATTTTCACTTAAAAGAAGTGCTATTTAACTTGTTGTTAGAAAATATTTTCTTATTTTTAGGGAGTTAAGTCCTATTCCTTTGTAAAAAAAAAATTATCTAATGAACTTAATGAAAATAAATGTTTTCTTAAAATCAAGGAAACATTTCTTAACTAACAGTACAATTTTAGATGATGTATGAACTAATTAGGAGGAAATTTTACTGTTTTCTAATAAAAATTTACTTCTCAGTAGTAAAATTTTTCTATAATTTAGAAATATTGACCAATCTTTAAGTAAAATTTGTTTCTTAATTTCAAGGAAAATTTTATTAAAAATTGGTTAAACGTGTCTTTGGCATCGTTTTCATTTCAATTTTTCCTCTAAATAAGTTAATTTTTCTAAATTCTAATTCAGTTTTTTTTAGTGTTGTCAAAAGTCAGCTGAATGTCCAAGTACACCCTGAAACAGAAGAATGCTTAGAAAACACGGTTATAATAGAAGAGTAGCAAGAAAGAAGCCGTTTATTAGCAAAATAAACCGAACAAAAAGCCTAGAGTTTGCTCATAAGTACGTTCAAAAGGATATGAGTTTTTTGGCAAAAGGTATACACACATAAAATAGAGTTAATATCCACTATAAATGTTTGGTTTAGGTTTTATTTACAGATGAAAGTAAATTTAACTTATTTGGCTCCGACGGAAAGCAAATGGTATGGCGACAAAAGAACACCCAGCTTCAGGAAAAAAAAAACCTTATCCCAAGTGTGAAGCATTAAGGTGGTTCTGTTATGGTTTGGGGGTGCATGGCAGGAAGTGAAACCGGAAATATGCACCACATTTCGGGAATTATGAACAAATTTGTTTATATAGACATTTTAAAGCAAAACATTAAGCCGAGTGTTGAAAAACTTGCGATCGAAATTGACTTCTACTCCTACCAGGACAACGATCCCAAGCATAAATCGTATGTTGCGCGGGAATGGTTTATGTATAATTGCCTATATGTTCTTGAAGTTCCACCACAATCTCCGGATTTAAATATAATTGAAAATTTATGGGCCCATCTTGGCCAAAATATCCGAAAAATTGCCATTACCTCACAAAAATTCCTCATAGATGTTCTTCAATCCGAGTGGACGGCAATTCCCACCTCGTACAACCAAAATTTATTGTAATCGATGCCTAGGCGTCTGCAGGTCGTTATTTCAGCGAAAGGAGGTCCAACAAAATATTAGTATTAAATATTAACTACATTTACTTTTAGTGGCTCACTTTCACTGTGATGCACATTTGAATATTTTTTTTAAGTTTTTGTTGTTTTTTTATATTTCTTAAAAAATCTATCGGAAATAATTGATATGTTTTTTTTTTAATTAAATAAAAAAAATAATTTAAATTTTTGCCATTCAGATTTTCTTTTTATTATGTATCAACAATTTTACTTGAAAATGAACCCTGGCTCACTTTGACTGTGAGTCATAGTATATTCAATTTCTTTATTATTAAAATTTAATAAGTCATTATAAGTAGGTACCTCTTTTGTATCATAAACTCAAAAAAACGCGTTTTTTTTTAGTTATGCCACTCTTCTCGCAATTGAACAATATAATAATATTTTAACTATTTATATTTTTTCTCTCTGTGTAAAGTTAAATGCTAATTGTGAGTACAAATAAATTCAAACTTGCTTGCATAAGTATTTAATATAAATGGTCATATATTGACCATAAGTAAGAATTCGATTTGGCTGGTTTTTATCAAATAATACAAAAAAATATAAGTTAACAGCTGTCAATTTCCAAATCTTTTGATTTGATTGTTTTAAACAATAAGGATTCGAGCAAAATCACGTACGCGCCCACCCCCGTTGGGTGTGTGTCAAATTTGAGAAAATCACATGTGAAACAAAAACAAATATTGCACGTTACGTACAAGTTTCAAAATTCTGGTTGAGAGTTCATAAATTATTTATTTTATAAAAATTCACATGAGACGAATGCATAAAATAAACACTTATTAATATAAACACCACATTTAAAGTATAAATACGTTTTTATTTATAAACTTTTACAGTAATGTGCAAAACATAAGCACCAAACTTCATAATATTATATAGTCATTTGTTTTCAGAATATATGTAGTTCATTTGCAACAAAAACTTAATTATAATTCATTTACATTTCAAAGGAAAACTTCAGTAACTTTATAATGCATACTTTTTACTTGTATCATTATTTTTCACAATGAAGTAATGAGTTACCAATAATTGGATACGAAAGGCATTACTTTGTAATGCATTTTCCCTATCTTCAGCATTCTTTGAAAACATAAATTAATGAATTACCGATATTTGGTTACAAAATGAATTACTTTTTAATGTGTATTCCTTATCTTCAGCATTATTTTGTAACATAAAGTAATGAGTTACCGATAGTTGTTTACATAATACATTACAATTTACCATAAAATAATAACTCTAAGAACTGACTAATTCATTCAAATCATAGGTAGAATAAAAAGCAATATTTGATAGACCATGTATTTATTTATGTGTATTTATTTATATTGCACACAACTGAATTTTTTTCCCTATCTACAAAATGGTAACCTATTACTTTTAATATTTTGCAGGCATATTGCTAAGCATGGTACATTACTTTGAGGCTCATCATCTATGCGACCAGCATAGGCCTTTTGTGCTGCCTAGAGCTCCCATAAAGAGCCAAGCTACCAATAAAGCTAAGAATTCTACCAAGTGAAGTATTTCAAACATGAACATGCTCCGACGTCTCCAAATCGCAAAATCTACAAATATCAATGTCCAATTGACCCTTCAAGGTGCCTAAGTCCTTCCTACCAAGGGCTAGTAGTCGCCTCGATCCCCCACTGGACAGAGAAATAAATCTCTTGGCCTGACGTTGGCTACGGAAATTTTTCCAGAAAATTACGACTTTCTCCACAACCTGATTCCCCCTTCCCTCCCCCCAAGATAGCACATGCATGGGCACCCTACAGAGAGATTCAGGACCGATGAAAGAACGACGACACCTCGTAGGCCATAAGAGCCACTTGACTGTCATAAAGATTGTAGATGCAAGATCTAACTGTACGCCTCCGCAGGCACTATGCCGCACAAAGACATATGGCGAAGATTTCAGCCAAGAAAATGGAGTGGTGTCTATGTTCTCCTACTCCGAGCCATCCGTGTACCATACCTGGGCTCCCAGTTCAGGTTCCCAAGATCGGTTGGTCCACATACTTCTATCAAACAACATCATGTCAAAATTCCTGGCGACAACCTGTTGCGGTAACAATCTGTAAACCACAAAGATCTTGGCGAGAGTATCCCTTGCCTTTAGTTGTTTCACCCCTAGGCACTTCACCCTGTCTGAGTTGTATATTATGGTACCTTCTATAACAGGCGTAGACAAATTCACCTTACTTCTGTTCGTAAATGGTATCAGTATGGTCTTCGAAGGGTTTATGGATAAGCCCTTTCTCTGACACCACGAAAGAGTAAAGTTCAGAGCCTGCCACATATGCCCCGAAATTATGCCCTATCAGTGTCATGCCCAGGTCCCCCCACCCCCCGAAATTATTACCAAAGTCCAAATGGGTTTTACCAAATTTGCTGAAATTTGTCCAGAAATTAGAAAATTTTCTCTCAGTCGCCGAACCCTGTAATATGAAGTCTTATCCTTCCTCTTAATTAATTATTTTATTAATTATTTTATTTCCACACTCGTAACGTTATTAGTGTAAAAAGAACTAAAAATACATTTAAGTTTTTAAAAAGCGACCAATTGCCTATTATCTTTTTTCGAACGTTTTCTGAAAAAGGAATAATTAAAGGTTGATTTACACGTCGAGTCAGTATTGGGTTTAAAAATCAGCAAAGCAACAAAATAATAAAAACGTTAGAAAAAAATATGTGTTTTTAAATGTTGAATTTTGTGTGGATGTGAGCTGGCTAAATAAATCTAAACTGAATTCAGGTGTCCAAAAAAATGGTTCAAATATTTTGTCAAAGAAATTTTAAAATCTTTTGTCAATTTGTATTTAATTTAGAACTTATTTATCAACCTCGCACAGGTCCTAAGTGGAATTATTTAATTTCAAAATTTTCTTTTAAAACAAAAAAATTCGTGTTTTCAATTGTATTATTTTTTTTAATTAAAAATCTCAGATTCATATACCACATTAAGTCTTAACTGGAATCCCCAAAATTTCTGATTTATGAGTTTATTTTTGTATCAAAATATATGTATTTAGGACCTGTACGAGATGGCTAAAGAAATCCTTAACTAAATACAAATTAACAAAAGGGTTTAAAATTTCTTTGAAATATATTTGAAAATACAATTTTAAATTTCTGAAAAATTTCGAAATCTAAATTTAATTTAGATTGTATTTAGCCAGTTCTCACTCACCCTAAATATTGAAAATATTTAAATAACAACTTAACTTATAGAGACTTTCAAAGTCGTTATAGTAGTTAGAAAGAAAGAATTTATAAAAATGCTGCCTGGTCTTAGCAATTCTTGCCTTTTCCCTTTTAAATGTAAACAAAAATATATTTCATAAAAATATTTGAAATTTTTCTATTTGTACTTTAATAAAATATAAAAAACTACAAAAGCTAACAAATAAATTGTGTGTTTTTTCGTAAATGTTATATTTCGTGTTCCGTTGAAATCCATATATGAAAACAAGTAGTTATAGATATAGGTATATAAAAATAAAGATTTTTTATAAAAAAATAGACAAACTTAACCAAAAATAGCAATTGAAATAAAAAAAAAATCGAAATAAAACAACACAATTTAAATTAACAAAATTACAAATAAAATTCAAAAATTCACAACTGATACTTAAAATTATCAATTAAAACTAAAAAATAACAAATGCAATTTTAAAAATTACACTGTCCAACAAATTAAGACTTTTTGAATGGAACAGAATAGCGACCCCATAAGTCTGAAAGGGTATGTTGAGTAGATCATTTTTGTAGAACAAACTTATGGTCCAGCACGTCTGAGTTTTTTTTTTTTACAGTGGGTCAAAGTTTTCATTTTTTGGTCGAAGGGAGCATTATACTATATGAAAAAAATGCTGTAAGTTAATGTCTGAGAGAATTCTTATAGTCACAGTTGTATTGTGGAATTGTATGAGGATTATTTTTGTGGAAGATCTTAACCCCCTAACTTGTCTCTTTATGGGTCAATTTGACCCTTTTTTCGAGAAAATCAAAAAATATCCTTTAAAAAAGGACATTTAAGGATTAAAATATTCTACGAAAATGTTTGCCGGAAAATTTCAATGGGGTCACCAAAGACACCAATATTGTAAATAAAGCTCTTAACGCTTAATTAGTAAAATTATACACCAACATATACAAAACAGGTAAAAACGGCGTCAAGTTCGGCCGGGCCAAACACTGAGTTCTCGCGTCTAGTCAGCTGTGACTTACAAATCGGGTGTGATATTTATTAAAATTAATAATAAAAAATAAAAGAAAAAATTCAAGCATAATTGAGCTACTAAGCAGTACATAACGGGTGTGATTTTTACTAAAATAAATATAAAAAAAGAAAAATTAAAGCTTAAATAAGCATGGCGGATTATGTTTGCAAATTAAGAGATTGGTTTTGTTTTATTTGTGGACATTTTACGCACCATCAAAGCAGAAGAAAGATATTCCCCACAATTGAAGAACCATATTTTCTTTTCTTTGGAATACGATTTTTATCTGAAGCTTGGATACCAAAAACCGTATGTACTACTTGCGACAGTGGTCTTTTGACCTGGTACAAAGGCGGTACTAAGGCTCTGCCATTTCCTGCGCCTATTACATGGATTGAACCTGAAGATCACAAATCAGATACATGCTATTTCTGCGTAAATTACAAATTTGGTGGAAGCCAAAGCCACTACGCGATAATGACATACGAAGCAACAAATAATGTTATTTTACCAGAAGTGCGCTGTGAAGGTGTTCCGGTGCCTCAACCGCCTACACATACATTTTCGGCCAATATGACAGTCGCCAATACAGAAATAACAGCGGCGGTTGAAAACATATCAGATATAAGTTACTTGCCTCTTGATGGTTTAAACATATGTCCTAATTTGATAGACTAAGCTTATTTTGAAGATCTTGTAAGAGATTTAGGACTAACAAAAGAGAAAGCTGGAATATTATGTTCCAGATTGCAAAACAGGAATTTGATAAAAGCCGATGTAAAAGTTACATTTCCAAGAAAAAGACACCCCGATCTGGAAAGTTATTTTAAAAAATCAGAAGAACTTATATACTGTTGCAGTATTGAAGAGGTTCTAAAATATCTAAAGCTTCCACTGGACTCTACCGCTTGGCGATAGTTCAAAACACAGCTTAAAAGCAGCATGTTAATAGGTTTTAACAATATTGGCGTTAAGATGTCACTAAAGCTGCATTTTCTTCACTCTCATCTCAATTGTTTTAAAGAAAACCTTGGAGCGGTTTCAGATGAACACAGTGAAAGGTTTCATCAGGATATAAAGGTATTGGAAGAAGGATTCAAAGGGAAATCCCAAAGTGTAATGCTTGCTGAATACGTATGGGGCTTGCACAGAAACCTTGACCCATCGGAACATTCACGTCAAGCTAAACACAGGAAAGCATATTAAGTTTAATCTTTAATCCATTGTCATACTACTGCTATTTCCCAATTCCCTTTTACTCGAAAATTTGAAGCAAAAAAATAAATATGAACATACTATAATAAACCACTATTAAAACAAAATTATAATTTTTTTATAAAAGTTGGCGTGTAATTTTGCCAATTAATCGTAAAGAGCTTTATTTACAACAATGGTGTCTTTGGTGACCCCCACTGAAATTTTCCGGCAAACATTTTCGTAGAATATATTAATCCTTAAATGTCCTTTTTTAAAGGATATTTTTAGATTTTCTCGAAAAAAGGGTCAAATTGATCCATAAAGAGACTAGTTAGAGGGTTAAGATCTTCCACAAAAATAGTCCTCATACAATTCCACAATACAACTCTGACTATAAGAATTCTCTCAGACATTAACTTACAGCATTTTCTTCATATAGTATAATGCTCCCTTCGACCGAAAAATGAAAACTTTGACCCACTGTAAAAAAATACTCAGACGTGCTGGACCATAAGTTTGTTCTACAAAAATGATCTACTCAACATACCCTTTCAGAATTATAGGGTCGCTATTCTGTTCCAAAAAATACTGTTGGACAGTGTTATTGAAATTCAACAAATATTTATGTTGAGCGCCCCGGTTGGCTAGTTGGTAGTGTGTGCGGGTGTCGTGGGTTCAATTCCCACCAGAGGCTCTGGTCTGTTTTCGCTACAAATAGCCGATAGCCTTTGTGGCTAGTGCTCGGTTAGGGTATTAGGATATAATTTGGAATTATATCCCTAATATAAATAAAATAAATATTTATGTTATTTAATTTGGTGTTTTTGAATTTCATTTAATGCTTTATAAATTACATTTGGAGTCATTCCAAAAGATTTTGAAACAATCTACTCGATTTCGAAATTCAGTCTTTGAATTTGAGTGAAAATTTGCACGTGGCTATTCCACGTTCTCATGATATCAGTGCTGTTTTTAATTTTAAAAATTCGATATAGTTCAAGTGGCATTGTACAAAATGGCCCCAAAAAATATGACCCCAATGAAATGAAAAATTACCCCAAACCGAATGAAAATTAGCCCCAAAATAAGGTTTGGGGCATATTATTATTTAGTAGATTGAGAATTTTATTCATTATGTAAAATAACACCAATTTGAAAAAAATATAAAATCACTTCAAATATAATGAATTGAAAAATGACCCCAAAATATGCAAAGCAATGAAATGTTGCTTATGTACAGCATTATACGCATTTATATTGCATGGAATCAATAACATCCGTATGTACTCCTTATAGACACAAAAGTTACTTAGGCCAACCTAAATTGAAATATTTTAAAGAATTAGAATAAAAATCATTTTATATAAATTAAATATTTTAGTGATGCGCAACCACTGCCTTTCAAAATAGTTCAAAAATGAAGTATATTTCTGGTCTCCGTGTGTCCTCCCAGCCAGTTCTTATCAAATTTTCTGGTAACAATGGAAGAGCCATCAATTTCCGATATACGAATTTTGCAACATCCGACGATCTTTTAAAATTTTGGAGCGAATAATTTTCTATGACACTGCGTCTTAGAGCTTGTCAATTTTGAAACTTTTTAACAATTATATTTGTTTCTAATGTATGAAAAACTAAATTCCCAATTTCTACAACTACACTCACAATATTATTTAATTAAAAACAACTTAAAATACATATTAAATTAATGAAAAATAAAATCAAAAAGAGGACTACTGATTTTTCATTTCGTAGTTTATTTTTAATCATTGTTTAACAACCAACAAACGTAGTAAAAACAATAGAAATTCGTTTAAAATAACATTAAATTTTTTACTGACAAAAAGTTAGAAAAAACTACTTTTGTGGTTTGTTTTTCAGATTGAAAGTTTTTTTTTATTTGTATGTAATTACAAAACAGAACACAACACATGCAGATGTATATATTTTTATTGTCTTTGTGTGTATGTATATTTGAATGATTTCTTGTAATTTTTATTGAAATAATTTTGTATATACACAAACTATCTTGGTAAAAAAACAAAAAGGAATTATATGAATTTCTATTTTTTGAAGCAGAAAACAAAAAATTTTATATTTAACTGAAAATATCAACTCCTACTAAATGTCTGTAAATTTAAATAGTTTGTTTTTTGAATGACTGATTCAAATAGTTAAATAATATATTTCTATGAATTTCAATTGATTCTTCATTTAAAAACAAACTTTACGTATTACTTTTTAAATAAACTACAGTCAGTAACGGAAAATATATTGTAAGTGTATTTCTACAACTACGAAAAACAAAAAGAAAAGGCGAGTCTTTGACGTTTCGTCAAAAGAATTTTGTAACATAATAGAGTTTCATCAAAATGATCAAAAAGCGAAGAGAAGCTTTACAACACAAAAACAATGAAAATGTACTTAATATTTAACGTCAATGTCAATAAATAAATTTTAAATAAATTTTATTAATTTAAAAGCTGTAAATGCTTTAAAAAGGTAAAAAAAACTTTCGTTTAGAAATTGCCAGCTTTTAAAAAAAATTGAAACAGCCATCAAAGAGGCATATTCTACTCAGCGTATTCCAGAATGTTTTCGTACATAAAACCTTCCATTTCCCCATAAAATTTGTGGAATGATCCAACTTTATTTACCCAAAAACAAGATCACGTCTCCTCCCCTTTGCCTAAAACTTATCTTGCAACTACGTGGTTTAAGCTTTTTTGCCGCGATCCCGATGAATTCCTTCAGCCATACATAACTGTCTGTGAGACATGGATTTACCACTATACACCAGAAATGAAACAAGAGTCAAAGCTCTGGATTTTACAAGGTGAATCCGCACCGAAGAAATCAAATATAGTGAAATCTACCGGTAAGGGAAATACAATATATGTGACTTTCTCCGAGAAAAGGGACCTAGTGTGTGAAAATAAAGTTTTCAGAAAAACAAATTTAGTTTCATAACGCATCATTACTGTAAACACGCCTTCAGTTGGGAGATGCAATTTGGTATGGTTAGTTATGATTGGGTGCCGACTTTGGTGACGTCATGCCTATGTGGTGACGTATTTTTTTTCGCTTTTTGTATGACAATACCTTTGTTATTGTTGCTGCTAAAAGTAAAATTTTAATGTTTTTCTCATTTTTATCGATTTTCCCAAGTTCGTTTTGTACGTTTTTACGGGGTAAATAAAGTTTTATCAGAAATCTAACTCATTTCATCTTATTCTACACCCTTTTAGGTACCAGAATCCACTCTTAAGTCCAAACCCATTTTTTGACACACTTGGTCCCTTTTCTGGAAGAAGGTCACATATGATGAATACTATTTATAATTATTGGGACAATTAAGTGAAGAATTTAAGATAAAAAAGTGATCACCCATAATAATGTTTGGATGCAAACTTGAATAGTTTTAATGGCAAAAATACACGAGTTGGGATTCGAATTCTTGCCGCATCCGCCTTATTTTTCGCTCCCAGTGACTTTTTTCTGTTTTCAAGTTCGGCGGAAAAATATTCGAATCGAATGAGGTGGTTATCTCTGCAACAGAAGCCTATTTTAAGGATCTTCCGAAATCATACTTTGTGGAGAGCTTCGCCCATTAAAAGCAATGCCTACACTCGAATAAATTTAGATAGGACAGCGGTATGACTATGCAATGAAAAATATATAATAGTTTAGGGTATTTCCTATACAAATTAATTTAAAAATTATACAATTTATTGTTTCAGGGTTGCCATTGAAAATGTTTTTCAAAAAAAAAACATATATATGTACAGTCAAGGAAAAAAGTCTACATACACCCTACAATTTTTATGTTTTAAAGAATTAGTAGCGATAATTTAAAAAGATTTTATAGCAACGTTTAAGGCATGTATGGTATAGACTATTTAAAGAAAAAAAAAAGATATGAAAATAATATTAGAAATTATTAGGAAAAAATATAATAATTAGCGGGAAAAAAGTCTACATACAGCGGGGCAGCTCCTAACATCAAATTGAAAATTAAAAACAAAGAAAAAGGAATAGCCGTTAATTTTGTCAATTTATTAAATTTACAAGCTTTACAATCGTTTACGTTGACAAAGTGATAACTAAAGAAGATATTATTTAAATTTTTATTCTTGAAAATGGAAAATCGGAAAGAGATTCATATTTCAGTTAGAAATATGGTTGTAAATCTCCGAAAAGAAAATAAATCTTATCGAGAAATTGCTAAAAATAAATTGGTACTGTGCAGACGATCATTAGAAATTGTGATAGTACCAATAGTACCGAAAATAAGCCACGATCTGTTAGACCCAAAAAGCTTTTGAGGCTCGATGTTAGCAGTACTATTAAAGTAGTCAACCAGGATCCGAAAATAAGTGTACCAAAATTGGCGAAACACATCGGAAAATGTTCCAATATAATTGTTACTTCACGAATAATAATAAACGTTTTGCATGGCAAGTTTTAAAATCAGTTTAGTACGCAAAAAACCACTAATTTCAGTGATGAATCGTAAACTTCGCATTGAGTTTGCTAAAGCACATCTGGACAAGGGTATGCATTTTTGGAAGCGTGTTATATTTACCGACGAAAGTAAGTATAACATGTTCGAAAGTAATGGCCGATCCAAAGTTTGGAAAAAACCAAACACTGCACTTGACCCAAAGAATATTATACCTACAGTTAAACATGGTGATGGCAACGTTATGGTTTGGGGCGCTATTGCGTAATCTGGAGTGGGTAGTTGGTTTTTGTCGAAGGCAATATGGAACGCTATCAATATAAAAACATATTGGAACAAAATCTAATGTCATCTGTTAATAGCTTGGGTCTAGGAAATCAATGAATTTTCCAATAAGAAAACGACCCTAAGCATACTGCACACACGCAGAGAAAAAACATAGTTGCAACATGATCACTGCTACTATATTGTGCTTGCTACAATCGGGTATGGTTGTCGCAACCATATTATTGGTTGTTTAACCATCAACATAGTCGCTACCATCATTATTATAGTCAATATTTCACTATTTTATGATTGCCACCTTCTATTTTATAACATGATTGGCTGTAACCATACTGTGGTAACAAATATTCTGACTATGAAAAAAATATGATAATTATGCAACCATAAAATGCTGGCAACAATCAAAGATCAAATAAAACATGACTTTGACATTTACAGTCATAAAACGAGTATTGTCTTGTTTTCATAAAAACCAAAATGTCTTAAAAAAACAATCATATATTGTTTCCTAAAACTGGACAAATATCAGATGGGTAGAAAATACCTTTCATGTGGCATTAAAACATTGACCTATTAAGATCCAGTTTATTTTTTAAACTTTAAAAGATTTGTTTGAGGGTTTTTTCGAAAATTTCTCATACATGTAATATTATTTACAATAATCAATTCATTGTCAAAACGATTCTATATAAAGATCTTATATGGATCATATTATGATAATCCAGAAATCATAATATAGTTATGGGGACCATAATGTAATAACATTATGAGCATACTATGATTACATGCAATCGTACTATGATAAATTCAACATCATAATATGTTTATTTAGAATCATAATATGGAAATTTTTGGATCATAATATAACTGTAGGGTCAGTATTATGGTAAAATTATGAATATTTTATTATCACAATATAATAACCATAATATAGTACGACTATGGTTGGCACAATCATAAACCCAAAAATATATGATGCTCTTCGAATATGATTCTCCTAACCATGTTTTTTCTTTAGGTGCACGTAGTTCGAGACTGGCTTCTTTACTATGCCCCAAAACATCTGAATTCACCACCCCAGTCACCGGACATAAACCCAATAGAGCACATATGGGACGTTTTAGAAAAATTGCTACGAAAATTCGACATTAGTAGCCGTGAAACATTAAAAACCGCCCTTATTCGTGCATGGGTCGAAATAACACCCGATATTACAGAGAATTTGGTGACATCAATGCCCCGTCGTTTTCAAGCAGTAATTTATGTCCAAGGTGGGCCGACCAAGTATAAAATGCTAAAATTTTTATAAATAAACTTATTTATTAATGCCTTAAATATTTGTAAAAACATTTTTTCTATTTTCTTTGCAAACTCTGTAAAACCCATAAATCAAAGGCTGCATGTAGACTTTTTTCCTTGACTGTATATATTTTTAATATCTTTTTAGTACTTTTTAGAAAAATTTTTAAAATATAAAGGGTTTTTCAATAAGAGCGCTACAAAAGTTTTTTTTAAATAGAACAAAAACGGTTTTGGATATCAATGAAATTCTTTATTCCTGTAAAAGTACGTTCGATGCCATTATGTATGGAACTCGATTTCTTTTGCATGGCCAACCTGTCGCTCTACTTTTGTAGCGTCCCTGTTGAAAAGCCCTGTAGAATAAAGAGAGGTTTTATAAAAGTATTATGCTTATTTGGTTAAGGACATATAGCAAGTTTTTTTTTTTTTTTTGGATTATAAAATTTTGATGTGCGGTATCTAATTTATATACAAAACTAACAGATCGGATCAAGAAATTTCTGAATTTTTAAGATTTTATTATTTTCTTTTAATAAATTTAAAAACTTATCTAAAAATAACAAGATTTTTAAAATATTCTCAAAAATCGTAAAAGGCAGACAGATAATATTTTCTATACTAGATTGAAAGTATTTTTTACAATCACGAAATAAAACTTAAAATTTTGAAAAAAAAAAAATTTACCCGTTAAGTGCAGACAAAGCATTATAAATAAAATTTTAATCACCACTAGAGGGCGCGCTAAAAGTTCTAAGCCAACAAAAATACTTAAAAAATTTCATAAAAAAATTTACATAGGATCGTATAAAATTGGAGAAACACTGGATGAACTGTATCCCGCTTAACCGCTTAGAGGAGACTATTTGTTTTGTTGTGTTTTTTGTTTACAAACTAATATTATTAATCGCAACTCATATTTTGCCACAATTAATGAGAAGTAACCAATCATTTAAACTGAGAGTAGCAGGACCACCAAATCAACCCCAAAAACTTTGTTTTTCCAGATTTTTTGTAATGACTTATTGACTTGCCCTCGTATTCTTTAACAAACAAAAATAAATTTACACGTACTTAAAAGTAGCCTTCAATACGAGTACTAAATTGAATGATTTTAGTTTTCGACAATGACTAAGTGGCCTCTTTAAAACAAAAGAAGACGAAAAATCGAAACTACACACAAATGACAGCAAAATGCCAATTGACCAAAGTGAAAATAATCAACAAGATGTACAGAGTTATGGGCTAAATAAATAAAGTAAAACAACTGCAATAAATCACGAACATTAAAGGGTGAAAATACAAGAACAACACTAAATAAAGGAGTTAATTTGTAAGACATCATCAGGTAATAAATAAATTGTAAAAGTTTTGGAAAAACATTTGTATGTAAATATTTGCCAACAAAATCATATTGCTTTCTTTTGTGAAGTATCTTAGCCGTATTGTAGAAACAATGTTAAAGCAGCAAAACGGAAATAAGGGAAAAAACTTAATGAATTAACCCGCAACTGAAAAATAATGACTATAAAGGGATCTTATATGTTAAAATGTTTTTGTGTTATAATCCCTCTTTAATAATATAAATCTTGATGTCTCTGACCAGATCTGCTTTAATATAATTATATATAATTTAATCTTACTTAATATGGTACCAGAGCTGATCATATATGATAACGTATGGATGGTGCATCACATAATTTATCAAAAGATCTGATCAGATCCAGTGCAATGTCTCTTAATATCTAAAGGGATTTGTAAAATTTTGTGATTTTCGTAGACAGATATCATCATATTTGTTGACAGATACATTCATATCTGATATCAGATCTAGTATTAATTTGCAGCCATTTCAGCTATTTTCAAAGCCCAACAAATTTATCATTTTCTTTTCTGATTATATCTTATTACACTCACCAAAAAAAGTCTGTAATGGCAACTGAAAATTTTGTTATTACGGGAAATTCTGCTAATTTGAGCCCAGCGGTATTTTTTGCTAATCTTAGCAACACATGTCTGCTGACGTGTAGTACAATTAAATTAGTAGAAAAATTAGTAGCCGCTACTAAATTTTAGTAGACTTTTTGTAAAGTGGAATTTAAAATCTGTTTGCTAAAATCAGCAAAAAAAATTACTAAATACTATTAATATTAGTACAAAGTTTTAGATTTATTTTTTTTATCGAGCATCAAAATTTTTCATTATATTTTTTAAAAGATGTTTTATATAAAATGAAAAAAAAACAAAGGCTTAAAAATCTTAAAAATTGTTAAAACATAAACGAATTTATCATTTTGTTTTAATTTGGAAATTTCAGTTTTGAAAAATATTTTAGTCAATTTTTTTTTTTACTTTTAAGGTTAAATTTAATTGTTTTTAGGGCTGATTTTTAGAACTAAAAAACCCTTTTTAGTGCTATTTTAAGTGGATGTCCTCTTTTTAGACATGAGTCGGTATCTTCACTTCCGATCCCTTTTATAGGGCAATTTAAGTTTGTAGGTGTAAGTTTTAATTAGAAATAACATTTCCTTCAATAACCACTTTTTAAAATTAGTATTTTTTTTTTTGCTAATTTTAGCAAATCGGTTTTTAAAAATTTGTAAAATGATTTCTGAAATTAACAACAAAAATTTGTAAATATTCTGTAAAAATTCTGTAATTTGTAAAATGTAAATAGCAAAAAGATTTGCTAAATAATATTTTTTTTACTAAAAATCAGAACAAAAATAGTAAAGTGGGATTGAAAACCGTTTACAAAATTTTCTACTAACTTTTTTTCTGAGTGTATGTGGAATCATGGAATTTGGAGAAAAAATCGGATTTAAATTAAAAATTTTACTAATACATATTGAGGCTGGGTGCGAACGATAATCTAAACTAAATTCAGGTTTCCAAATTTTTCTGCAAAAAATTTTACTAATTTTAAAAACTTAAATTGCCTTAAAAAAGGTATCAGAAGTGAATATACCGACTCATGTCTGAAAACGAAAAATATAGATTTTTTTTGAAAAAAATAAAATAACAAAATTTGATGCTCGATAAAAAAATATAAATTTAAAATTTTGTACTAATATTTAGTATTTTTTTTTTGCTGATTTTAGCAAACAGATTTTTAATTACACTTTACAAAAAGTATACTAAAATTTAGTAGCGGCTACTAATTTTTCTACTAATTTTAGCTACAATAACAAATACTATACGAAATATACAGACAAAACATAATAAAAACAACTTTATTTTTCATTTGTTTTTTTTCACATAGATTTTTAGCAATTGGAGTTCTATGACAAAAACTTTAATAAGTTAAAAACCACAAAAAGATATTTTGGGATTTATTAGCTAAAATATCATATTTCAAGAGGATGTAAGCAATTTTTCACAGTTTCACCAACAAATTTGTTAAAACTCTATACATATATCGAAAATACCCACTTTTTAGAGCAATTTGATATATATTTTTTTTAATATTTCCAAAACATTTATCTAAACAAAAAATAATTAAATATAAGCTCAAATACCTGAAGTAGACGGTTCCATTATAAAACTTTTACTTATAGAAGTCTTAATAATAAAAATAATCACTTGAAATGTCAAAATTTTCACTTTCAACCAATGCTCGCAAAAATAATAATAATTATTGAACTATAAATACACACTGCAAATAAACTAAACAACTTAGGAACTTTATTTTTTGCAATTAGTGATGTAGAATTTTATCTACTTTCACCCGGTACCAAATACGGTTGTAAAAGTTAAAGTTCATCTTTTAAATTAATCGCCACTTTTGATAGATTTCGCCCCTCTGTGTGCCGTTTCAAATAAAATTTTTCCTCCAAATATGTTAATTTTTTTCAAATCCTAGCTAATTTTTTTTTTGTGGAGCTGTTTAAATATTGTTATGCTTATTGATTTCGAATGAGGGTTAATCCCTATAGCTTTTAGAAAATTTAATTGGAATAAATTGTTGTTACAGGAAATACAAAATTTATATAACAATTTTTTTTTACAGTATTAAGATAAATGAATTATTTTGATTAAATTTTTATTCAAATTTTTTTGAAAAAAAGCTAACAAATTGAGGGTTAATATTTGCAAACCACTACAAGGTATTGACTTGTCAAACACGTGCCAAGTTGGAGTATGATTTTAAATAGAATTTATATTAAACCCTGTCTATTATGGTGTCCCGAAATGTAAGTTTTTCAAAAGAGAACCACTAAAACGATGCGAACTGAACACTCAGAAAAAAAAGTTAGTGAAAAAATTTGTAAACGGTTTTCAATCCCACTTTAGTATTTATGTACTGATTTTTAGTAAAAAAATATTATTTAGCAAATCTTTTTGCTATTTACATTTTACAAATTACAGAATTTTTACAGAATATTTACAAATTTTTGAAAACCGATTTGCTAAAATTTGCAAAGAAATTTACTAATTTTAAAAAGTGGATATTGAAGGAAATGTTATTTCTAATTAAAACTTACACCTACAAACTTGAATTGCCTTAAAATGTTACATAGATTACAAAAAGGGATCGGAAGTGAATATACCAACTCATGTTTAAAAATAGGGCATCTACTTAAAATAGCAATAAAAAGTTTTTTTTTTTTTTTGGTTCTAAAATCAGCCCTAAAAACAATTAAAATTTAAAGTCATTAAAAGTAAAAAACATTGACTAAATATTTTTCAAAAAGAAATTAAAACAAAGTGATAAATTCGTTTATTTTTTACAATTTTGAAGTCTTTGTTTTTTTTTTTAATATTGTCTAAAATATTTTTTGAAAAAAAAAATAAATAAAATAAAAATAATTTTGATGTTCGATAAAAAAAAAATTTAATTTTGTACTAATATAAATAATATTTAGTAATTTTTTTTTGCTGATTTTAGCAAACAGATTTTAAATTTCACTTTACAAAAAGTTTACTAAAATTTAGTAGCGGCAGCTAATTTTTCTACAAATTTCATTGTAATAAACGTCAGTGTTGCTAAGATTAGCAAAAAATACCGCTGGGCTCAAATTAGCAAAATTTCCCGTAATAACAGCAAAATTTTCAGTTGCCATTATAGACATTTTTTTGTGAGTGAAGTGTTTATTATAGGACAAATAATGAAAAAACTTGTCCAGATTACTTAAAGCTGACTATTAGCTGTCGAAGTTGGCGAACTTGGTTGCTTTTGGCCAACGTTTGTATACCCTAAGATGCCAAGCTATTTGTCCTTGTGTCCATGTAGAACTTTTAATCAAAATGCAGGTCGCAAAAGAAAGAAAGAGGATGAACCATATTACATTCCCTACAATTAGGCCATATTTACCCTACCTTCCATAGAAAAATCCTTTCTAGATTGGACTTTTGAATGTTGCAGGAGACCGTAACTCACGCCTATATTTGGACCTAGTCGACATCCAAACCTATCTTCCCGCTATTTGATTAAACGAAATTTTTCGCCAATTTCGTTCAGTTCTATCTCCGTATTATACAAACTGTTCTGGGCTGTATCACATATAACATATCTAATCATATATGATCAGATGTCGCACCATTTTTTATTAGATCCTATCATATGTAATTAGATTTAAGCAGATCTGACCAGATCTAATCTTTTTTGTCAGGTTACTGGTTTTACTTCCCATGTAAAAAATTATAATAAATAATTGGTAATATATGAAAATACATGATTTCATCCATAAACATATGTAGTTCCATGTATGAGCATATATAAAGATATATGGCATGTATGGAAGCATATATGAAATCATACATGCAAATTAAAGTTTATATATGATAATGTATTATATTGTGTATTGAAATATATGTTTTATACTGTTCCATATATTCATATATGGTTATATTAATGTTCATATATTAAATAGATTTATTGATTAAAAAGAATAAAGAATCTAGGGGAACCAATTCTGAATTGTTTATTTCAATTATAAAAATAATGACTTTTCTGTAAAAGTTTTTTTTTTTTTTGAGAAATTGTATAGGAATTGTTTTGATTTAGTGTTTGGGTGGGTAGAATTTTCTACTTTTTGGTACCTGGGTAAAAATATGACAACAACAAAAACAAAACAAGGTTTCGGGCAGGTTTTCCGATTTTGAGTTTTTTTAAATTTTTTTTTTATATTAATCATATAATTAAAAATTGTATCGTCAGAGTGTAACAAAGTTATATCGTAGACAGACCGGAGCCACTGGTGGGAATCGAACCCATGACCCTGCACTAATAAGCTAGCATGCTATCAACCGAGGCTACCGAGGCTCTCAAGAATAATAATTATAAGAATTAAAATAAATATATGTAGATCCTTAATTAGGAAATTTTGAAAAAAAAATTATTGGTTAAGAATGACAGTCCATTGCAAAATTCACAATTGAAAAAATTTCGGGACACCATAATTGACAGGGTTTAGCATAAATTTTACTTAAAATCGTATGGTAAATAGGCACGTGTTTGACAAGTCAATACTTTGAAGTGGTTTGTGACTATATATTTATTACTTATCAATGTTATCCTTTTCCTAGCTGCCAGATGTTATCAAAGGCATATAATTAAAGACCACTGTTGTATTGTTGCAAATCTAAATGACAGTAGAACAAATATTGATACAAATGTTAAGTCATTATCAACTAGAAAATCGCTTTGAATTTAAATTAAAATTTCTACATAAGTTGATTGAAAATGATTAACAAGCAATTTGATTATGTATTTTTACACAAAGAAAAAACCTTTAAATTCTCTTGCCAACCTGATTCTATTAAAATACAGTTTTCTTAAATGGATGCCAAAAAAAATAAAAATTTTTGATTTCCTGTCAATTGCACATCCATATATGAACTTTTATTATGTATTCAAATTACATTTTTCACCTCAATTTATAAAGATACACTGAGGAGAAAAAATGTTAAAATTGATTCCTGATCTTTCTTAACCTATTAATGCCCAAATAAAATTTAGGCAAATGCATCAAATAGAATAAAGTAAAATCGAAATTGAAAGAAAATTTTATATATCCTTGTAAATTGTCAAGGAGCAAAAAGTGGAAACCGGCTCTCCCACATATACCGTTTTGAATTCGCTGTTGTAAAATTTGATTCAACAGTTTCAATTAGTGCCGAATTAAATAATAAACACTAATTACACATATATTCAAGTTTTTATTACAAAAATTATAATAATTAAATTTTTACCTTTAAGAAAAATGTTGCCAAAATGTAATATTTTTCAATTGCCATAAAACGGTGTGGATTTAAACAATAATAACAGTATTAGATTAGAAAAAGCTTTTGCTGTTAATTTCTAAATCTAGTTGGCTCTCACAAAATTATTTTACTTAAATTATAGGACAAATAGTTTCAGAGAAAACCTAAAAAAGTCAAGGTGTACTAAGTTGAGTACAATGGCTTCTAATGGGTTAATTAG
Organism: Eustalomyia histrio; assembly: GCA_949748255.1. Taxonomy (NCBI): domain Eukaryota; kingdom Metazoa; phylum Arthropoda; class Insecta; order Diptera; family Anthomyiidae; genus Eustalomyia; species Eustalomyia histrio. The sequence continues at coordinate 37,447,333 of OX456527.1, forward strand.
ATTGCTAAATTTAACAAATAAAAATTTAACAAAAAAATTAGTAAAACTATTGTTTTATTTGTAATTATATATTGGTGAAAAAATTGTTAAAAATTATAGGGTTTCAGGGTTTCCGTAGAAACTAACATTCTGTCAGTTTTGCTCGTTAATTTAAAAAAAAAAAATATTTTTGTTTCATACCGATACTAATCTTAAATTAAATAAATTTGAAAACTAATACTCAAAATAAATAAAAGCACTAAAGATTCTTAGTATTATGTTAAATAAACACAACTAAAATTTTTGTTTGTCAATCATTTTTTTTAGTCAAATCAATTTGAAATGCATTTGATAGATTTTGTACTGACATTTTATTTCAAGTGTAGCTAAGGAAAAACTTATTTATTGATAAATTGCAACAATATATATATATAAACTTAAAACTTAATTTCTAAAGATTTTTAAATGAAAAAAATCATTAAAGATCTTAAGGAATTTAATGAAGTAATTGAAGTTTTAAATTAAATTTGCTGTAACACTTAACAATTAAGGAATAATTGGTTCAATTAAAACTAGATTAAATTAAATAAAATTAAATCAATTTTTTTTTATATTTTCTTAAGACTTTTTTTTGTTCATTTTTTATTTTTTAACATTAAATAATTAATTTAAATAAAATTTTAAATTAATAATTAAATAATCCATAAATAGGCTTAAAACATCAAAATTTGTATAAAAACCCTCTGATACAAACAAAATATAAACGGTTTTATTTGTATTTTTTGCTCCGATTTAAAAGAATTTATAAAAAGATTTTTAAACCATTTTATTTCTCATATATTAAGAAAATTTTATACATAATCCCCTTGAGTGCAACTATTTTAGGTCATAACTTATAATAATTTTTAAAAAAAAATTATAAACTATTTTCCTTCAAATTTTTAAAATTAAGCTAAAGAAATTAAAAGTATTTTTTAATGAAAAAGCGAAATAAAGTTCCAAATGCAAATTCGGCAGCTACACATGCAGTTCTAGTGATTTCTTTAAACGATTTGTAAAAAAAATATTTTTTTGGTCGAAAATAGTTTTTTTACAACTAAAAAAATTTCTGAAAAAAATAATATGTCAAAACTGATTGGCATTATGTTTGTGGTTGTTGTTCTTTTTTTATATTATTTATTAAACTTCTTTTGTTTCACCTCTTCACCTTTTATACACAAACAACAAACACATACAAAGATTTACATAAAAACCAAACAAATTAGTAATGCTTCAATGGCTCAGTGGTCTAAGCGCTTTGTCATAAATAGTTTTTTCTATTCAATTTTTTTTACATTTTATTAAGGTTTTTTTATTTGTTTTTTTTTTATTTTTTTTAACATAACAAATACGTAGAGCACAGTTGACTTAACGATTTCAGTCAGTTTTTGTCTACATTTGCAGAACGAAAAGAGGAAAAGTTCCAAATAAAGTTCCAAACATCTTACCAAATCTGGGCGGGATCTGTGAATTGGGCGTGGCACAAAATAGATTACTTTATATATTAAGAACGGTAAGACGGAAATTAAATAATACATAAATGAGTTAAAAACATCAAAAATTTTATAAAAACTAAAATTTTAGAGCTGTAATATGACCTATGGATACGTCTTATATAGCAAAAGATCGAAAATCTTTCGTATAACATATTTGCTTAAAAACTCGGAAATATCGGTTCAGTACAAAAAAGCTATGCCCAAAACATAAATTTTTTTTAAATACCTATTTTCTGGAACCATAAATCTTCCCGAGTCCAAGTTTTATCACCAAACTAAATGGTGAATTTCCTCTTAAAGGCGTCTGTATATAAATCTGTCCATTCCACATATGTCCATATATAAACTTCAGTTTTTTCACAACCATGGTGAAGGGTATATAAGATTCGGCATAGAATTTAGCCGCTCTTACTTGTTAAATGTTGTTTCAATAACTGCACAAATGATATAATCAGCTGAAATAAATGTTAAAATTTTACCTACCGATTCCTTAAAAAATAAATGATTATATCATTTATTTGAAATTGTTTCTGTTTTTGTATTTTTTTTTTTATCTACAAAATGTACAGTCAACCAAAAAAAAAAAAGTTTTACACTTATATTAACAAATTTTGAACCACATTATTTCTGTAACTTGTTAAGCTAATTTTGGCTTTTTATTTTAAACTCTTGAAGTAACCCGTTATGGAACTGTTAACATAACCTCAAAAATACTAGAATTTTTCAGACAAAAAAAAAACTTGTACACTGCAGAATTTCAAAAATAATTACTTGTAACATTACTTTTTGTTTGGCTGTGCTAGCTTAACAAGTTTTATAAATAATGTGGTTCAAAATTTGTTAATATAAGTGTACAACTTTTTTTTTATTTGGTTGGCTGTATGTATTCTATAGTCAACCTAAAAAAAGTTATACACTTTGTGTGAATGTGTTTGTGTATGTATGTGTGTTAATAAAGTTCTTGTAATTTGAATTGAAATAATTTTGTATATAAGAAACCAATTTAAATATATATTTTTTTTTTGAAACAGACAGAAAACAAAATTTAAATTTGTAATAACTGTTACGGACACAAATAAACCACAAATTTCCGTTTTGTGGGTAAGTTTTTATTAAATTTCAAACAAACAAAATAAAAATAAATGACACTGAAAAAATCATTAGATGATTGTAAATCATTTCGAATAAATGTATAAAAAAGTTAATATAGATATTTCTTTGAAAATAAAATGTATGTTCCTTTATTTTTAAATTTAAATTTTATTAAACTACTAATAGTAAACTACATAATATTTTGAGTGTATGAGTCGAAAATTTCCGAAATTTCTCAGCAAATATATTTAATTTGTTCTATAACTACATTTACGCTGCATCATCATTAAAATCATTTATACTGTAAACTTCATTACTGTACAAAAATCTGCATAAATGTTTACGCATACGTATGCATATGACATTTTTCTCTATTAAAAATGTTAGCATAGAGAATCAAAAATATACATACAGTCAAAAAACTTTGTCGTTTGAAACTACAAAAAAGTACAGCTAAAATAAAGGTATGTAAGTGTTGCGAAATACAATAATTTTTGTTAGTTGTTTTTTTAAATAACTGTGAAAACAGTTGTTCTGTATTTCTGAATAGAAAAGTAACTGTACTTACAGCTTAAAAAACTACTGATTATTACACAAAATAACTGACAAATAGTATCTGACAAATTTTTTTAAGCGTAGGAATGTAATGTTTCTTATATTTTACAAGATGTACAGTGGGATATTCTAAAAAAAATATATGTTTAAATATTACAAATGTATTACAGTGACAAATTGTTTAACATAAGAGATAAAGACGGCTTGCTTTATCTACGTTTAGCAGATATGACATTAAAGGTCTATGATATTCGAAATGATTACAACTGACCTTTAAAATGCATTTTCTAAATGTACCTAAATTGGATGCCATAACAATTCGACTTAACTGTAATAAACTTTTGAATTATAGTTTACTTTCTCACTTCACCCACCGTATCTACATATCACTATTAACAAGCTGAAATGCTACCAAAATATAATAAAAACATTTTACAATAAAATCATGCAGTTTCTTTTGATGAGAATAATTATTTGTATTTGTAAGAACATTTCTAAGTACTTATGACAGTTGCAATATTTTTCATCTAGTTTTTATGAAAACAAATTTTTTGATATGTAAACTATTTTTTTTCAACTATAAAAATGTAATTCTCTAAATAAAAGCTTCTCTTTTGAAATATTTCATGAAAAATAACAATATTTAATATATATTTTTTTTTTAAATATATAAATAGTTTTGTTTTCAGATGCACCATGATTTGAAAAAAAAAATTAATGATTGATAAATATATAGATGCAGTAAACACAGTCTCAGTTGTGGCCAGCGAATTTATTTCTAATCGAATTCTGGTCAAGCGATCATACACTCACAATATTATTTCGTTAAATATAATCTAAAATACATTTTAAATTAATCGAAAATACAATCAAAAAGAGGACTACTGATTTTCCATTATATTCAACCCATTTTGTTGTTTATTTTCAATAATTGTTTAATAATCAACAAAAGTAAAAACTATATATTTTTATTGGCTTTGTGTGTACACTCAGAATATTATGTAGTTTAATTAAAAAAGTTTTCCGTTCCATTTAAAAATAAAGGAAGATACATTTATTTTTCAAAGAAATATCTATATTAACTTTTTTATACATTTATTCGAAATAATTTACTATCATTTACCATTTTTTTTTTTCAGTTTCATTTATTTTTTTCATTTGTTTGAAATTTAATAAAAATTTACAAAACGGAAACTTGTGGTTAATTGTGTCCGTAACAGTTATTACAAATTTAAATTTTGTTTGCTGTCTGTTTCAAAAAAAATATTCCAAAAATTTCAATTTGTTTTTTATTTAAATTGGTTGTATATATACAAAATTTTTCAACACAAATTACAAGAACTTCATAAGCACACATACACTCACAATATTATTTCGTTAAAAACAACTTAAAATGCATATTAAATTAATCGAAAATACAATCAAAAAGAGGACTACTAATTTTTCATTATATTCAACCCATTTTGTTGTGTATTTTCAATAATTGTTTAATAATCGACAAAAGTAAAAACAATAGAAAGTCGTTTAAAATAACCATCAAATTTTTATCGACAAAAAGTTAGAAAAAACTACTTTTGTGGTTTGTTTTTCAAATTGAAAGTTTTTTTTATTTGTATGTAATTACAAAACAGAACACAACACATGCAGGTGTATATACCCAGCAAAAAAAAAGTAGCAAAAGAAGAGAAAAAGAAGCAGTGATTTTGATTCCAGTGTTGTGAAAATTTGCATCGGAACCAATAATTTTTACATAGGGGTGTAATAGGGTGGAAGTTTTCTTTTATGATCCTTTTTCATTGCATCTAAAGCCCTTCTTATGGTTTAGTGAAAAATTAAATCTTTTGTTCTTCCCAAATAAATTTTGAATTTCTAATTTTGATTTCTACAGGACATCAGTAATCGGGCCTTAGCCTCATTTTCACAATCTCCCGTTAGCTTCAATCTGGCAATTTAACTGACACATTTGTTGTTGTTTCCTATAAAAAGTTTGAATTTTACTGTTCGTTAAATTTTAGCGGGAAATTCATCAATCGGGCCTTATTTATCTCTATTCGAAATCCTTGCAATTTTTACTACAATAAATTTTTTACTTTTTGTAGCGTCATAGATTTCATTAAAAATCTAGATTTCATTAAAAATCACATTTTTATAAGTTGGGAAAAAGAACTTCCTTAGAAGAGAAAAATCAGAACTAAACGATACTTTAGAATCAATGAAAAATTAATTCCTTAAGAATCACTTTCATTTATTTTTGCGGTGTATTTTTATTTGCTATGTGTGTATGTATATTTGAATAATTTTTTGTAATTTTTATTGAAATAATTTTGTATATAAACAAACTATTTTTGTAAAAAAAAACAAAAAGGAATTATATGAATTTCTATTTTTTTGAAGCAGAAAACATAAAATTTTACATTTTACTGAAAATATCATTTGTATAGTTTGTTTTTTAAATGACTGATTCAAATAGTTAAAAAATATATTTCTATGAATTTCAATTGATTCTTCATTTAAAAACAAAATTTACGTATTACTTTTTAGATAAACTACAGTCGGTTACGGAAAATATATTGTGAGTGTACATATACAAACACATTCATACAAAAAGTGTTTATAGCTTCATATGCACACATACATTTTGTATTGTAAGAGTATATTAAAAAAAAAACAAAAAATACAAAAACGGAAATAATTTCAAATAAATGAAAAAAACATTTATTTTTTAAGGATTGGTAGGTAAAATTTTCACATTTCTTACGGATGTGTCAGTTGATTTATCAACATTTAAAAATAAATAACAAATGGCATTTAATTTAAATGAAAATTAAGTAGACCGGTTTTTAATTGAAATATCATTTCTTTTAAATGATAAATTTCAGTTATTTTAACTTACAAACTTTTTTAAGTGTATGTATATTTGAATAATTTCTTGTAATTTTTATTGAAATAATTTTGTATATATACAAACTATTTTGGTAAAAAACAAAAAGGATATATATGAATTTCTATTATTTTTTGTAGCAGAAAACATTAAATTTTACATTTAACTGAAAATATGAACTCCTACTGAATGTTTGTAAATTTTTATAGTTTGTTTTTTGAATGACTGATTCAAATAGTTAAAAAATATATTTCTATGAATTTCAATTGATTCTTCATTTAAAAACAAACTCTACGTATTACTTTTTAAATAAACTACAGTCGGTAACGGAAAATAAATTGTGAATGTATTTCTATTATCATTATTTCTATTTTTTTATCAGTACATTTTAAGGGAAAATATTATGAATTCAAGATTGCTCATCAGATTTCTAATCAAATTTTGAGATGACCTACCAATTATGAGTCTGATTTTGGTATCACCTACATAATATGTGGGTCTTCCCAAAATGTGATGAGAAATCTTGAGTTTGACTGGTTTTTGAGTTTGTGCTAAGTTTTGAGCTTTGAAGTGTTCTGACATATATAATTAAAATTGGCCCAAACTCCCAATTGTAGATTTACTACAATAATCATTTTTTAAAAAGCCTTACAGCTGCTCTAATTAAAAATACATACATATATTATTTTCCTGTAGTCTAGTCTGTAGTCTACAAGTTGCACATTTATTACCAATTTCCTTTTTGGTTTGTGATATGTTTTAATTTACTTATAAACATTTTATAGAATCAACTTTTTATTGAATTATTAATTATATTTTTTTCATTTATATTTTAAATTTTTATCAATCATTCAAGAATTAAATTTCAATAAAAACACAACTATTTGTCTGTAAAATATTGTGTTACCAATTATTATTGACAAACGTTTTAGTTTGAAAACTCTGTGCAGTATTGGTTTTAAAACTTAAACCATATTTAATACTTTTCCATATTTTGGTGATTGTATCCGTGGAATAATTTTATACATACACATATATTAATATCTCAAAGCTTGAAAACATCAACTGCAAATTAAGTTTAACAATAATTTTGCCATATAATGTATATGTATACAGGTTGGTTGAAAAGTTCCTGCGCTCGAAATCAAAGAATACTATTTTTGTTACGAAATATATTTTTTTATTCAATATAATCTCCTAGAAGTTTAATACACTTGTTCCAATGATCTTCCAATAATTTTATCCCATCCTTATAATGGTATTCCGGAAGCTCTGCAAAATAACCGTCTACGGCTGCTACGGCCTCTTCATTCGACGAAAAATGCTTTCCACGAGGGAATTGTTTGAGATTTCTGAACAGATAGTAGTCACTGGGAGCCAAATCTGGTGAATACGATGGATGTTCAAGCAATTCGTACTTTAATTCTTTGAATTTAGCCATCGTCAAAACACTTTTGTGAGCAGGTGCATTGTCTTGATGAAAAATTATTTTTTTCTTCTTTAAACCAGATCCTTTCTCACGAATTTTTTCATCCAGCTGATCCAAAAGGCTACAATAATATTCAGAGTTGATTGTTTTATCTTTCTGAAGATAATAAATCAACAAAATTCATTTTGCATTCCAAAAAACTGATGCCATAACCTTCTTTGCTTATCATTGTGACTTCACCTGCTTTGGAGCTGAACAACCAGCTTCAGTCTACTGTAAACGTTCTTGTTTCAATTTAGAATCATGGTAGTAGATCCAAGTCTCATCCATAGTTATAAAACGACGCAAGCAGTCGGTTTTATTCGGCTTAAAACGCTCCAAATTACGCCGAGAAATTTGTTTTCGATCCAGTTTTTGTTGAATTGTTAATGTGTGCAGCACTAACTTTCCAAACAGTTTTTTCATACGTAATTCTTCATGTAAAATATGGAGTACTCGTTCGTCTCAGATGCCTATGGCATTAGCAATTTTACGCTTAGTCAAACTTGGATCTTCACTAACCATATTATGTACCTGCTCAATGATTTCTGCTGTGGTTGCAGTTTTTGGTCGTCCTTCGCGTGGATCGTCTTTAAGGCTGGTACGAGCACGTTTAAATTCACCAGCCCAAAATTCAACGGTGCGTTTTAAAGGTGAGGACTCCTTATACACTTCTTAGAATTATTCATAAATTTTCTTTGCTTTTAAACCCTTCAAAACAAAGAATATAATGACTGCACGGTATTCAATTTTTTCCATATTAAAAAAAATCAATAACACGTCAACTTCAAATGGCTTGTAAACAAAGAAAGAATTGACAGAATGACTTGCAACTTTGCATGTGTTCTCAGGACAGTTATTCCAACTTGAGAAAAAAAAAGTTTGCAGCTAGCAGTGCCATCTCTTGGTGAGCGCAGGAACTTTTCAACCAACCTGTATATATGTATAACACTCATTAACTGTTAGTCACCAAGAAAATAATTTTTGCAATATTCTATAAGAACATACAAAAAAAAAGACATGAACTAATAATTAATCCAAAATTTCCTTTAAAATAGTTTAAAAAATTTCCTCAATATAAGTAAAATTTTATTAAAACTTAGAAAAATTTTCTTAAAATGAAGAAAAATTCCTATGTTTAAGTAGAAACGAAGTATATAATACTCAGAAATAGTTCATGCCTTTCTAACGCAATATTTCTTGATTTTAGGAAAAAAAAGAACAAGTATATTCATTAAAATTTATCAATTTTTAATAAAAAAACATCTCAATTTTAAGAAATTTGTATGCTTAAATGTAATAAATTTAAGTTTAGTTTAAACAAAAAATTAAAACATACTCGTAATTTATTCCCCTTTAGTTCAAAAAATGTTTCTAACTTAAAATGAGAAAGTACTTGAACTTAATGTGTGCTCATTTTGTTCGTGAGTATTAAAATTAACCAAATTTTAGAAAGCCATTTCTAAATTAAGTTTTTAAGTCTACCACTTACTAATTTTAAAAAATTGTCTTCTTAAAATTAGTTTAGGAAATTAAAAACAAAAAGTAATAAATTTATTTGTATATTAGTTTAAATTGAGCTTAAGGTCTTTAAGATATTAATTATAAATATTTATTTATCCCAATATTTCGTCACCACATTTGGTGACTTCTACAGGGAACATTTTTTTGTATAATTTATAAATGAATTATACAATTAATTGATTAATAATTAATTAAGCTCAATTTAAACTAATATATAAATCAAGAAAATCGAAGAAAACTAACAGAATTTTCAATAAATTTATTTGGTTTTAGAAACGATGAACTACGAGTATTTCTAAGGAAAATTTGCAAGCAACTTAGTTCAGATATATTTTAATAATTTTAATAAAATATTTTTTTCTTTTTCAAGTAAATGTTTTCTAATTTTTGAAAAATAAAAAACTTAGATATAGGATTTCTTTATTTTTTTGGAAAATGTTTAAACTATTATCAATATTTTAGTTAGTTTTCTTGATTTTCAAAAAAAAAAAAAAATATTATTAAAGGAAACAAATTAAAGTAACGATTTATACAAATTATCGTGCATAATTGTAATTTATGGTTCGTGATCGTGCGTGAGCGTTAGTCAAAAATGGCTTACGTACCCATCTCTAATCTTAACATTCTTAAATTAAAAACTTAAAATAGCTTAACCCTAGTCGAACGGAAGAATTCTACATAGCTAAAAGGCGGTAAAAGTACAAGTGTACCTACACATTCCTATAATTATAAATTAGACCTTTCTTGGTTAATGAATTTAATTATTATTCCCAAAAATTTTTAAATAACAGATAATAAGCTAAAAGAATGTCATTAATTAATTACAGTAATCACAAGTTTTTAATCTTACATTTTACCAGTCCCTCTAAGTATCAATTTAGTTACGTATCTACTGCTTAAAATATAAGACGGGGAATCCCTATAATAATTCATGAAACAGAATGTTGAATGTTTCGAAGATGAAGAAAAACCCTTAATTGATTCTGACGAAGATTCCTTTTGCCACAGATTGCTGATGCATCTGATGAAGATTCAGTTATTGAAAATTAAATGGTCATAGAGAGTGCAGAAGAACACGACTCAGATGAAAGTGCTGAAGATGAACAAAACAGTCGTACTACTCTCAACTATGCATACTACACTCAGAAAAAAAAGTTAGTAGAAAAATTTGTAAACTTGTAAATTTGTAAATTTGTACTGATTTTTAGTAAAAAATTATTATTTAGCAAATCTTTTTGTTATTTACATTTTACAAATTACAGAATTTTTACAGAATATTTACAAATTTTTGTTGCTAATTTCAGAAATCATTTTACAAATTTTTGAAAACCGATTTGCTAAAATTAGCAAAAAATATTACTAATATTAAAAAAGTCGATATTGAAGGAAATGCTATTTCTAATTAAACTTACACCTACAAACTTAAATTTCCTTAAAATGTTACATATATTAAAAAAGGGATCGGAAGTGAATATACCGACTCATGTCTAAAAAGAGGACATCCACTTAAAATAGCACTAAAAAGGTTTTTTAGTTCTAAAAATCCGCCCTAAAAACAATTCAAATTTAACCTTAAAAGTAAAAATAAAATTGACCAAAATATTTTTCTAAACAAAAATTACCAAATTAAAACAAAATGATTAATTCGTTTTTTAAAAAATTTAATCAAAATTTTTGATGCTCGATAAGAAAAATAAATTCAAAGCTTTTTACTAATATTAATAATATTTAGTAATTTTTTGCTGATTTTAGCAAACAGATTTTAAATTCCACTTTACAAAAAGTCTACTAAAATTTAGTAGCGGCTACTAATTTTTCTACTAATTTCATTGTACTACACGTCAGCAGACATGTGTTGCTAAGATTAGCAAAAAATACCGCTGGGCTCAACTTAGCAGAATTTCCCGTAATAACAGCAAAATTTTCAGTTGCCATTACAGACTTTTTTTGGTGAGTGTATGGGAGAAGTTGAAAAACACAATTGGCAAAGCCAGAAACAATCAAATACTATAACAAAATTAAAGGTGGAGTTGATGTAAAGTACAAAATATTGAGAGAGTATACTGTGAAGCGACGAACATTGCGCTGGCCCCTTGTAATGTTCTATAATATGATAGACGTCGCTGCTTTAGCATCAAGGTGCAAAACAAAGGTTCAGCGAAGAAAGTTTATGAATGATATTTCCAAGCAAATATTAGTAAAAATTTTATACGAAGTGCTATAGAAATGGTATTTAGACGACATATTAATCCAACGCAAAATCGTGAAGCTGGTTTCAAAGTACCTCATGGCAGATGTGGAGAATCTCCTGTCGTTGCTATTTGCAAACGTGAGAAACAAAAACAACCTAAGACCAGAAAGTCATTTATAGTCTGCGTGAAACCTATTTGTGATGAACACTCAATGCAAAGAACAACATGCATTTCATGCAAATAAATTTAAAATATTTTGAAATGTATAATGTAAATTCATGTTTATGTACATTGAAACGTTCTTATAAATAAATATAGTAAAATTGATTTTATTTTGTTTCTATTTCATACAAAATATATGAAGGTACAATTGTACCTTTTCAGCCTTTTAAGGGTGTCAAAACAACTAGGTCTTATTAATAAATCGACATATTTTTCTGAAATTTCGAATATTTAATCTTAATTAAAAGTTTGGAGATGTCACAGAACTTCAGATATCTATTACTTATGGAAAAAAGTTATTTCAATTCAAAAACGTAAAATGTACAAGTGTACCTGTTCCATTCGACTAGGTTTAAACTATATTTTAAAATTAATTTTGTTAGCAAAAGGTAAAAAAATTTCAGATTTGCGCTTTTATGTAATAATTTTGTTTGCTGACTACAATACAAAATATCGTGAGCACATTTTATAGCATAATGGCTTTCCTATAATTGATGTAGCGATTATTAAACCTTATATTTTTCGAACTAATTTTTTTTTCACTTAATAAAAAAAAGTTTAAATTTGTATATGTCAAATAAAGTTTAAGCTAAAAATCCCATAAAATAAACTTATGACATTTTTCCATTTTCCAATAATAACAAGAAATGCAACTGTGATCTCTTGTATTTTTGCAACAATTTCCTTAAATTAGTAAATTTAAGAAGACAAAGGACCCCCAGTGTACCTTAGCAATAGATGCCGTGTGTCACTTAGGTCATCCATTTTTGTAGATCTCTCAAGCAGAACCGTTAATTAACTACGAAAAAGATCTGACTAAATTAAATTTATATTTTAAATACATGAGTTAAGTATAATTTTATTTAATTTAAAGACAAAAATGTATAGCAAAAAGCTTGTTAAGAGCAATGTGCTTACAAACCGTAAGTCCTCTGTAAGTGGGAAAATATTTACACAATAAGTACTTTAAAATGTGTGGTAAAATATATTCACTTTACCAGTTTCATAGTTGTTAGAATATTTGGTGAAAACTGTCTTTGTCATTTAAATTTTTCCTACAAATAAGATAATTGTTCTAAAATTCTAGTTCTTTTTTTAAGGGAATGTGGCAAAAATTGAAACAAAAAGAGTAAAAGTGTCCCTTAATCACCCAGTGGAGCTACACTTAAAATACAAGGTGGGACAATATGTATCACCCAATTGGAAAACGTTGCCAATTTTTTAAATGGTATTGTATGTCAGTTTGGTTTTGACATTTGTGAGGTAGACACGCAAGAGCAGTGACTCGCTATACGCCTCAAGAGCGCTTAATAAATATGACAATGTTTACGGCTAGTAATAATTCGTTAGTGGTGTTAATTAACGCCACGTCAATAAGAAAAAGTCTCGGATGTGTGGGATGAAAAATCCACGTATAGTTCATGAAGCACCATTACACCCTCTCAAAGTAACCGTGTTGTGTGCAGTTATGTCGAAAAAGGTGATTGAACCTTATTTTTTCGAAGGTTCCGAAGATAACGCTATGACGGCGAACAGTTATCGCCAAACAAAATAGACCAAATTAAGCACATTTTAACAACAAAATATTTAAAATATTTATACATAACTTTTGTTAACAGTTTTTTTTTTATAAATCACGCTAAAATACCTGGGGTTAAAGATTCCATAATAAAAGTAACACTTTCGAAAGATGAAAATATAAATATGAAAAAATTAAATTTTCAGTAGTGATGTAGAATATTGTACTCTTTAATCGAGTAATAAGTACTATTTAAAAAAAATATTTTCTTTTTTCAATTAATCTCCATTTTTTGCGATTTCTACCCTTAGTGCGACAGCAGCCATTTGTCTAAGTGAAAATAAACATAAACAGATAAAAACCAAACAGCAGTTATAGCGAAATAAAATCAGATGATGGTTTTTGACCCAACCTGTATATGTGGAGGGTTTAAAAGAAGAAATCTTAATAATTCCCGAAAATAAGATTTTTAGGTAGAAATTAGAAATGTAAATTAGAAAAAATCTGCATCCAATGAAAACTTTTTGAAGACTTTCATCTGGTCAACAATTCGACTCTGGTTAGAAATATCTCCGCTGAAGGCATGAAAGGATAATTAAAATTCTTTATCAACTTTTGGCGAAAAATTCGCAATATTTCTTAACTCAGGATGGAGAAAATCCTTAGCAAAATGAATTTGATTTTCTTCTAAATAAATTTCAATATTTGAAACTACCGTTAACGATGTGTCGAGTTTTTTTTCTAGCTTTAAAGCATAATTAAGAATAATACCAAAAAAAATATGCCCCCCTTACTAACTGTATCAACATAATCATTTTGTTATAATGTTTAAGGAATTATTTAGCCTATTAATCAAAAAGAATATTTCAAAGGAATAACATCAGCGTTCTTTTTCTTTTTTTCTTTTCTTAAATTCAAATCATATTTATGAATGGAATGGCTCTTATTCAACAGCTTCAATCACTTAAAGTATAAAATATCTTAAGAGGGAAGAGACAAGGAAAATGTAAAAAATATTTTTTAAGTATTGTTTAACTTTTTAGGTTAATGTTTAAAATCTTGTATTTTTGCTACACGTTTGTTGTTCTTGGGAGAATTTATGAATGCCACATGTGATGATACACATAATTTTCTAAAACATAGACATGATTTCGTTCGACTTTCCACACAAACAAAAAATATGATTAATAATATGTCTATAAACAAAGTAAAAAATTATTGTGTAATTTTTTGGAAGCCTTAAAAAAAACTCTGCAGACATTATAAAATTTAATTTTCAACTTTTATGTTATTTCAGCATAAATATTTTTCTACACACAAAATAAATAAAGTGCCAACCAAATTGAAAAGTCTTTTTTGTTTGCGGCAACCAATAAATTTGTGATTGCTAAATATTTTGGTTGTTGCAAGCAAAATTTTAACAGAATTTTATTGTGCAAACCAATATTTAGTTGCATCAAGCGATTTAAGTTGTAGTAACCGAATTTGAGTTGGAAACTGTTTAAATTTGTCTCTGACTGTATTTATCATGTATCATCATTATCAAGTTACTAATTTAATGTGTAATTACCAAAATCAAAGCCGTATAATTTGAACAAATACACGCTACGATGTACAGTAGGGTGCGTCGTTTCAACAATTATCTTTTGAAACGATATGTAATAGCGGACAAAAGATGTGCACTCCAACAGAGATTACTGATTCAAATGTTTTGTAAAGCCTGTAGACAAAATCACTAAAAAAAAAATTCACCAAAAACACACGAAAAATGTTCATAAGATCACAAAATTCCGGAATCCGATATTCCCCCCTCCCCTCACCAAACCGCCAAAAAAAAAAAACAATACAATAAATGTCTACAGGCAGAGAAAAATGTGTTTAAGAACACTATGTATGTGGGTGGTGAGTGCTGTTATTATTGAAAACAGAAAATGATTACTAGTACAAGTTGGGGCAATAAGTGTCACCCTTCCAGTAGGTGGTGCCATTTTTATAAATGGCATCGTATGGCAGTTTGAATTTGACATTCGTAAAGTAGAATGTCAAATCGCTACGAGTCTAATTTTTATCTCATCGGTCACGTCAATAAGCAAAATTCTTGGTTTTGAGGGACACAAGATCCACTCATTATTCATAAAGCACCATTACACCTTCTCAAAGTCGCCGCATTGTGTGCAGTTACGTCGGAAATAATGATTGGACCTTATTTTTCAAAGGGACGGGCGTTATCGCTATTACGGTGGGTGCTTTTTCAATTTTTCTTACCGGATGTCGATGATCTTGATTTGAAGGATGCCTTTCCGTGTAGAATCACATTTCAGTGATTTTGTTTGGCCAGTCAGATTTCCTGATTTGACTAATCCAGACGTCTTCCATTAAAAATATTTGATGTCATTAGTATACGCGAAGAAACCCCGCACCTTGGAGGAGTAAAAGAAAAATATGCCAGCCGGAATTGACAACGTGCCACAAAAGTTATAGCGAAAGAAAATAAGATGATGTTTTTTGCCAAATTATAAATAATGAAAAATAACCAAAAACCGCTACTTTTATTAATAACCCAGCAAAACCACACATTACCAAATAATGGGTAAAGTAATGTATAGCCATAGGGGCCGATGGATTACTTTACACCTTACTTCATTGATGAATTTTATAGGCAATGAGCCTCAAAGTAATGTATATACCAATTACCTTAGAGGTGATAATGTAAGGGGTTACTTATATGGTTACGAGAATGGAAAAAGTAATGTGTCTTAAAATTGATTTTTTAAGATGAGGAATTTTTATTAAAAAAAAAATTATTACAAATATTTTATTTAAAAAATTTGCAATTTAAAATAATGTGGTTAAGGTTGGGAATAGAACCAGGGAAATCTGGTTGCCAGCAAAGAACGCTACCCACTGAGCTATCGACGAATATGGTATTTTATTGCTTTAAACTTAAATGAATTGTTGCGCTTCGTTTTTTCGCTATTGTTATCAAAACAAATATACATTACCTTTTTGCTTACAAAAAACACAAAGTAATATATCTAAAAATAGATTTTCAAAAATATTTAAATTATTACTTTACATTTATAAATCATATATTTAGTAATCAAAAATGAGTAACTTATTACTTTATGCTTGCAAATAATGAAAAAGGTAACGAGCTATCATTATAAGGTAACGCAAGAGAATATCGCACCCATTACCACAGTTTTGCTGAGAACCCCAGGAAAACTTTGGTAATGAGTGCGATAAATTCATGCATTGTGTACTCCTTACCTATATCATTGTTGATCAATATAAAGTAATGAGTCACCGATAATTGGATACATAATGCATTACTTTGTAATGTATACTCCTTACCCATAACATTATAATTCAACAAAAAGTAATTAATTACCGATATTTGGATACCTAATGCACTACTTTGTAATGTATTCTCCTTACATTCAGCATTATTATAAAATATAAGGTAATGAGTTACCAATAGTTGGTTAAATAGTGAATTACTTTGTAATGTATACTCCTTCCATTCAGAATTATTTTAAACATAAAGTAATTAGTTACTGACAGTTGGTTACATAATGATTTACTATTTAACATAAAATAATGACTCTTAAAACTGATAAATTAATTGAAATCATATGTAGCATAAAAATCACATCTATATTGGAGGAAAACGTCTTAGCAATAAGTACAATAACGGCACAAAATTGCTCATCGCTGAGTTTATGTTAAATTTTTTTTGTTTTTCTCATAATTTGTTAAAAATAATTTAATTCTTTTAAATTTCATTATGTTTTGTTTGCTTTTTTGTTTTTGTTTGTGTCGAATTTTTTATAATTGTCAAACGAAATTGACAGCTGAGTTTAACGTAATATCAATAATTGATAACGAATATTGCTGGAGAATTATTGCAACATGAATTGCCGGAAATTAATATTTACGAAATCGAGTCATGTACATAGAAGATTAGATAATTTTGACATTTGCTGCAATATATGTCCAGATATTTGTCTCCATTCTAGACTACGGCATGTGCATTTATTTGTGCATACTGCACACTACTGTAACATCTAAAAACTACTGCTATCTATTGATAGCAACTATTTTTAGTTTCAAAAAACTTTGGTATTCATGTTTTTATTAATTTGTATTTCTGTAGAAAAGCCTAAATTGGTGTGAGAAATTAAATATTTTAAGTGAAAAGTTAAAGTTAAAAAATGAAAATTCAAATTAACCAATTATTGTTAACTTCTTCGTAATGATTATGGTAACCAATTATCTTTTACCCCTATCTGCAAAAAGGTAACACATTACTTTTCAATTTTTAATAAGCATAATTGTAAGAATTAACTCATTACTTTAAGGCTCATCGCCTGTAAAATTTATCAATGAAGTAAGATGTAAAGTAATCCATCTATACATTACTTTAAGCATTATTTGGTAATGTGTGGTTTTGCTGGGACACTTATGCATCGATCCACTATGTTAGTCAAAATTTTACAAAAATGTACCATGACTTCCATAACAAATCGATTTATTCAAGCCTTAGTCCTAATCAGAAAAGCTTTATCTTTTGAAAGCCTATTTTTTTTCTTTAAACGCTTTGCGAATTACAGATAATTTCCATAAGGTGCTGAATTATTTTAATGGAAAACTGCTACAAATTGTAAATCTTTTTAAAGAAGAGCCAAACTAGGGTTTAGTAGTTTTTTATTTTTATAAATTCTGGTAGCTAACTTATAAAAAATAAGTGCTAGATCTGCTATCCAAAGTGAAAAAATGGCACACTTGACTTTACATATTATGTCTAAAAGTAATCATTATTATATTGAAAATATTTGCTTGTTTGATATAATGTATACATCTTTACATAATTACATATGTGAATGTCTACTTTACACAATAATGTCATGTAAAATGCTTTCAATTTAAATTGTTTATACTCGCACATTGATAGTGTTTAAACACCAAAAAACAACTAAGCTGTTGACATTCAACGACATCAGTTTGGCAGTAACTTTTGTTGTTGTTGTATTGTTGTTGATTCTTTAGGCCAAGCCATTAACATAACAATGATTTGTTTGGATAAGTTTGTGTTACATAAATTTTGTTGGTTATTTGGGCTGGTGGCAAGCAAACTAATAACAAAAAAATGCAAGTTTGTTAGTTTAATTAAAAAATTGTTTATACCTTGTGTGAAAAAAGGGGTCAGTTGAAGTTCGAGCACCTGTCTCGTTGCCGATGCACATAGGACCGCTCTGAAAAGACCTATCCTGTGTCCTGTCTGGTGACCGGTATGAACTGTAGCGTTCTTAAAGTACCTACCGCATGATTGGTGTTTTCCCTGTGACCTGTCCCATGACCGGTCGAAAAAGCGCCGGTGTGATAAAACCAACCCCGTGACAGGTGACAATAAGTGAAGTGGTAGAAATATGCTAGACAAATTTTAATGTTTTCTAATCTGTTCGCAATTTATCCCAACAAAAAAAGACATTACCAAATAATTAAGGGAGAAAGTAGCACCCCAACAAAAACATGCTATCAACTACTTACCAGCCTATTTACTCGCTTAATTACTTTTGTTTGCGATGTCAAAAAGTAATGGGTACTCTTTATATTTTGGCTGTTCGTAAGCGAGAGTGTAATAGCCACCTTTTACATTGTGTTCGTATAGTTTTCGGTCCGTCATAAACGGAATCCAACTCCGTTTACGTATCGTTTTCTGGATCCGTATAAGGACTAGAAAACGAATTTTCAGGAACATTGAAATTGATTCGAATCCGTTGAAATACCGTCAATGATGGATCGTTTATCTCTATTTTTCCAAACCTTAGTGGGCAACCCCTATAATGATCACATATATTTTTAAGTATTGATTTTTGACAAAACAAATTCAAAAGCAACGGAAGAAAAACTGATGAATATCTGTAAAGTCCATGTTTGACGGTACAGAAATGGACACACAACAACGGAGTCAATATGCATTGTTTTCGAAAATTCATTTATACGGTCAGTTAATCTTTCGTTTACGTACAAAATTTGACGGCAACATATTTTCGGACAACAACAGAAGCCACATTCATGAATACGTACGTGTCGTAGAGTTCGTAAAAATGTTTCTTGGCTGTAAGAATAAATTTGAAAAGTGAAAAAAAGTGTAAACGCCAATTGTGAGTATATTAAATAAATCTGGACCGTAGCTATGTATTAATATATTAAAATTTATTAAACTTTATCCTTTATTAAAATTCCTTAGAACGATTTTCGAATATTATTTAATTTACTATCGTGTACAATCTGTGTATTTTAAATTAAAACATTTTAATTAATTTTTTAAGACAATGTAAATTTTTCTGATAAGTTTTAATTAATAATCCCACATTTTTCCATGTTTGTATAAAATTGTCACACACACACATACTCACATTGATCCCCATATACAATAGCCACACACTCACACACTTGCTGGCATTGTGTTCTTTAAACAATATGCTTATGTACGTATGAGTGATGTTCTCTTTCAAATTTTTTTTCACAAAACTACACTATGACAGTATAGTGTACCAGAATAAGTGAATAATCTATTTCTTTTTAGCGGTATAAACTATATTTATATTAAACGAGCTTAAAAGCATGATACTTCTTAAACGGTAGTTTTCCAGTAGATGGTTCGAAGTAAACCGAAAATGACTCAGGCAGGTGAGTCGGGTTGTGTGCTGAAAGGGGTAAAAGTTTCAAAATACGATTAGGTTTCGAACTACGATTAACAAATATTTCTAAGTTACTGATAAAAAATAATCCACAGGTGAGTCGGGTTAAAGCTTGGATTGGGAAAAAATGTTTTAAATATGATAAGTAAATATTTCTAAGCAATCCACGATTATAATCGGGAGTCGGGTTAGATGGGAAAATGTTTCTGATAACGATTAGTGAATATTTCAAAATAACACACGAGGAAAATCGGCAGGTGAATCGGGTTAAGCCGTGAAATGGCAAAAAAGTTTTTAAATTAATGAGTGGTAAAGAAAGCCGTTAATAAAAATTTTATAAATGGTTATAAAAAAGTTAAAAAAATTATGCAAAAAAAACATACACTTAAAAAAGTTTGTAAGTTAAAATAACTGAAAATATCATTTAAAAGAAATGATATTTCATTTAAAAACCGGTCTACTTAATTTTCATTTAAATTAAATTCCATTTGTTTTTTATTTTTAAATGTTGATTAATCAACTGACACATCCGTAAGAAACAAATGATATAATCAGTTAAAATAAATCTCAAAATTTTACCTACCAATCCTTAAAAAATAAATGTTTTTTCATTCATTTGAAATTATTTCCGTTTTTGTATTTTTTGTTTATTTTTTTTTAATTTACTCGCACAATACAAAATGTATGTATGCATATGAAGCTATAAACACTTTTTGTATGAATGTGTTTGTGTATGTATGTGTGTTTATGAAGTTCTTGTAATTTGTATTGAAAAATTTTGTATATATACAACCAATTTAAATAAAAAACAAATTGAAATTTTTTGAATATTTTTTTTTGAAACAGACAGCAAACAAAATTTAAATTTGTAATAACTGTTACGGACATAAATAAACCACAAGTTTCCGTTTTGTGGGTAAATTTTTATTAAATTTCAAACAAATGAAAAAAATAAATGAAACTGACAAAATCGGTAAATGATAGTAAATTATTTCGAATAAATGTATAAAAAAGTTAATATAGATATTTCTTTGAAAAATAAATATATCTTCCTTTATTTTTAAATGGAACGGAAAACTTTTTTATTAAACTACAAACAGTTAACTACATGATATTCTGAGTGTATGTATGTAAAATAAAATTTATTTAATTTTTTTTTTGTAAATGTATTATTAAAGAAATTTTAAATACTTTATAAACATAGTTTTATTTCAAACCAAAGTTTTGTTTGTATTGTAAGTCAATACTCTTCTTTTTTTAAATTGCTACGCTTGTTAAAAAGTTTATCTTTAATTTTATGGCAAATGCTGTTTTAAGTTGTTGTTTTTAGTTTTGCAGTTTTATTTATTTAAGATATGTATGAATAAATATTTATGTGTTTTAAATGATAATTTTTTTAACAGAGTTTTTAAGTTTATTTTATCATATTATTGTTGAATAAATCAGCATTAGTAGCATGAAAATAATGTTTTTTTATTGTGATTTTTGTTATTACCCAGCAACATTTTTGAATAAAAAACAAGTAAAAAATACCCTCCACCAATATCCTAAAAAGATGTTTACTGCTATTTTTGGTACAAATAATAAAAGAAAACTTTTGAAGTAAAAGTATGTAGGTGAAAAAATTTTTTGAGGTGAAAAACTTTTTTAGATGTGAAAAGAACTTTTTTGGAAGAAAAAAAATTTAGAGGTGAAAAAAAATTTTTGAGGTGAAAAATTTTTTGTTGTGAAAAAAAATTTTAGTGGTCAAAAAATGTTTGAGGTGAATACAAAATATTTACTGCTAAGCGGCTGGTGAAAAAAATATGAGAAAATATGTCGCTACTATGAAATTGTACTAAATTTGTATGGACAACTTAGAGCCACATTTACATTTTCATTTTTTTTAACCATGGACTGCACAACAACAAAAAAAACATTTTAAAGCATAGTTTTTGTCAAATACTCAATTTTGTTCCGGCTAATGGGGACTAGCTCTGCAGCTGAATATGCCTAATGGAGAGAATGTACTTTCTGATGCGCCACGCATTGACAAATAGTTGCAACGAATATTCTTTCTTTAAAAAATTTAAGTGTGTTTGTCTAATGGAGAGAATACATCAAAGAAATTAATTTGTCTATAGATGGCCCATCAGAAGGTGCATTCTCTCCATTAGGCATATTTTGCTGCAGAGAAAGTCTCCATTAGCCAGATTGTGCTACAATATGCAGTAGAGTATTATTTATTTTCTATTTTCTTCGTAACATAAATGAATATTTGTCAAAAACTATGAAAAATATCTGTTTTATGTGCATATTATACCCTAATTTTTTTAATCAATATTCATTTAGATGTTTAAGAGCACAATATTGCACTTTATTCATGTGTATTTTTTTATGAAAGAAAACATTAACATAAATATGCATTTGCCAATCCCTCAATTCTCAAAAATGCAAATGGAATAAAACAAATACTATTTTATTACGTCAAACATTTGAAAATTTGACTTTAAAATTATGTAATAATTCTACTAGTAATGCATTAGAATTTGACGTTTGTAGTTAATTTAATATTTTTGGTAAATACATTAATTGAAAGCCTAATCCGAGGCTATATCGCCATGGGGTGCCACCTATTCAAAAGTTGCGGCACTAAAGCAATTATGCATTTTGCTCTTTCTTTATATATAATTTTCTTTGGACCTAGCCATGGGGCAGGGTATTGTTTTAGTTAATTCAGCGCTACCTATTCAAAAGTAGCGGCACTAAAGCAATTATGTATTTTGCTCTTTCTTTAGATATAAATGTCTTTGGTTACAAAAACAAAAAATACATTTTATGGAATGAAATGAAAAACCAACAAAGCTTAACAGAAAAACCCAATCAGGTTTACTATATCTCCTATAGTAGCCAAAGAATTGGAGATATTTTAAATGGAAAATCCTAAGAAAATGCATCGGAATAAATTATGAAAATTTCATAAAACGATTTTTAAATAGTTAAGTCTATGAAAATGCCGATGTTCTACCCTTCTGTAGGTACGCCATGTCGTTGCAAGCCAGATTTGTTGAAAAACTTGAGCTACAAGATAATTTGGATCTACATATTTTTCTCCTGTCGGTATAATAAATGGACGTATTAACGACAATCCAGATCCTCTGGACCTTACCTTATTCTATATGAGCCCAGCCTCCAGCAATCATAGGGGCTGAAGATAATATACGTATATACTAAATTTTGCATGAACTGTAATAAGAATATGTTTGGTCAATTTATGTAACAGAACTTTTGTTATTTAGTTTTAAATAACATTTATTTAGTTTTAGTAATGTTATTTACAGAG
The DNA here is from genome assembly GCA_949748255.1 of Eustalomyia histrio. Classification (NCBI taxonomy): domain Eukaryota; kingdom Metazoa; phylum Arthropoda; class Insecta; order Diptera; family Anthomyiidae; genus Eustalomyia; species Eustalomyia histrio. The sequence goes on from OX456527.1 coordinate 37,470,329, forward strand.
GCCTGCTCTGTTAGCGACTTTAATAATGTTGCTTTTTACGTTAACTTAGTTATTACAGTAACACACATTTAGCTCTAAGAATGTTATTATTCTCATAGTATGTAAGACAATAAATGTAATCGAACAAGAAGAAGACTTAATAACATTTTTACTTACTTAACAGAAAATAAAATAATAGATACAGAAAAATTGTACAAATTTGTATGGAAAACTTAGAGGTACCTTCACATTTTCACTCATAACTTTTGAACCGTTAAACCGATTTCGCTCATTTTAAATACCAAACTGCTCGGGAGGATGTTCAATAATCTGGGTAAAAATAGGCACCACCGCTTGCGTCTTCGCGTCGTGATCGCCATTTCAACAGACAGACAGACGGACATCGCTAAATCGACTTAAAATTGCATAAGGATCACGAATAAACATACTTTATGGGGTCTTAAACCTATATTTCGACATATTACAAACGGAATGACAAACTGATATATACCCTCACCATATATGGTGGAGGGTATAAAAATAATTGTGCATAATTATTGATTTACTACACTCATAGAAAAATTTGTAAAACAGCAGAAACTAATTATTTAAAATTAGCTTGCAGAAAAATCGCTACTTAAAAAAAATTTTAAAAAATGGCAAAAATTAGGAAAAACTTATTATTTTATTGAAATATTTCGTAAGCATGGGCAAGTAACACTACACTCAAAAAAAAGTTATGAACTAAAAATTAATCCAAAATTTCCTTTAAAATAGTTTAAAAATTTTCCTCAATTTAAGTAAAATTTTATCAAAACTTAGAATTTTTTTTTTTTTAAATGAATAAAAATTCTATGTTTAGGCAAAACCAAAATAATTTATATACTCAGAAATAGTTCATACCTTTATTATTTTGATAAAAAAACAAGTATATTAATTAAAATTTGATAAATTTTTAAGAAAAACATCTCAGCTTTAAGAAATTTGCATACTAAAATGTAATAAAATTAAATTTAGTTAAAAAAAATAAATTTAGAACATAAATTACACCCATTTAGTTAAAAAAAGTGCAGCTAAAAATGAAAAAGTACTTGAACTTAATGTGTGTTCATTTTTTTTTCGCGAGTAGTAAAATTAACTAAAATTTAGACATCCATTTCTTATTTTTAAAAATTGTTTTTTAAAAATGAGTGTAGGCAATTAAAAACAAAAAGTAATACATTTTTTCCTATGTTATAATAAAAATTTATTTGGTTTTAGAAACTGATGAACTATTTCTAAGGAAAATTTGCATGACACTTAGTTCAGATACATTTTAATAAAATATTTTTTTTTTGTTTAAGTAAAAGTTTTCTAATTTTTGAAAAAATAATGAACTAAGGTATAGGACTTTTTTTGGAAAACTTTTAAATTATTTTCAATATTCTTTTTCAAAAAAAAAAATGAATTTAAAATAAACTAGTTAATATTCCTAATTTTCAAAATATTATTAAAGGAAACAAATTAAAGTAACCATTAAAAAAAAAATTATCGTGCATGATTGTAATTTTTGGTTCGTGATCGTGTGTGAGCATGAGTTAAAAATGGCTAATGTGCCCATCTCAAATCTTAACTGAAAAACTGAACTTAAAATAGCTTAAAATATATTTTTAAATTTGGTTAGCAAAAGGTAACAAATTTCGAATTTGTGCTTTGATGTAATAATTTTGTTTGCTGACAACAGTACAAAATACCCTTAGCACATTTTATACATCACGGCGCTTATTAAACTTTATATTTATCGAAGGCACTAAAATTATATTTTTTTTTCACTTTATAATAAAAAAATTTGAAATTTGTATATGTCAATTAAAGTTAAAGCTAAAAAGTCATTAAATAAACTTATGCCATTTTTCCATTTTCCAATAATAACAAGAAATGTAATTGTGATATTTTGTATTTTTCCAATAATTTGCAAATTAGTTAATTTAAGAAGACAAAGGACCCCCAGTGTTCCCTAGCCATAGATGCTGTGTGTCACTTAGGACGTGCCTTTTTGTAGTTCTTTCAAGGAGAACCATTAATTAACTACGAAATGGATCTGAATTTTTCACAATTTATTACGTCTAAGAATATCCTGCAGTACATTTTTTTTAATTTGTTTACCTTTTTGCCAATGAAATTTAATTTAAATTTAAATACATGAGTTTAGTACAATTCAATTTAATTTAAAGACAAAAATGTATAGCAAAAAGCTTGTTAAGAGCAGCGTCCTCACAAACAGCATAAAACATTTTCATAATTATTAGAAAATTGTTATCAAATTTAAGTACATATAATTTTCACTGAAATAAGTGCTATTTAACTTGATGTTAGAAAATATTTTCTTATTTTTAGGGAGTTAAGTCTTAGTTCTTAGTAAAAAAAAGTTATATAATGAACTTAAATAAAATAAAATTTTTCTTAAAACCAAGGAAACATTTCCTAATTAACAGATTAGATGATGTATGAACTAATTAGGAGGAAATTCTACTGTTTTCTAATAAAAATTTAATTCTCAAAATTTAGACCAAATTTTAAAGTAAAATTTTTTTCTTAATTTCAAGGAAAATTTTATTAAATATTGGTAAAAAATGTCTGGTGCAGTTTTCATTTCAATTTTTCCTCCAAATAAGTTAATTTTTATAAATTCTAAATCATCTTTTTTTTTGAGTGTAACACTTTTTTTAAGGGAACAACATTAAGAAAATTATTTCTACTATTGCTTTCTTTGGAAAGGGATAGATTAGAGATAAAAGGTGGTGAAAGATGAAGAGCTTCAAACAGTTTAGCGCGCCATCTGATGTAGAAATTGTTGATGCTTGTTAGTTCATACACTCACCAAAAAAAGTCTGTAATGGCAACTGAAAATTTTGCTGTTATTACGGGAAAGTTTGGTAATTTGAGCCCAGCGGTATTTTTTGCTAATCTTAGCAACTCATGTCTGCTGACGTGTAGTACAATGAAATTAGTAGAAAAATTAGTAGCCGCTACTAAATTTTAGTAAACTTTTTGTAAAGCGGAATTTAAAACCGGTTTGCTAAAATCAGGAAAAAAAAATACTAAATATTGTGAATATTAAAGGGTGTCCCAAGAAGAACGCAATTTTTAAATTTTAAATAAAACACAGATATTTAAAACAAGATCGTGAAACTTTATTATATCGTAAAGTAGACAGAATGAGGTTATGTATGGAACAATATATCGTGCAGATGGCCGCCGCGGCTTTGCTGGCATGCACGCGATCTTTTAATGAAATTTTCAATGACCGTTTTGCATGAATGCTGCGATATTTCATTAATGCAGCGTCCAATTTCCTCTTTTAAGGCTTGAGTCGTCGTCGGCTTATTCGCGTAAACCATCGACTTCAAAAAACCCCAAAGAAAAAAATCTAATGGTGTTAAATCGCACGATCTAGGTGGCCAATTCTGATCTCCAAAACGCGAAATAACACGACCGGGAAATGACTGATGCAGCAATTGAATTGTTTCTCTGGCTGTATGACATGTGGCGCCGTCTTGTTGGAACCACATGCCCTCCACATTCATTTCTTCAATTCTAGGCAAGAAAAAACTGGTTATCATTTGACTGTTTGCGCTTGACCTGCCTCATTTTCATAAAAAAAAAGGTCCAATGATTCCTTCAGCCCAAAAACCACACCACACAGTGACACGTTGAGGATGCATTTGCTTCTCGTGAATCACTCGAGGATTTTCCTCACCCAAAATGCGACAATTCTGCCTATTGACGAAGCCATCAAGATGAAAATGGGCCTCGTCACTGAAGATGATTTTATCGGCAAAATCAGCATTTTCATGTTGTCTCTCCAATACCCAATTAACGAACTCCCTTCGCTGTCCATGGTCAGCTGGCTTCAGTTCCTGAGTCAATTGAACTTTGTATGCATGAAGATGCAAATCTTTCATCAAAATTCGCTGCAAAGTGGATTTGGAGACACCAATTTGCTGAGCTCGGTGTCGAATTGAGGTGGATGGAGTTTGAGCGACATCATCACGTACAGCTGCGACATTTTCGGTCGATCGACCTGGTCGATGGCGCGTTGTTGTCTTTACATCACTAACAGACCCAGTTTCGGCAAATTTATCCATTAATCTCTTTACAGTTGACTCTTTTGGAGCATTATTGTGACCCCAAATTGATCGCAATTTGCGAACTGTAGCCGCAAAACTTTCACCATTTTGGTAAAACAATTTCACAATGAGAATGCGTTGTTCATTCGTGTAGCGCTCCATTTTTACTAACCTCGTAAATTCTACTAGCAAACAATAACAATTGTTCAAATGTCAAACAATGACACTTCGAATGTTGCCAGATTTAAAAATTGCGTTCTTCTTGGGACACCCTTTAGTACAAAATTTTAAATTAATTTTTTTATTGAGCATAAATTTTTTTATTTTAGTTATTTCTTCAAAAAATATTTTATACAAAATTAAAAACAAAATCAATGGCTTAAAAATCTTAAAAATTGTTAAAACATAAACGAATTAATCATTTTGTTTTTATGTGGTAATTTCTGTTTTGAAAAATATTTTAGTCAGTATTTTTTTACTTTTAAGGTGAAATTTTAATTGTTTTTAGGGCTGATTTTAAGAACTAAAAAAACTTTTTAGTGCTATTTTAAGTGGATGTCCTATTTTTGGACATAAGTCGGTATATTCACTTCCGATCCCTTTTTTAATCTATGTAACATTTAAAGGCAATTTAAGTTTGTGGGTGTAAGTTTTAATTAGAAATAATGTTTCCTTCAATATCCTCTTTTTTAAAATTAGTAATTTTTTTTTTGCTAATTTTTTTGTTTGCTAATTTGTAAAATGATTTCTGAAATTAGCAACAAAAATTTGTAAATATTCTGTAAAATGTAAATAGCAAAAAGATTTGCTAATAAAAATTTTTTACTAAAAATCAGTACAAAAATAGTAATGTGGGATTGAAAACCGTTTACAAATTTTTTTACTAACTTTTTTTTTTGAATGTATGTAGCTCTTTTATGTTATTTTTACTTCAGTGGGATTAAGTGTTATGAGAATACCGAAGAAGGACAATACGATATGTATGTATGAGATATAGAAAACTCATACCTATTATTGCGACTTCGTCTACCAAAAATTAGTAGTACTGGCGCCGAATTAAAAGCAGAACAAATTTTAGTTTAATTTTATTATCACTTTTTTGGTTATGAAATTTTTGCTGGGTAGTTAAAAAAATTGTCTGAGTTACTGAACAATTTGTTGAATTTAATTTTTAACTATCCATATTGCGATGGCAACGCATTTTAGGTGAAATTTTTCATGTGTGAAAGGATTATCATCAATGTGTTCATGGAGACCAATTAAAACTCAAATATTATTGATAAATTTTGTAATATTTTTCATTCAAAAGTAATGTTATACTATCCTGTCATTGCAAAACAAACAGATTAACCATATATCCAGTAGATATTTGAATTTAAAACATCAAAGTTATATGTTAACATACAGAAACAAATAACAAAATATGTATGTACCACAATCACTGCGTAATTATACAAGTTATTCAAGTGTAAACGACCAACAATTATTGTTATAAACGGAAACAATACGAGATTGATATTCTTTTGTTGTCTACCACGGATGCTAATAATGAAATCAACACAATATTATCGAAATACAAATTAAATTTCGATTTCGTTGGATACGGAAGATATCAACATATGAATAAAAACTTTAAACAAGAGAATATAAAATTTAAACATTAAAGTTTTTGCCAACAATTTAATAAAATACAAACCAAAATAATCTGTGGTTTTTAATCCTTAACCTAGCACTACATGAAAATCTATTTAATCCTCTTAAATACTTTATAGACTCCGCACAGTTAACAATTCAATACCAAAACAAAAAAGAAGGAAAAAAGAAAATCCAAACTCAAGGGATCTGCCATTACATTGAACACTTACACAATCATGTAATGATATTGTTCGAAAACACAATCCACTACAATATTGAATGTGTGTTTTTATTCACTACATTTTAAAACAAGAATATACATATTTCGTCCATCTGTTTGGCGCACTAAAATATTGAACAAAAATTTTATAAATATCCATTAAGGCCCATTACCCAGCAAAACTTTGGTAATGGGTGCGATATTCTCATGCATTTCCTTGTAATGATAGCTCATTACCTTTTTTATTATTTGCAAGCATAAAGTAATATGTTACTGATTATTGATTATGTAATATATGATTTATAAATGAAAAGTAATAATTGAAATATTTTTGAAAATCTGTTTTTAGATACATTACTTTGTGTTTTTTGTAAGCAAAAGGGTAATGTATGTTTGTTTTGACAACGCTAGCGAAAAAACGAAGCGCAACAATTCATTTAAGTTTAAAGCAATCAAATACTATATGCGTCGATAGCTCAGTGGGAAGAGTTCTCGGCTGGCAACCAGAGTTCCCTGGTTCGATTCCCATCATGACATTATTTTTAATAACTTTTAAAATATTTGTAATAATTTTTTTTTTTAAATTCATCTTTTTTAAAAATCTATTTTTAGACACATTATTTTTTCCATTCTCGTAACCATATAAGTAACCCCTTACACTATCACATCTAAAGTAATGGGTATATACATTACTTTGAGGCTCATCGCCTGTAACTTTAACTTAAGAATGGATAACTAAGCAATACTAAATATTTATCGCAAGGAAAACTTAACATGATTAAAAAAGTTGACCTGGGACAATATGTAAATATATCCAATTTGATATTCTTTAATAAAGGGTGATGTTTTAACTGTTTGCGGTACCTTGCTGCATTGACTGTAACGTTGCAATTTTCATAGTTCTTGAAGAAGTAAGGTTTAATGATGGCACCAGCTCACAAACCGCATCAAACAGTGCATCTTTCAGAGTCTAATGGCAGCTCCTAAACTGCATCTGGCTGCTCTTCACCCCAAATTCTGCAATTCTGTTGGTTGACGTATCCATTGAGCCAAAAATGAGCTTCGTCGCTTAAGACAATTTTTCGATAGAAAAATGGATCTTCATCCAACTTTCTTAAGGCCCATTCACCAAACAAACGACGTTTTGGTAAGTCACCTGGCTTAAGTTCTTGCAATACCTGTCGTTTGTATGGTTTCATACCCACACCAAAAATAAAAGACCTGAATTAAAAATTAATCCAAAATTTCCTTTTAAATAGTTTAAAAATGTTTCTCAATTTAAGACAAATTTTACAAAGCTTTAAAAAATTTTCTTAAAATGAATAACTTTTCCTATACACGCAAAGAAAAAACATGGTTGGGTCAATCATATTCGAAGAGCATCATATATTTTTGGGTTTATGGTTGTGCCAACCATGGTCGTACTATAATATGATAATATTATGATAATAAACTAACCATATTTTTTACCATAATATGGTCCCTACTGTTATATTTTAATTCAAAAATTACCATATTATGGTCCTAAATAAAAATGTAATAATGAATTTATATGCTAAAAATTTTATCATATAATGGTCCCTAATAACTTTATTATGATTCCTGGATTATCATTATATGATCCATAATCTAAGCAAATTTCATAAAGGCAAAGTTCTTAGAAACTATGAAAAAGCTCTTTAAATTTAAAAATATTTCCTTTAGAAATGTTTTTCTAAAGAAAAAATTAATATTAAGGACTTTTTGAAGAAAAATTGTTAAGGAAAAAATCATAGACTTTAAGAACTTTTCTTTCAAGAAAACTTTGATTAAGTATTCAAGAAAACTTTGATTTAAGTATTGTTTTAAGAACAATACTTAAAACTTTTTTTTTTAATTCTAATGACTTTTTTTATAAAAAAATCTTAAGATATTTTTAAGATTTTTTTAAAAAGTTTTTAGAAATTTTCTTTAATAAAAAGTCTTTAGAATCATTATCTACGAATTTTAGCTTCAAAGAAAGGCCTTAGAATCTAAGTTTGTTTGGAATATATGAACTTTTATCTAAGAAACAGTTTGGAGAATCTGATTTTAGTTTAAGGAAAAGTCCATAGAATCTAAAAATGTTTTTATCAGATAAATTTAAAATTATCTATTATTTTGTGTAAGAAACATTTTCGTGCAAAAAAAATCATAGACTCTAAAGACTTTTTCTTATAAAAAATATTTTATTTATATATTTTTCTTTTTTGTTTTTATTTATATTAATCATTTAATTACAAATTATATCCTAATACCCTAACCGAGCACTAGCAACAAAGGTTATCGACTTGTTTTGAGATCTTTTTACAAGAAATGAATTAATAAACATTTTAAAAAAAATCTAATTGTTTTTATTGAAAAAAATTAAAAAATATAAAATCTTCCAATAGAATCTTTTTGACAATTAATTGATGAGTGTAAATAATAAATAATATTACATGTATAAAGAATTTTCGAAAAACCACTTTAAAAAAATTAACTGGATCTTAATGGGTCAATTGATGAATGTTTTAATGACATTTGAAAGGTATTTTCAACCCATCTGATATTTGTCCAGTTTTAGTAAACAATATATGATTGTTTTTATAAGACATTTTGTAGTAAAAATAAACTGACTGAACTGATTTTTATCAGTGACATGTCATGTTTTATTTGATGTATAATTATTTGTTGATTGTTGCCAGCATTTTATCGTTGCATAATTATTATATTTTATGCATAGTCAGAATTTTTGTTACCACAGTATGGTTATAGCCAATCATTATATAAAACAGAAGGTGCAAATAATAAAATAGTGAAATATTTAGTAAATAATGATGGTAGCGACCATGTTGATGGTTAGAAAACCAATAACTTGGTTGTGACAACCATACCCGATTGCAGCAAGCACAATATAGTAGCAGTGATCATATTGCAACCATATTTTTTCTCTGCGTGTATTTGGGTAAAATCGAAATAGTTTAGATACTCAGAAATAGTTCATATCTTTCCTAAGTAATATTTCTTGATTTTAGGGAAAAAACAAGTATATTAAATAAATAAAAATTTATACATTTTTAAGAAAAACACCTTAGTTTTAAGAAATTTGCATACTAAAATATAATAAAACTAAGTTTAATTCAAAAGAAAAAAATTTAGAACATAATTTACTCCCATTTAGTTAAAAAAATGTGTCTATCTTAAAAAATTAGAAAATACTTAAACTTAATGTATGTTCATTTTTTTTTCGCGAGTAGAAAATTAACTAAATTTTAGGAAGCGATTTCTAAATTGAGTTTTTAAGTCTACCACCTACTAATTTTTAAGAATTGTTTTCTAAAAATTATTTCAGGCAAAAAGTGATAAATTTTTTCCTATGTATTAATAAAATTTTACTTGATTTTAGTAAATGATGAACTATTTCTAAGGAAAATTTTCATGCAACTTAGTTCAGATAAATTTTGAAAATTTTAATAAAATATTATTTATTTATTTTTTTTTAAGCAAAAGGTTTTCTAGTTTTTGGCAAATAATAAACTTAGGTATAGGATTTTTTTTTTCCTAAAAATATCTTTATATAAATTAAAAAAATTTTGAGTAAATTTTTCTTAAATCAGGGAAAGATTTAATTTTTGAAGGAAAACGTTTAACTTATTTCCAATATTTTTTTGGAAAAAAGAAATATAATTAATTAAAAATAAATTATGTAATTTGTCTAATTTTAAAGAATAAAATATTATTTCAGAAAACAAATTAAAGTATCTGTTAAAAACAATTATGGTGCTTGACTGTAATTTTTAGTTCGTGATCGTGCATGAGCGTGAGTCAAAAATTGCTCACGTGCCCATTTCTAATCTTAACAGTTTTAAATATTGAAATTTAAGTAGCTTTAAATATATTTTAAAATTTTGTGAGCAAAAGGTAAAAATTTTTAACTTGTGCTTTAATGTATGAGGAAAGCCATTGACGTTGTGAATATTAAACTTTTTCGAAGGCACTACAACTATTTTTTTGTCACCTAATAATAAAAAAAGTTAAAATTTGTATATGTCAAATAAAATTTAAGCTTAAAATCCCACAAAATAAACTTATGACATTTTTCCATTTTCCAATAATAACAAGAAATATAACTGTAATATTTCGTATTTTTGCAACAATTTCCCTAAATTAGTTAATTTAAGAAGACAAAGGACTCCCAGTGTTCCTTAGTCAGTGTCACTAAGGGGATCCTTTTATGTAGTTCTCTCAAGGAGAACCATTAATTAACTACGAAAAGGATCTGACTTTGTTACAATTTATTACTTTTCAGTATATCCTAAAGTATACTTTTTTAAATTATTTATTTATTTCAGTCTATGGATACAATAACTACACAGAAAAAAGTATCACAAAATTTGAAGTAATTAAAAATATTTGTCAAAATTTAAATTAAATTTCTAACAATTTTTTGTTTGAAATGTTTGTATATTGTTTTTTTTTTCATATAAAAATTCTTTGAAAATAAAAATTAAAGTTACAAAAAAATTACAAAAAGTTTTTGTATATATTTTTAATTACTTAACGTTTTGTAATACTTTTTTCTGTGTACACACTAACAACTCATAACAATAATGAATAAATTAAAATATCTTATTTAATAAAACTTTAAATTAAGAACACATATTAAAATCCCAAAAATAAAAAAATCTACATATTATGGCTGAATTAATGAGAGTAAATTGGTTCTGCACTTATCTGATTTCATATTATTATATATAACTATTAGAGTTCGTTTTCATGATATCATAATTCCTGGATATCACCACTTTTTAGAAGGTTTTTGCATCAATCAAAATAATGGCGTATTTTTTTCCAACTTCTTCCCATGCCTTTAGGCGACTCAAATCACAGATTTTGGGTCCCTTTTTCCATCCAAAAAAAAAAACGGTTAAATATATGTCAAAACTGACTTCACTTTTTGATTCTACAGAAAAACTTAGGCTCATAAGCTTTTTTTTTTAATTTAAGAATGCACCAAAATGCAATTTAGAGTGGTCGAGATGATCTGGTACCTTATGTTGAATCATATAAATTAGCAACGGTAGGGTAACACCCTACTAATAGTTAAACATCCCAGCAAAACTTTGGTAATGGGTGCGATATTCTCATGCGTTACCTTGTAATGATAGCTCGTTACTTTTTTCATTATTCGCAAGCATAAAGTAATGAATTACTCATCACTGATAACGTATTGCATGATTTATAAAAGTAAAGTAATAATTTAAATATTTTTGAAAATCTATTTTTATATACATTACTTTGTGCACTTTTGTAAGCAAAAGGGTAATGTATGTTTTGTTTGATAACACTAGCGAAAAAACGAAGCGCAAGAATTCATTTAAGTTTAAAGCAATCAAATACTATATGCGTCGATAGCTCAGTGGGTAGAGTTCTTGGCTGGCAACCAGAGTTTCCTGGTTCGATACCCATCATGACCACATTATTTTTAATAACATTTAAAATATTTGTAATAACCTTTTTTGATAAAAATTCCTCTTTTTTAAAAAATCTATTTTAAGACCCATTACTTTTTCCATTCTCGTAACCACATAAGTAACTCCTTACACTATCATCTCTAAAGTAATGGGTATATACATTACTTTGAGGCTCATCGCCTGAAAATTCATCAGTGAAGTAAGGTGTAAAGAAATCCCTGAGCCCCTATGGCTACACATTACTTTACACATTATTTGGTAATGTGTGGTTTTGCTGGGATTGTGAATACCATACGTGCATTTACTTACTTTCTTCTGATTAGTTAGTATTGATAAAATTTCAAAGATTTTAATTTGTTATTTTTTTAAATTAATTTTATTTTAAGCTGTTTTATTAAATTAAAAAATTGTTCATTTATTATTTACCGGGGGTATTATTATATTATAAGTGTATCTTAACTAAAAATATTTTCAATTGAATTTTGCTAATACACATCAAAATTTACTTTGTACAAATAAATGCTTTGTTTGTTTAAAATAAAATTATGTTGTTCCAAAATATTGTACACTATCATCCAAAAATTTGCTGTACATTAAAATTTAAAAACATAACAAATATGTTTGTCTAATATTACTTTCATTACTCGTTATACATTTAAGTTTGCAGTATCAGTAAATTTTTATATGTCCAATACTTACCATTCATACAAAGTTTTGTAGTATTTACGATAACTTTTGCTTATTGAATGGTTTTGTATTTTACATGCTAAATGTGTTGGACATTTTGAAATGACTCCGTATTTTCGTTTAAAAATAATTGTCATGGATACAATGAACAAGTTATAGCTACAACTGCGATAGCAATTGTCAGCTATCATATTCCCGCATGCAGTTTTTTACATTACTGATGTGAAACTACCAATTAAGGTTTTATTTTTGTTATGTTTAACGTGACCAATCTTGAATATATGTTTTAATAAAAAAAGCTTTAGTGGACCAAAATTATTGAAACTTGCGATTAAAAAGATATTTCTATAGGGGGAAGATATACGGCGTGGGCCAAAGAGGAGAAAATTCCACCCCTTGACGGCATGCTCATACAGCTAGGTTCTTCCTGCCGCGTAAAATTCCTACAGGGAAGGGGAAAAGGAGTAAAGGTCTCCCCTTTAACAGCCTGCCATAACCGTTGGAGCTAGGAACTTGAAATTTGGTATGAAGGTGCCTCCTCCGGCGTAGACATTACTTAAGATAGGATTTTTAGAAAAGCCAAGGGGGAGTGGCAAAAACGAGAAATTCTTGCCAATGACGGCCTGCCAAAACCGCTGGAACTAGGAAGTTGAAATTTGATATGTCCGCCCATATATTCTAGTATTTTGGCAAATTCCCACGGTGAAGGGCAAAAAGGGGAATGTCTCTCCCCGCTGGAGCCAGGAAGCTAAAATTTGTTATAAAAGTTCTTACACCAATATTGTCATCTGCTAATGCGGGAATTTTGAGAGCGCCTAAGGGGAGGGGCAAAAAGGGTAATTCTCTGGGACTAGGAAGTATTTTCGCAAATTCCTAGGGGGATGGGCCTCCCCTAACCGCTGGAGCTAGGAAGCTTAAATTTGTTATGAAAAAGGTTCTTCCTCCAATATACCCATCTGCTTAGACGGGAATTTCGGGAAATCCTAGGGGGAGGCGCAAAAAAGGCGAAATTCTCTCACTTGACGGCCTGCCAAACCTCTGACGTTGACTTTCGCAAAAACGGTATTCTCGGAAATTCTGACGGAAAGGGGCAAAAAGGAAAAATCTCCCGCATAACGGCCTGCCCTAACTGCTAGACTAGGGGTTAGCACAAAAAGAGAAAATTCTCCCCCTTGACGTCCTGCCAAAACCGCTTGAGTTAGGAAATTGAAATTTGGTATGAAGGTTCCACCTCTGGCGTAGACATCAGCTAAGAGAGAATTGTTGGAAAATCCTACGGAGAGGGGCAAAAAAGGATAAAACTCTCCCCCTTGATGACCTGCCAAAGCCGCTGGTAATCGGAAGTTGAATTTTTGCTTGCAGATACCCCTTGCTTAGACAGAAGTTCTAAAAATTGCTAGGTGGAGTGGCAAAAAGAGTAAAGTCTCCTCCTTGGCAACACAAACACCTTTAGCTAGAAACCTGATATTTTAAATATGTTTTCCCTTAAATCTGTGCTAATTCTGTACTTTTTGAACCATTATATTTTGTTTATCCTGTGCTACCGCTATCGCTATACATATATTTGATTTAGTGTACCGCGTTTTATAGTTTTAAAAATATTTTATTTCCACATAAAAATTAATCATTTTTTAACATTTAAGTTTTTTTTTCAGTTTTATCAACCTTTAGCTACCTTTCAATAACAACTTTCTAAATTATTTACTTTTCTTACTTAAAGCGTTATTTTAGAATATACACTCCGTTAACATAGGATAGCCTCACATCAAATTTTAATGAAAAGTAAAAATTTTGTTGTCTTCTTAATAACTAGCAAATATAGGTTGGTTGAAAAGTTCCTGCGCTCACCAAGAGATGGCACTGCTAGCTCCAAACTTTTTTTTTTCTCAAGTTGGTATAACTGTCCTGAGAACACATGCAAAGTTGCAGTCATTCTGTCAATTCTTTCTTTATTTACAAGCCTTTTGAAGTTGACGTGTCATTGATTTTTTTTAATATGGAAAAAATTTAATATCGTGCAGTCATTAGATTCTTTGTTTTGAAGGGTTTAAAAGCAAAGGAAATTTATGAACAATTGTTGAAGTGTATAAGGAGTCCTCACCTTCAAAACGCACAGTTGAATTTTGGGCTGGTGAATTTAAACGTGGTCGTACCAGCCTTAAAGACGATCCACGCGAAGGACGACCAAAAACTGCAACCACAGTAGAAACCATTGAGCAGGTACATAATATGGTTAGTGAAGATCCAAGTTTGGCTAAGCCTGAAATTGCTAATGCCATAGGCATCTCAGACTAACGAGTACTCCATATTTTACATGAAGAATTACGTATGAAAAAACTGTTTGGAAAGTTAGTGCCGCACACATTGACAATTCAACAAAAACAAATTTCTCAGCGTAATTTGGAGCGTTTTAAGCCGAATAAAACCGACTTCTTGCGTCGTTTTATAACTATGGATGAGACTTGGATCTACCAACATGATCCTAAATTGAAACAAGAATGTTTACAGTGGACTGAAGCTGGTTGTTCAGCTCCAAAGCAGGTGAAGTCACAACGAACAGCAAAGAAGGTTATGGCATCAGTTTTTTGGGATGCAAAAGGAATTTTGTTGATTGATTATCTTCAGAAAGGTAAAACAATCAACTCTGAATATTATTGCAGCCTTTTGGATCAGCTGGATGAAAAAATTCGTGAGAAAAGACCTGGTTTGAAGAAGAAAAAAATCATTTTTCATCAAGACAATGCACCTGCTCACAAAAGTGTTTTGACGTTGGCTAAATTCAAAGAATTAAAGTACAAATCGCTTGAACATCCACCGTATTCATCAGATTTGGCTCCCAGTGACTACTATCTCTTCAGAAATCTCAAACAATTCCTTCGTGGAAAGCATTTTTTGTCGAATGAAGAGGCCATAGCAGCCGTAGACGGTTATTTTGCAGAGCTAACGGAAAACCATTATAAGGATGGGATAAAATTATTGGAAGATCATTGGAACAAGTGTATTGACCTTCTAGGAGATTATATTGAATAAAAAAATATATTTCGTAACAAAAACAGTATACTTTCATTTCGAGCGCAAGAACTTTTCAACCAACCTGTATATATTAATGTCTGTTGTTATATTGACAAAAATTCCAAATGGATCAGTAAAAGTTAACGGGACTTTTATAATTGTTTTCTTAAGAAGCAGCAACAATTTGAATATTTTAATGTTAACTTTGATTAGCCTCAGGGCAAAATTTTAAATTATTGTTTGATTGTTACGCGACTTTGAATTAAATAACGTGAAGACAAACGTGTTCTTGGTAAAAAAAAAGTATAGTTCCACGGAAATCGCAAAAAATTTACGCGTATCACGATCAAGGGCTTTCTAACCGCGCTATTGCTGGAGAAATTGGTCGAAGAACAAAAGTTATAAACAATTATTTAAAAAATCCATTCGAATATGGAACACGGTACAAAGGCAAGACATTCAAAAAGGTTTCACCTCGAGATACATAGACGCAAAATTCTCCAAATGGCTTCGAATTCAGCTATGAGTTTAAGTAAAATTGGAGCTGCTGCCGGAGTCACGGTCAGTAAAAGAACGATTTACAATATAATAAAAACCTCGGAGTACCTAAAGCATCGAAAACTTCAAAAAAAGCCGCCTCCAAAAGCCTCACATAAGCAGCAGAGATTGCAATTTGGAAAAGACCATATGATGTGGACAGTGCAACAAGGTCATCAAATAAACGATTGGAAAGGAGTAATTTTTTCCGACGAAAAACGTTTTAATATCGATGGCCTAGATGGGTACAATTATTATTTCCACGATATCAGGAAAGAGGAACAATTTTTAAGTCTTCACCATAGCAAAGAGGGTGGCGTAATGGTATGGGGCGCTATAACGTATTATGGTGCTACCAGTTTAGTTTTCGTGAATGAGCCAATGACGGGAACGAATTACAAAAAGTTTTTGGACATTTTTGCTCTCCTCTCTTTTATTTTCCAATACGACAACGCCCCGATCCATACTACTCGTGTTGTAAAGAGCTGGCTTCAGGATCAATGCGTTGAAATATTATCGTGGTCACTATATTCGCCGGACCTGAACATTATTGAAAACGTTTAGGGATTATTGAAAACGTTGGGGATTATTGAAAACGTTGGGGATGCGTGTTTGCGCAAAGTTTATGAAGGGGGAAGGTAGTTCTTTACAAAGGAGGAGCTAGTGGATGCAATATAATCGGCCTGGTCTGAAATTTCGTTAAATTACATAAAATCTATCTACGATTCTATGCAAACCCGAATTTTAGAGGGCATACAAAATATTAAATACTGTAAAATAATACTAAAATTTAAATAAAAAAGAAATTAGTTAAAACAAAACAAATTTCCGTTTTATTTTTTTTTTTTTAATGGTGTGAGGCTAATCTAAGTTAATATTAAAAAAAACTCTTTTTGATATATTAAGTTAAACTGATGCAATTGGTCTTTCCGTCAATTAATAAATACAATACAGACTTCATGGCATCGTTTTTATATTTTGAAAATAACTCGTGGATTGCTGCAAATTTCTACAACTACATATGTACAATATGTATATGAGGCTATCCTATGTTAATGGAGTGTATGAGCCTTTTTAGGTTTCACAAAACAAAAAAAAAAGTTTGGAAAAATTATAAGTGGGCCGAAATAAATGTCCTTTTCTCTTTTAGCAATATGAGCCTTTTAAGTTTTCACTAAAAAACCAAAAAATAAATTGAATTTATTTATATGTTAGTCGAAATAAGGTCATTTGCTAATTTAAAGTTGTAATTAAGACGATAAGAGCCTTTTTAGGTTTTTACTAAAAGCATCATTTAATGCATGATGACTGAAAGCATATTTATCAGAATTTATTAAACATTACTAAAGATATAAAAGTAATTAAATGTGCTAAAATCCTAAAAAACTTTATAACAAATTTTGAATATAATTTGTTGTAAATAGCCTGGTCTCTATCCGGATTTCAGTCTTGCCTAAGGAAATCATCAGGAGACGACGTTTTTAGAATTTCTAGAGATATTTGTTAGATTAAGTTACAAACTCAATGAGAATTGAAGAAAATAACAAAATTTAAATTTTGAACAAGTTTTAATCTGTTGAGAAGATACTTGACAAATTATTCTCCTAAAACTGCCAGGACAGTTTTATTTATTAATTTTAGCTATGAGGGCAGATCAATAAGTCCGTGACTTTTCGAACTTTGCTCGTAGTTATATGAAATGCTGCTCCCATCAAGCACCACATTTTAATAGACTACTGTCAAATTTTGAGGAAGTTCCGTCATTTACTTTGCGTTTAACAGCTGTTCAAAACATACAACCTCGTAGATTTTTTTAAAAATGGAAAAAATCGAATTTCGAGTGCTCATTAAACATTATTTTTTGCTGAAAACAAACCGTCAATCAAACCAAGGAAAAGCTTGATAAATACTATGGGGACTCTGCACCATCGATTTCAATGGTAAAAAAAAGTGGTTTACTGACTTTCGTTGTGGCCTTACAAGCACGGAAGATGCCGAACATTCTGGACGCCCAGTTGAGGTCTCTACACCCAAAAATATTGAAAAAATTCACGATATGGTGTTGGCCGATCGTAGATTGAATGGCTCATTCAATCTACGATAGATTGTGGAAGACATAGACATCTCACATGGCTCAGTGGTTAAAATTTTAAACGATCACTTGGGTATGAGAAAGCTTTTATTTTCACACTCGTAATATTATTTGGATAAAAATATTCAAAACACACTTTAAAGTTTTTAAAACCCGGTCAATTGCCATTTTCTATTTAATTTAACGACTTTTATATTTTGCGAAATTTTTGAAGTAGGAGTAGTTAGTATTGGGTTAAAAAATTAAATTAAATTTTATGTTGATGTGATCTGGCTAAACAAAATCTAAACTAAATTCAGGTTTCCACATTTTTATGAATTTTTCAAAGAAATTTTTAATATTTTAAACTATTAACTATTAACTATATTAAACTATTTTGAAGGAAATTATTGATTACATTTTAGTTCATGTTTTTTTTTTTTTTTTTTTTTTTTTGAGCAGGCAAAATCGTTGACAGCTTTACGTCGAAAAATCGTCCCATTAATTTTTAAATTTAATATTAAAGGTATACATTAAATCTCAGTTAATGTGATAAATAAGTTAAAAAAAAATTTATATGAATTTAAAAGCTGTTAATTTTGTTTTAAATACTTCAAATAGATCGACAAATTTAGGTTTTCGAATTACTAGCTTTTACAAAAAAATTAAAAAATATATTTTATATATTGTGGTATGTATATTTAGGTATTTCTCAATACAAATTTTAATCGTTTAAAGAGAGAGGAAAATAAGTTTTTCGATTTGTGTTAATAAAGAAACTTACCCATATATCTGTTTGATGGAATATCAGCAATTTTAAAAAATATTTGCCATACATTTTTAAAGCATTTAGATCACTTTTAATATATTTGAATAATCACGCTAAACTTCACGCCAAACAATTTGTATTATTTTAACGATGATTCAAAAAAGTGAAGTAAACACCAAAAACTTCCACGAAAAAGATTTTTTTTTAGAATATTTTTTTAAAACAATCGGAGTTCATATACTTCTATAATTAAGCCCTCAAATTTTTATATTTATGTAAATAATAACTAAAACACTTTTAAAAATATTTAATGTTATTATAACTCTTTTTCACACTATAAATGCGTAGGACAATCAATAGTTTCAACATGAAAAAAATATTATGAATAATAGTTGCACACACATTCTATGTACAGATGTTGTATTTTTGACAAATTGGAAAATTACGAAAAGTAAGGAAAATAATAAATAAAACAAATGTGGCAAATGTGGTTCTCAAATTGCATAAACATTGAATTGAAATTTATACCCGTCTACAAGAAAATCTTCAAACCACTATTTGATTTGTTGAGAGCCCTCTTGCACTATTTTATTGTATTAAATTAATGAAACAGCAAAGCGAACTCGTAATAAATACAAAAAGCAAAAACCCCTATTTTTGTTATTTCTTTTCTTAATACTACTCCAACAACAAACACACACACGACACAAATGGCGAATAATGAATAATTTTTAGTTTTTACTTCTTTGAATTCTATTTGTTTTTTTTTTTTAAGATTTGATTAATATTTCACTTTAATATTATTAGCAGAATATTTAATTATATATTCCACTATTTTTTTCTTTATTTGAAACACTTTTTTTGCAATTTTTCTCGAGTTGAATGTAAAGTACAAAAAAATAGCACGACCGATCTTAGCAACAGTTTCTTATAAGACTAAAGAAGAGATGAAAAGGAATAGTGTATTAGGTGACGAGTGAATAAAAGGAATGCAATTAGAAAACATATTAGTAAATGGTTGCCACTTTAACCCTACGGTCCACAACCAAAAAAATATACGTTAGTCAATAACCGGGTACCCAGGTACCTTTATGTACTTTGTCAGTGCTTTTGTATTGAGAATTAAATATTTATGTTAATTATTTGTTAACATAATTTAATTTAGATATTACACTGTACATTTGCTTTGTTTTCATAAACAAGTACTGACTCTTTGTTGCTAAAACTGGTTTTGCATGAGAGAAACAGTTAGAAAAGTGTAGAAATAGCAACTGACTCATTAGAAGTTGAAAAGCCAAGAAAATGTCGCGAAACGTAGAAGTGCTTTCAAAAAGAAAATATTTAAGTTTGACGGAGGAAGAAAAATCCAATTACATCGCATCAATTTTCGACCATGTTGTGGATGATGAACACTTATCTGTGGGCGAAGAAACATTATTTGTAGGAGATGTGCAAATGTCGGACTCAGAAGATGTCGCTGTTGAAAATACTGCCGCTATTAATGAGGCTAATGGTGAGGTAAATGATGAGACTACGGATGAAAGTGATGATGAAAGTGAACCATTAAATAGCAATGATACAAATGAAAAGTATGTTGCTCGCGATGGTACTGAATGGCAAAAGCACCGCTGAACGTCCCATCAAGTTAGGAGCTATAATATCGTACGTGGTCGTTATGGCCCAACACGAGTAACGGAAATGATGTGAAAAGCTGAAACTTTCAAATGCTATTTGACCGTGGAAATGGTGGATATAATTGTGCGCCACACAAACAAAAAAGCACATGCCACTTATGCAGCCTTCAACGAAAATAGTCCAACTATACACTGGTAAACCTGCAACGGGTCGTGAGACTAAACAAGGAGAAAGGGTTGTCAAAGATTTGACAGGTCCATTCCACGGAAGTGGGCGCAACATCAAAATGGACAATTTTTTTACCACTCTTGCCGTTGCAAAACATCTGCTTTCAAATAAATTGACAATGGTACACTCAGAATATTATGTAGTTAACTGTTTGTAGTTTAATAAAAAAGTTTTCCGTTCCATTTAAAAATAAAGGAAGATACATTTATTTTTCAAAGAAACATCTATATTAACTTTTTTATACATTTATTAGAAATTATTTACTATCATTTACCGATTTTTTTCAGTTTCATTTATTTTTTTCATTTGTTTGAAATTTAATAAAAATTGACCCACAAAACGGAAACTTGTGGTTTATTTGTGTCCGTAACAGTTATTACAAATTTAAATTTTGTTTGCTGTCTGTTTCAAAAAAAATATTCAAAAAATTTCAATTTGTTTTTTTATTTAAATTGGTTGTATATATACAAAATTTTTCAATACAATTTACAAGAACTTCATAAACACACATACATATACAAATACATTCACACAAAAAGTGTTTATAGCTTCATATGCATACATACATTTTGTATTGTACGAGTATATTAAAAACAAAAAATACAAAAACGGAAATAATTTCAAATAAATGAAAAAAACAATTATTTTTTAAGGATTGGTGAGTAAAATTTTGACATTTATTTTAACTGATTATATCAGTTGTTTCTTACAAATGTGTCAGTTGATTAATCAACATTTAAAAATAAATAACAAATGGCATTTAATTAAAATGAAAATTAAGTAGACCGGTTTTTAAATGAAATATCATTTCTTTTAAATGATATTTTCAGTTATTTTAACTTACAAACTTTTTTAAGTGTAGGAAAATTACGCAAAAACAAACCATACATTCCGGATGTTATGAAAGCAGGTAAAAAGAGAGATATTGGGTCATCCACTTTTGCCTTTCACAACAATTTCACAATGTGTTCGTATGTACAAAGAAAAACGAATTCAGTGATATTGCTCTCCACAATGCACAACGACAACGCTATTGGCGACAATGGTAAACCGGAAATGATATCATTTTACAATAAAACTAAAGGAGGCGTAGATGTTATGGACCAAATGCTAGGCCAATACACTACGCAACGGGAAACAAAAAGATGGCCATTATCATTATTCTACAATATTATAGACATTAGTGCATTTGCTGCATACCTAATTTACCTGATACCATACAAAAATACGCAAAGGAAATCCTTTTTGCAGAGGCTTAGCGAGGAGCTTTGTATGCCTATTATTGAAGAGCGCGCAGTAAACAGGCAAATTACGCGGCATTTCTCCTCCAAATCCGCCATTGAATGCTATTTAAGAAAATCAGTAGACGCACTTCTAAGACGCGAACAACCATCGACTTCCAGCGGCACTACTGGAAGGAAGCCTGTTGCTGGGTGTTGTTATGTGTGCTTAGCATTACCCGAAAAGAAGAGACGAAAAACCCGAAAATCATGTAGAGTGTGTGATAAGCCAATATGCGATCAGCATACAAAAACTATTTCTAAATGTTTTGAATGTATTTAAGTACCTCTAATAACATAAATATAATAATAAACTAATAAAAATTAGAAATAAAAATAAAAACTTTACTTAAAATTAAAAAAACAATTTTGAATTATAAATAATGGGAAACGAACTCAAATATACAACACAAATATACAATATGTGGGGTACCGGGGTACCTGGTCATTGACTCCCGTAGGTGTCAACTTTAAAACCGTTTTAAACAAATACCAAGTTATCAATATTAATATTTTTTCTTTTTTTAATGTTTATAATTACTTTAATCGCGACGATCTGAAGTTTCATGGCTATATATTTATTATTAAAGAAATGCGAGCATTTAAAAGTTGGAAAAGGTACCCTGGTACCCGGTTATGGACCGTAGGGTTAAGGGGAAATATAATAAATGGCACAACTAGAAGAAATATCAAACTACAGTGAAACCTCTACTAACGGACACCTCCCACAGGCGGTCACCTCTGCTAAACGGACATTTTTCTTGGTCCCTTTGTTTTGCAAGTGTTTTTAGAACAAATTACACTCTGCTAGACGGACACCCCCATGGCCGGACGTGGACACCTTTTTTGTGTAAAACACCTCCAGTAGACGGACAAAAATTTTAACGAAACACAAAAATAATCTTGCAAAAAACATTTATGTATGTATACAAGAATAATCCACAAGAGCGTTACGAAAATTAAATTGTGTGATTCCCCTTTTTTATTTCATTGACAGTTTGTTACATAGCTTTCGTTGTGCTTTGAGTAAAAAATTCTAAGCCACAGCAACACTGTATGTACATATCAAATTGTGGGATTCCCCTTTTTTATATCATTGATTGTGTGTTGCGCATAGTTTTATTTTATCTTTTTTAAACGTGCTCATCATTAAAGAGTAAGTGTTGATTGAGTAAGGTGTCAAAATAATTTATCGAAGAATTTTTTTGAAATATAACTGGGCGAAATTCTCTTACACTTAAAGAAAAAATTAAAATAATAAATGTGTGTGAACAAGAAAAACTTTCAGTGCGTGAAATTGCAAAAAGGTAAAGAAACAAACCATTTTGGAAAAAAGTTAGTAATTATGTAAGTTTTTTTTAGATTTAATATTGGTAAAACTCAGTCTGCAAGCATTCTAAAAAATAAAGAAGATCTTAAAGCTAGATGGCAATCTGGAGTTAATATTAATTATAAAATGAACTGCCTTTCTAAAAAAGGTTCCGAACTCGACAAGATTTGTTTTGATTGGTTTGCAATTGCCAGAAGCAAGAATTTGCCTATATCAGGACCAATCATAAAGGCAAAGGCCAATGAAATAGCTGAGAAAATAGGTTATCAAGATTTTTCTGCATCAAATGGGTGGCTACATAAATGGCGCAAGCGACACAATGTTACTTTTAAGTGCATATCAGAAGAGGCAGCGGATGTTCCTCCTCAAGATGTTTCGCAGTTTAAGAATAAACTTTCTTCAATACTAAGTCAGTACAAACCAGAAGACATTTACAATGCAGACGAAAGTGGTCTTTTTTTCGAGCACTTCCAACAAAAACATTGGCTCTTAAATCAGAAAAATGTACCGGAGGTAAAATATCAAAAGAAAGACTAACAATCTGGTTTTGTGTAAACATGGTTGGAGAGAAAGAAACTATGTTAGTTATTGGTAAAGCTGCGCGTCCACGTGCATTTAAAATCATTTCTATTGCCGAATCACCAGTTGCAATAGAAAAATTATTTTATTTTTAGACAATGCTGCATCTCATCCTAAGGACCTGTCACTAACCAATATTAAAATAACTTTTTTGCCAGCAAATACAACTTCGGTTTGCCAACCTCTGGACCAAGGCATAATTCAAAGTTTTAATTTTAGAAATATATAAACATACATACTGAAGTTGTAAGCGTTTGAATTTGTTTTACTACCATACAGTCATTTAATAGCAGATAAATCCTGACCATTTTAACTCAACTATCCCGTGGGCGGACACCTCCCGTTAATGGACAAAACTACTGTGACGGTCGGTGTCCGCCCACGGGAGATTTCACTGTATTTGGAAATCAGTGATTAGAAAAAAACTGTATGAACTGAAAACTTTGAAAAAGATAATTACATATTTTTCATATCAATTTGCATAAAAAAATGATTTATTTTATAAATCTATAGAAAATTATTTGAATGAGTGATTTTATCACGCAGAAAAAAAACATGGTTGGGATTATCATATTCGAAGAGCATCATATATTTTTGAGTTTATGATTGTGCCAACCATAGTCGTACTATAATATGGTTACATATTATGATAATAAAATAACCATAAATTTACCATAATATAGTCCCTACAGTTATATTATGATTCAAAAATTACCATATTATTATTCTAAATAAACATATTATGATGTTGAATTTAGTTTATTATGATGTTAAATTTTAGTTTAAGTAAAAGTCCATAGAATCTAAAAATGTTTTATCAGATAAATTTCTAAATATCTAGTATTTTATGTAAGAAGTCTTTTCGTACAAAAAAAAAAAAAAAAATCTTGAGTTCTACAGACTTTTACTTATAAAAAAATATTTTATTAATATTATAAGAACTTTTTACAAGAAATGAATTTAATAAATATATATTTTTTAAGAAATATTTCTTATTGTTTTTATTCAAACGAATTAAGAAATGAATTGATAAGTGTAAATAATATTAAATGTATAAGAAATTTTGGAACAAAACCCTTTAAAAAAAATCTAAAGTTAAAAGAAAAATTAACTGGATCTGAAATTTTTTAATTCCTCATGAAAGGTAGAAACCCCATCTGACATCTGTCCAGTTTTAGTAAGCAATATATCCTTATTTTTAAGACATTTTGTAGTAAAAACAAACTGACTGAACTGATAAAATTTTGGTTTTTATGAAAACAAGAAAATATTATGACCGTAAATATCAAAGTCATGTTTTATTTGATGTATAATTAGTTATTGATTGTTGCCAGCATTTTATTGTTGCATAATTATCATATTTTTTTCATAGTCAAAATTGTTGTTACCACAGTATGGTTACAGCCAATCATGTTATAAAAAAGAAGGTGTCAATCATAAAATAGTAAAATATTTACAATAATAATGATGGCAGCGACCATGTCGATGGTTAAAAAACCAATAACATGGTTGTGACAATCATACCCGATTGCAGCAAGCTTAACATAGTAGCAGTGATCATGTTCCAACCATGTTTTTTCTCTGCGTGATATTGAACTAAGTAATATATGATTTATTAAATTAAAATTCTATGTATTCAATAGTGATTCGATTGAATAATTTGTTTTATAATTAATTTTGCGAGAGATAAATAAATTTATTGTCAATCGAGAGCAGTTACCTCATTTGGAGATACTTGACCCCGGGCTTCCTACAGGTAAGTTAAGAAAAAATCTAGTGTCACACGGGCTTGAACTATTTTTCTGTTGGCAATACATTCGGTTGTGTGCACAAATTCGTTTTCTCTATAAAGAATCAACACAAGTCAATATAAGTCTTTGAATTAGACATTGATTGTACAAAGTTGAAAATAATTTAACCAATATAATGAATTTTGGAAATATATTCAATTAAAATTAAATTGAATTGACACCCAGCACAAACTTAACATTGGCAAAATAAATTTATCATTAGCTTTTCAAATAATTCATCAAAACAACTTCTAAGATAAATTTTATTTCTAAATAACTTTTAAAGAAGTTGTTTAGGTAGAACAACATCGAAAGAAATATATTTGGAATGTTTTTTTTCATATGGCATGCCAATACTTAATAAAATTTAAAACATTTTTCCTTAGCATTTGTTAAAATGTATGAAAATCTGTCACAACACTCAATAAAACTGGCACAAAATTACACACAACAAAATTTATGAACTTTAAACTTCTTTAAGAAATTACTTTTGAATCCTTTGTTTTTTCATTATACTATAAATTTTATCAGATTTTGTCATATTATTATCTGGTCCGAATTATAAAATTAAAATAAATTAAAATGTTTTAATTTGTTTAACCAATAAGTTGAAATTGAAGTAATTTTTTACTCTTATTTTTTTAGCAAAAATATAATGGAACAATTTATTTATTTAGTTTTGTTAATTAAATTTTCTGCATTAGGTATTGCACCATATTTAATTATATATGACACCAAACTAAATTAGATATATCATTTTATGTGCACTCAAAATATTATGCAGTTTATTGTTTGTAGTTTAATATAAAAGTTTAATACATATAAAAGGAATATACATTTTTTTTAAGTAATATTTATTTGAACTTTTTATACATTCGTTCAAAATGATTTACTGTATTCTGTAGATTAAAAAACAAACGAAAATAAAAAAACGGAAACAATTTCAAATACATGAATAATCAGTTTTTTTACGGAATTGGCAGGTAAAATTTTAACATTTTTTTTAACTGATTCATAATTTTTTTTATGGATGTGTCACTTAGTTAAACAACATTTAAGAAAAAATTAATAAAAAAAGACCATTGAAATATCAATTCTTTTAAATGGTATTTTATGTTATTTTAACTTACAAAATATTTTAAATGTACTTATGATTTTTTAAAAAGTTACTTAACATATTTTTGTTCATTTTTTATATAAAATCATTATAAATAGGAAAAAAAAATCATATAATTTAAAAAAAAAATTAGTTTTATTTAACATTACCTTGTCAGTGGAAGGAAGCATTCTAACTAAAAGTTATTTGGGCAACTTCTTAAAAAGTTCCTTAAATCTTATTAAGACTTATAATTTTTCTAGGAAGTTATTTTCAGTGTATAGATTTCCAAAATTCATTATACATATTGAAATCAATATCATTATATATATTGAAATCAATATCTTATTCAAAGATACAATTTCACATTTCTTGATTCTTTACAGTGAAAATACATTCATGCTGGCAACAAATTAGTTCGATATGGTAATCGTGTTTTGCGGTTGTGACAAGAGAAAAATAGTTAAGGCATCATTAATTTGTATGTTACTACAAAATTGCAGTTGCCTTAAATTAAAGTCGCTAATCAAAATTTCTAAATGATGTTAAATGCAATTAAATCATTCCATTGTCATCACTAATCTGTTTTCTGGGTGTTTTATTGGTATAATTTTATTTTAGCAAATGACGAACCAAAAATTGTTGATTTCATTTATATTTTGCGAACTAAATCATATATTAAATAACTCAATCGAATCAAAATTGATTTAATACGAATTTAACTACATAAATCAAATACCACTTTATTTAATATTAAAATAATATATTTAATTAATTATCCACAATTCATAAAACAAATCAATTATTTTTATGTAAATTAATTCAAAAAGAAATTACCTTTTCCAAGTACTACAATTTTTATATATTTCATTAATTAAATTTTAAAAAAAGTTTGGTATTGCTGCTATGTCCCCTTAAAATGGCAACAATTTAATAATTTGGTTTCTAATCAGTGTTGCCACTAACAAACATTTTTTGTAACCTAATTGAATCTTAAAAAAATGCTACCAAATAGAAAAAATAATAAAAATATAAAGTTTTATTAAAGTACTGATTTATTCCTATTTGAAATATTATTTTACCTGCTTTTATTGTCGCTTTCAGATTGCAATTCCTTAGAATCATTATTTTCATTAACTGTAGTTTTTTCAATAAAAACCTAAAACAAGCAAAAAAAATTCTTGAATCCACTCACATTCGGTCATGTAAAATGCAAATAGTTACTTATTCATTGTGCATTTAATGTATTATGCTTGTTTTACTTAGAAATTAGCTATGCGGCAAGCTATCAAAGTTGGCTTTTATCATTCACATGTAAAAAGCTGTAGTTATAAAGGAAGCAATCTTCGTTGGCTTCTGTCATTCCCATACAAATTTGACATAAGTATGGTCAAGCGTTTACACGAAACAAGTCAATGTTCACATTTACATGGTAATGACAGAAGCCAACGGTGACAGCCGTTTCGGCATAAACACAGCTATTGTTCAATTCAGAGTCCTTTTTCTTATCGAAAGAATGCCATCAATTACAAACCAATAAACATATTTTCGGGAATTAAAGCTAAAACCAAGCTTAATTCAAGTCAAGGAAAATATTTATTTCAAGCATTGATTTTGACTTGAATAACACTTTAATTCAATAGCTTATTCTAGCAAAAGGGACACTGGAATTCAAGTCGAACATAACTGTAAGAATACAGTGAACTCGCGGTAATGTGAACTCCCACTATAGTGAACTATCCACTAATGTGATCTGCAAAAAACTGCAAAACTGCTGCAAAGATGGAGAAGCAAAGAATAACATTTCTACACTCTGAATATTATGTAGTTAACTGATTGTAGTTTAACAAAAAATACAAAAACGGAAATAATTTCAAATAAATAAAAAAAACATTTATTTATTAAGGATTGGTAGGTAAAATTTTGACATTTATTTTAACTGATTATATCATTTGTTTCTTACGGATGTGTCAGTTAATTAATCAACATTTAAAAATAAATAACAAATTTAATTTAAATGAAAATTAAGTAGACCGGTTTTTAAATGAAATATCATTTCTTTTAAATGATATTTTTAGTTATTTTAACTTACAAACTTTTTTAAGTGTATATCCTGCAAATGCATCTGGATCCCATACAACCAAACTTCTTGTTCTTGGAAAATCTAAAACCCCTAGCAGCTTTAAAAATTTCATCTGTCCCGTACTCTACAAAAACTCAATGTCTGCAATTGAAAAAATAAGCAAACTCGATAAAGTGAACACCCTTGGTTTTTATTAGTTCACATTACCTGCGAGTTCACTAAATACATCAATTCAAGCCTTGAATCATATTTTAATTTAAGTTCAAACAACATAATAGTAACACTTGATTTGAAGCCCAAACTTCAAGTTTTAGCAAAGTTATAAATCCACGGTAATGATTGATTTTGGTACAATTTATTTGCATTCGCATACTCTTTTAAAAATACATACATTTTTATAATTTCGCTTGTGTATATTTGATCTTTGATTCCTTGATTGATGTTTTCTTCAGTTATCGGCTTTTTATCAGGAAGCGTAAAAATTTGTATAATCTTTCTGAAATAAGAAAAAAAAGATTATGTAAGGACAGTGTTTAGCTCTAAATTAATATGGTTTACCTTTTCGTTAAAATCTATGAAAGAAATTCCGATTTAATAAAAATCTTAACAGGAAAATTGACAATTTGAAGAAACGTTTAAATTTTATTTTAAAATTTTGACAAAAAAAAAAACGAAAATCATGAAACAAATTATTTTTATTTGTATATACTTGATTTTTACACTTAAAATAAAGTACAATACAAGCAATATTTTTAGCACTTGAATTTTTAACATTTCAATGTTTATTGGAAACAGTCATGCATATTTTGGTAATCCAGAGTTGATTATTTTGTACAACGAGCTACATACTTTTATAAAAATTTAACTGTGTTAATTCGATAATGTAATAAAAGGCGTATCTAAAAATCTTTACTGTTAAAAAAATTAAACAGAAATAACAATTTGTATATATGTTTGCCAAAAAAAAAAAAAATAAATAAAATAGTACACATCTCCCAATTGAAAAGAAAAATAACCAAATTTGGTTAAAAATAACTAAGACGGCAACACTGTTTATAATTGCAATCCCTTTATACACTCGTTACTTAATACTCCTATTCCTTTTCATCTCCTCTTTAGTCTTATAAGAAACTGTTGCAAAGATCGGTCATGCTATTACAACTCGGGGAAAAATTACAAAAAAAGTGTTTTAATAATATTAAAATGAAATATCTTAAAAAAAACAAGTAGAATTAAAAGAAGTAAAAACTACAAATTATTCATTTTTCGCCATTTGTGTCGTGTGTGTTTTGTTGTTGAAGTAGTGTTAACAAAAGAAATAACAAAAATAGGGGTTTTTGTATTTATCACGAGTTAATATAGCTGTTTCATTAATCTACTGAAACAAACTAGTGCCAGAGGGCGCTGAACAGAGATTAAATAGTGTGTTGAACATAAATTTTAAATTTAATGTTTATCCAGCTTAACAACCCGTCGGCAATTTTAAATTCCTTATTGATACCAAGCTACTAGCATTTTTAAAAGATTATTCCCAAAAATCCCTTTAAATTTGTGTCATCCCTAAAAAGTTATCAAATCCCCAAACGGAGTTTGTATCCCCATTCACGGAAGAAAAATACCAAAGTTGGTAGTAAATTCCCTTAAATGACAACTAACTGAATTAGATTAGTTTTAAATATTGTCCCTTTTTTTATTTTTTTTTTTTCATATTTCATCATTCTAATTGTTCCTAAATATCTGAATTTGTCAAAAATACAGCACATATAAAATATGTATGTGCTAAATTTATACTTAAATATATTTTTTATGTTGACACTAAATGTTTGTTTTATCGTGCTTACTACAGTGCCCAGATTCTATAAGACGATTATCGTTTATCATCTTATTTCGAAGTTAAACATCTACCATTGCACACAAAAATTTTAAACTGTTGTTATAAATTTGGTAAAAGACAGTAATTTCTAATCATATAGGTCAACAGTTTAATAAGTTACATCTTTAAAACGATATAATTTTAACTTTGAGAGTGAACGATAATCGTCGCTTGCCTTATAGAATCTGGGCACTGGTTTGTCCTTAGCATTTAAAATTGAAAAAATATAAATAATAGTGGGAAAAGAATTGAAAATTATTAATTTCAGGGTTTAAATTATAAAAGTCTCTAAACTCCTTTTAATTTAAAATTTTTTAAAACGTAATCTGTTTTCACTCCACTTGTTTGCATTATCGTTAAAATAATAAAAATTGTTTAGCGTGATTTATTGTCAAAAATCGTCAGCACGAGACAACAACTTATGACCATCAAGAATATGTATTCAATATATGAAAACAAACCTAAATCCGATCAAAATCCATCGCAAATATTTCAAAAAATGGACGACATTCTGTTACTGTTATGGGTAAGTTAAGCTAATTTTGTTAAACAATTAAAAAAAAAACTTATATCCCTCTCCCTTTAAGCGTATACAATTTGCAATTAAAAAAATAAGAGCTCTAAGGAACAATGCTGCGTAATTTATGTATAACAGGGTGGTCAGAAAAGGGTTAGATTTACCTATTATTCATCTTAGCTTTCCACTTAAAATTAATTTGTAGTCGACTAGTGTTTTGTTTTTGCGTGGAAAACTTTCATTAGAATTTTAAACGATTCAATTTGAAATTGAAAAACTGGGCTATTTTATTATGATTGTGTCTTTTTTTTAGAAACAAAAAATATATTAATTTTTACAATTTTAATTACGATTTGAGCCATTAAATATAAAGTGAAATTTTTTCACGGGAAGAACAAAAGCTGGCAAATGATGACAAACCCACAAAATTTCGGTAAGAAATCTCCCAAATGGTAACACTGTGTTTGAAAAACAGAAAAAGTGCTGCCAAGTTAATTTCTAAACGTAACAATTTACTAGACTTGTACATTCTAGTTCGTTTTGGTGAAAGTTTATTTTCTAAACTATAGATAGATAGCATGTTTTCTTTGTACACTTAAGCTAGCAAGTTATTTCATTTATATGGAGATTTAAGCGAGTTAAGACTAGTCGCTTAGTACTCGCTTAATTCTCCATATAAATGAAATAACTTGCTAGCTTAACTGTACAAAGAAAACATGCCTATTATAGGCTGTTTTTTTCAAATTTTATAACTATAACTATAACTACTTGTAAAGAAAACGACTATCCTTATTTGCCCGACTTTTTTGTATTATGTGACGAAGCGTTTTTGTGTTTTTATTAAACGTCAAACAATTGTCAAAATGCCATCGTTGCCAACCACACTTACGATTTATCGACAAATTTAGAGTTGTGTTCGACAAAGTCGATATAAATCCTCCAAAATTTATTATATTTCTTTTTGATTTCAGCGAAATATAACTTTGGATTTCATTTTATATGGGAAATCTGTTTGAATTTTCAAATTTTTATTAGATTTTCGTCGGAATCTATTGAAATCTACATGTAAGATGATTTCGAGCATATGCTGTGATCGTGCTGCAAGCTATTTTCATTTGGTTATGTCCCATACAAATTGGAAATTAGCTGCGCTTTTGCAGCAAATTATTGGTTTGACCCACTGACGATTTAAAAAAATGAGTTAGGAATAGTTTATGATATATATTGTAATTTTTATGACCATCGTTGCTTGATATTATGGCTTATTGTTAGCTTATATTGGTTTCACCCATTTATCATTTAGACTTCTTGGCAAATAGGTGAAACCAATAATAAACTGATGAAATGCCAACTTTCAGTGTTAGTTCAACGTTACCTATGTCAAATGTGCATAGAATATAATCAAACGTAAATAGCTTACCGCACGAACACAGTTTTTGTTGGTGCTTGTTGAAAAAAATTTAAAAAATAAAACAATGAATGGGTGTTCGTTCAAAGATATGTGCAAATTTAGTAAATAGTTCAATTGAACTAGTTCGTTTATGAATGACACTTCTCTACACTACAGCCTCTCAGCTGTTATGTTTACCCTCTTTCATTTTTAATACACGTGCAATTGTTTATACACAATTTTTTGCGGAAATCACACAAAAAATTTGTAAATTTTAAAATAAATAAAATGGTTTTCTTTACCTGCAATATATGTGGTGAATCTGTTAAAAAACCCTCAGTGGAAAAACATTACAACACTCGATGCCGTAATAATCCAGTAAATGTTTCATGTATGGACTGTCAAAAAGATTTCCATGGCAATGAATATGTGGCCCACACCAAATGTATTACAGAAATGGAAAAGTATTCAGCCAAAGGTTATGTAGCTAAGGAAAACAAAAATAGTGGTCAAAAGAAACAGGAAACGTGGATAGATATTGTTCGATCAATATTGGATTCGAATGAATATCAATTGTCTGCCCAGACTCGTAACATCTTTGAACGTCTTCAAAATCACGATAATGTTCCACGTAAAAAGGCAAAGTTTCAAAATTTCGTAGCTAATTGCTTAAAAATTCATGTTAACCAGGCTGAACCAGTGTGGAATATCTTAGAAAAGGAATTGGAAAATATGAAACAAGCCAAACAACAAGAGGTTGCCGCCGCTAAAGCAGCTACAGAAGCTGCCAAAAAAGCCAAGGAAGCTGAGGCTACACAACAAAATGGTGTAAAACGTAAGACTGAAGATGACACGAATGGAGAAGTAGAAGTCTCAAAGAAGAAAGTGAAAAAAATCCAAGATAATATTGTAGAAAATGGAACTACGGAGACCAAGGAAGATGCTGAATCCTTTCAATGGTCAACGGTATTAGAAAAAATTGTTGCCAAAAATCAAGAAGGCATTTCATTAGATAAACTTAAAAAGAAATTGCTAAAGAAATATAAAGCTAAACTTTTACTTGAAGCATTAACGGAAAAACAACAAAATAAATTTGAAAAAAAATTTACCAAAATTTTAAAGAAATGTCCAGCTGTACAAGTGGAAAATCAAATAGCTACTCCTTGTAGAACATGATAAGTCGATTGTAGATATTAACTTATATTCTAGTATAATTTTATATTTTCAAATCAAAAATTTTAAATACATTAAGGTTCGATTATATATTGTTAAAATTTAACAAACAGCTAAATTCAAATTTTAAATGTGGAATAATAAATGTGTCTGTTGAAAGTCTCAGTTAAAAACTAAATTGTTGTATGCATTTTCAGAATTTGGTGGAGAAGGCATTAAACATATCTTCTGATTATTCATTTTATACAATTTTTAACACTTGGCCTATTTTTCACAATGTCCCGTTAGCTATTAACTGGGACAATGGCACATTTGTTGCATTGTTTCCCACATAGCATTTAAATTTAACTTATTGTTACGGGACATTCAGTAATTAAGCTAATTTATGTCAGTATATCAGTTCAAGTTAATTCTTTTAAATTATTAATGTGGTTATTCCGTAACTATATGAAAAGTTTTCACATCGAAATATGCAACTATACCATATCTAGGATAGGGAGAGTCACATAATGCTAAATTTTCCTAAAGGTATATCCAAAAATTTACCTAAATATAATTTGGATATTAGTGACTCAATTTGTGCTAAATATATCAGAAAGTTACATATTTTAATGTGACAAATTTTCACGTAGTTACAGAATAACCCCATAAATTTGTATTATATTTGAGGATTGAGGTGTTGGGCAATGTATATTGATGGTCATTCCATATATTTCACGATAAACACATAGAAAATAAACATGCAAATTAATATCTCTTTAAAAAATCGCAAGTATAATATGCATATAGAATATAAATGTCTGCATAGTATGGGCAAATATTCATTTAAATCAGTTGCGTCCAATTCATATGCACAATGTGCAAGCTTTATATCAAAAGAGCTTTTTCACCTACAGCGAGCTTCAACGAGAGCTTCTACATATATGAGGGCACAATTCAAGGATGGAAATTTTGAATTTCGAAATGTTATAAGTTGTATAATTTATTTAAGACAAAAGACTTAAATACTTCTTTTGAAAGATCTTTAAACAAAAAACGCCATCTTCAAAAGGCTTGCAGTGCTTGGCTAAGGACAAAGCAACAACAAAAGGAATCTTTGATATTTTTTTCATATTAAAATTGGTCGATTGGCAAATTTTTCTTTTCAAACTTTAATTTCAGTTCATCTACTAAATTGGCCCTATCTAAATTTTTATTCAAAAATCTCTTTTGGCATGTATTATAATGCTTTTCAATGGTATGTTTGTGATTGCGTTTAGCATTATAACCACAAATTAAACATACGGGATCGCCGTCATTGTTTTCAATAAACAAAAGCAGTACTAACGTACTGAATTTTCCGTCCCTGAAAAAGAAGCGCTTTCCCAACATACCAAATGATTTGAGAAAAATATTATTATAAGCTTACAACACACAAGCCTTAAGCTTGAAAAAGACTTGAGAATATATTGAAAAATGCTATCGTAACAATTGTAGAAAAATCAAAACGGAAACCTCGTAAAAATATTATGTGTGTATGATTACTATAAGCTTATTCTTGCAATTGTAGAATAAGCTTAAAAAAATAATACATTATTAATAGTTGAAAAAGAGAAATCATAATTATTTTCTTTAATTTCATTTATTTTTTATTTTAATTTTAAAAATAAATAATAATTCATTTTAAATATAAAAAATAATTCATTTGAAATATAAATAATAATAATTAATTTTAACCATAAATAAAAATAATTAATTTTAATATGCAATTGCACGTTCACTATATAAAGTTTACAACTAAATGTACACGCAAAACACGTTTGACGAATTTAAAGAAAAAGTAATGGCACTTGTTGTATGCATTATAAGCGTAGAACAAAGACAACAAGACTAGAATGTATTGAAAAATATTTCTATTTCAATCGTCATATTGCGTTGTTCAATATGTGTATGTTGTTTATAAGCATACTTTACAAAAAGTTATGTATAATAATCTTTTCTCAAGCATTGTTATATACTGCTTGTGAATTCACATTTTATAAACATTATAATAAGCGAAATTAAGAAAAGCTTAAAACACACTATTTATATAAGCTTATTCTCAAGTTGTATTACAGTTTGATTATGGTATATTGGGTTACAACAAACGCAAATATCAATGTATTAAGAACAAACCAAAGAAATGTATATATAAAGATAGAGAAAAATGCATAATTGCTTTAGTTTCTATACTTAGAAGTAGATAGCGCTCAAGTAAATAAAAACCAATTCCCTGCGTCATGCAGCATGGCCTTGGCCATTTAATACATATTTAAAATTCTAGTACATTAAACTGTCACTAGCAGACTTATTTAATAATACTAAAGTCAATTTTTGAAATGTTCGACGTGATAAAAGCATTTGTTTCACATTTTTATGTTAAAAACAAATTTTCATAGATCAAAATGGTATTTTTACGGAAAATTCGTATAATTTTTAAGTATTGAGCCATTTCAAACTGCATATTTATGTTAATTCTTTCTTTCAAAAAAAAAAAATAAGTACACATACGAAAAATTGTAATTCTGTGTTCTTAAACATCTAAATGACTATTCATTTAGAAAATTAAAGTATAATATACACATAAAACATATATTTATGCATATTTTTTGGCAAACATTCTTTTATGTTACAAACGAAATAGAAAATCAAAAATACCCTCTTGCATATTGTAGCAGAATATGCATAATAGGAAGAATTTATTTTCAGATGCGCCACCTATTGGGAAAAAGTTTCAACTAATGTTCTTTCTTAAATAAAGTAATGTCTGAAACAAACAGAAAAACAATAACACTGTTACATATTGTAGTACAAGAGTGCTAATGGAAACTGGTTACGAAGCAGAATATGTTATGGAGTGACTGGACTTTTCGACGCGCCACCTATCAACAAATTTTTTTTGGGTATTTGTAAGTAAAAGCTTTTTACTTTAAAATAACAAAGAAGCTTTTTGCAAGAAAGAAACAAAATATAATAATTAATTAAAATTTACCTCTTCCATGTCCATGTCTGATCAGCCTTTTGTGTGTAATTTAATGGATTAATTTTTTCCTTTTTTAGATTGCACAAATATTTTGAAAAATTTTGGCATATATTTCTTAAGACCCTATTTTTTATACTACTAGCATGATTTTTTTATATTAATTACATACATTTTTAAAAACTTTATTTGAATTTTATTCGACATTTAATATGACATTTTATTTGACATTTTTCATTTATTTTCTCATATATTTGACATTTTTTATTTTTTTACACTTTCTTAATTGCATTTTACTTCTAATGAAAGCTTATTTATAACAATAAGCTTTTATATTTATTTGCACAACACACACTATCACATCTTATTAATAAAACAAAAAGCAAAAACAACAACCAGAATGGCCGGCAGATAAAGGAAAATTTTCATTGAATTTTTAACACGATTTGCACGCATTAATTTTCCACATATTGAAGAAATTTTCACATCAAAATGTTACGCTACACTTGAACTATATTTTTATCAAAAACTATTTAAATTTTCTTTATTATTTAAACAATTATGATGAAATAACCACGAGCACTACTGCCGGCCACCTGTGTTGTTGGAAATTTGCGCGAGAACTAAAAAAGCCGAATAAGAATGAAAAGAAGTGACAAGTATCAGGGATGTAAAACTCAATTGTCTTATACTTTTTCAGTACTTGTTGAAAAAGTACTGCAGTATTCCCATGGAAGTATTTAGTACTTTTTTAGAAAACTTTTACATAAAACAATTGTTGCCAAGTAATTAAAAGCATTTCAACTTATAAAGTTTTTTTTTAATAAATTACTCAAAAATTAAGTAAAGAACTTGGTAAAATGTAACTAGTGTTACTTATAATGTTTGCAAAAAAAAAAACATTATTGGTTGAATTGCTTCTAATTAATTGTCAACAATTAAAATGTAAGAAAAAAGTAATAAATAGAAACAACTGCATTAAAATGTTTGCTAATTTCACGGTAAAAACACACCATGACGATGCCGCTCACGTAGTAAACAACATTCTCTTGATTTTATATGGGCAGATTTCGGCTTCTTTTCTGATTGTTTTTTTTGGCGAGTCTAATTGATTTTCTATGCAAATCCAATTAGTTTTAGCATGTTTCCCAATTGGATTTGAAAAAAAGTTGAAAAACCAGGAGAATTTGCTCTAATTTTTTAAGAAATCAGGGAAATTCGCTAAATTTTCCCGCTTCCAAATCTTTGTAGTCTAAATAAAATTTTATTTGGCCGCTGCCGGCATTGCATTCTTCCTCTATGGCAAAAATTAATTTAAGAAAAAAAAATAAATAGTTCATGTAATAAAAACTAAAATGTAAAGAAGCAGACATATTGTTAGAATTAGATTTTTTACAAAAAAGTCGGTTGGGCTAAATATAAATTCGTTAACACCTTGCAATATTATTACTAAAATTATCACTTGCATAATTTTTGCACAAATGTTTTCCTATATTTTGGAGGGCAAAAACGATCATCTGATTTTCTTTCGCTATAACTTTTATGCAAAGAGAAACCTTTTTTGCGTTCTAACTGATTATGTTTATTCGCAGTTACAAAATTTGTTTAAATTAATTGTGGAAAATTCTGTATGACAAATGGCAACCGTCGGTGTTGATGTAATTGGGGGCTGCTTTGACCACATTTTGTCTGACAAGAAAAACTCAGGCGTTACCATCGGTTTCCTTCGAAACTGCATACCAGACGGTGACTTGGAGAGGGATGCGTGGATTTTCCATTCCCCGAACTTTGCTGAAAAATAATAAATAAAAAAATTATGGAAAAATAAATAAAAGAATAAAATATTTTAAAATATTTTTTACGGAAAGCATTTTAGTTTCCTTGAAAAAACAAAACATTTAATCGGTTTTAATAGAGAAGTTACATTTTGTTGTCATCTTAATGATGAGAGTTTTGAACTTTAAATTATTACAATATGGTTGCCTACCCTTCTTCAGATACATATACCAAATGAGGCAAAAAGTATCACCCTATTGGAAAGTGCTGTCATTTGCATACAAAACAACGATGGCTAAATTAATACCACTACTCCTTTTGCATGTAAAATTATAAATACTATATCAAAAAGTAGAATTTTTGCATTAAAATTTTTAAGGCGCTTAAATCGCTAAATAAAAACCGAAAATCTCCGTTTAAGCATTTTTGTATAAAAAGCGTCAACAGAAAATTACGCCAATTTGGTTGGTACAAAAGCTTCAAATTTAGTGCTAAGTTGACATTGTCGTGTATAACGTTTAAATACAAAGAAAAAGCAAAATTTCCTAAATTTGGTTGCATTTATATAACAATCGGAATCAATTTTAAACAAAATACTTCGATGGAAATACTTCTGTACTTTTTTAACAAGTACTGAAAAAGTATTAAGCAACTGAATTGTACATCCCTGATACTTGTCACTTCTTTTCTTTTATGCATTAAACACATAGACGACAGAAGCTACCCGACTACAGCCTGTCAAAAAAAAAAAAAAAAAAAAATACACACGTTTATATGAAAACGATTATTTTTACCCCAAATAGCTACACGGCTACACGACGACTTTTGCCGCTGTAGTCAACTTAGGATAATTTCTGTTTTTGTTGGCTACAAAACAAAAAGTGTTGACAATATAACAATGTATGTAAAACAAATTAGTGCTAAAAAATTTTTTTTGTTAAACAAAAAAAGAAAACATCGAAAAATTAAATGCTATAATTGCATTAATATTCAAGAGGAGTTAGATACATTCATTTATATATTTTTTTTACATTATTATAAAGGGTGGTTAAATTTTAAGGGCCGATGTTGATTTTAAATAAAACACAAATTATTTAGAAAATTACTGTCATTATTTTTTATTATGATAATATGGTATGGTTCAATTATGTATAGAACAAAATATCGGCCAAATGGCCGCCGCGACCTCGGCGGCACACCTCCATCCGATGGTCCAAATTTTCGATGACGCTGAGGCATAATTGAGGTTCTATGCCGTTAATGTGCCGAATTATCTCATCCTTTAGCTCTTAAATTGCTGGCTTATCGACGTACACCTTTTCTTTCAAATAACCCCAAGAAAAGAAGTCCAACGGTGTCAAAGCACATGATCTTGGCGGCCAATTGACATCGCCATTACGTGAGATAACACGGCCATTGAATTTGTAGCGCAAACT
The DNA here is from genome assembly GCA_949748255.1 of Eustalomyia histrio. Classification (NCBI taxonomy): domain Eukaryota; kingdom Metazoa; phylum Arthropoda; class Insecta; order Diptera; family Anthomyiidae; genus Eustalomyia; species Eustalomyia histrio. The sequence goes on from OX456527.1 coordinate 37,510,006, forward strand.
AGCCATTGTTTCGTTAGATGTGTGGCAAGTGGCACCGTCCTGTTGAAACAACATATCGTGCACATCAATATCTTCCGATTCGGGCCATAAAAAGTTCGTTATCATCTCACGATAGCCGTGCCTGACCGGCCTCATTTTGGAAAATATACGGCCCGATAATGCCGCCAGCCCATAAACCGCACCAAACAGTCACTCTTTGTAGGTGCATTGGTTTTTCGACAATCACTCTTGAATTATCATGGGCTGAAATGCGGCAATTCTGCTTATTAACGAAGCAACTGAGGTGAAAACGTGCCTCATAACTGAAGATGATTTTTTTTCGAAAATTGATCATACACTGTTGCCATTTCTTGCAACCATTTTGACCACTGACGATGTGTAAACGCAAGTCTTTATGCGTAATGTTCATCAACGACGAGCGTGAGAGGTGCAATTGTTGGGCACGACGACGAGTTGAGGTGGACGGCTCTTTAGCCACACTATCGCCAACAGCATCAATATTTTCTGCAGTACGAGCTGTACATCTCCTACAGCCGCGGTTTGCTCAAATTTTTGCACGATTTTTCCGATTGTACGCACATTTGGACGATTAAATTGACCGAAAAAATTTTTAATATGCTGACTACACGACTACAATTGCAGCCAGCAGCATGTGTAGTCATTTAGTTGTGTAGCCGCAGTCATCTGTGTGTTTAATGCATTATTCGGCTTTTTTAGTTCTCTCGCAAATTTCCAAGAAAACAGGCCGGCAGTAGTGCTCGTGGTTATTTCATCATAACTGTTTAAATCATAAAGAAAATTTAAATATTTTTTGATAAAAATATAGTTCAAGTGTAGCGTAACATTTTGATGTGAAAATTTCTTCAATATGGTGAAAATTAATGCGTGCAAATCGTGTTAAAAATTCAATGAAAATTTTCCTTTATCTGCCGGCCATTCTGGTTGTTGTTTTTGCTTTTTGTTTTATTAATAAGATGTGATGGTGTGTGTAAATAACCTTTCAATAGAAGTAAAATGCAATTAAGAAAGTGTAAAAAAAGAAAAATGTCAAATAAATGAGAAAGCAAAGTATAAAGAAAATGTCAAATAAATGAGAAGTCAAAGTATAAAGAAAAATGTCAAATAAAATGTCATATTAAATGTCGAATAAAATTCAAATAAAGTTTTTAAAAATGTATGTAATTAATATAAAAAAATCATGCTAGTAGTATAAAAAATAGGGTCTTAAGAAATATATGCCATAATTTCTCAAAATATTTGTGCAATCTAAAAAAGGAAAAAATTAATCCATTAAATTACACACAAAAGGCTGATCGGACATGGAAAAATAAGAGGTAAATTTTCTATTTTATTTCTTTCTTGCGAAAAGCTTCTTTTTGATTTAAAACTAAAAAGCTTTTACTTGCAAATACCCAAAAAAATTTGTTGATAGGTGGCGCGTCGAAAAGTCCATTCACTCCATAAGACATATTCTGCTTCGGAACCAGTTTCCATTAGCACTCTTGTACTACAATATGTAACAGAGTCTTATTGTTTTTCTGTTTGTTCTTAATTTAAATGAATATTTGCCCATACTATGCAAACATTTGTATTCTATATGCATATTATACTTGCGATATTTTAAAGATATATTTATAGACTGTTCCTCTATTTCGAAAGAACACGTTCGTTCGCTTTCTAGTCGAAAGAAAACTAATTTGGGTTTCACTAACTCTATTTCTATGCGAACGATGACTCGAACGACAAGTCGAATGAAAACGTAACTGTTTTCATACAAAATTTGGTTTCTCTATTTCGAACAGCTCGAACGCAAATGTCGAAATCAGTCACTTGCTATTTTTTGTCGAGTAAATATATATTTGATATTTTTAAAAGCAAAATGAAGTAAAAAAAGCAATGGATACCAAAAAGTAACTACAAAATAATACAAATATTTATAGTTTATTAAGAATTTAAAATTTTAGTTAAAAAAAATCAACAATGGACCAGCCGAAGACGCATGTATTTAATTTATAAATTTATAAAAAAAATCGATATTAAATCAGTGGACGGTAAAAAAAATTGATTTTAATTCAGTGAACGGTAAAAAATTAATTCTAAATCACTGAACGAAAATTTTTTATACACTTCACTATATACATATGGTGTGGGTATATATCAGTTTGTCATTCCGTTTGTAACATGTCGAAATATAGGTCTAAGATCCCATAAAGTTTATATATTCGTGATCCTTATGCGATTTCAAGTCTATTTAGCGATGTCAGTCTGTCTGTTATAAAGTTATGAGTGAAAATGTGAAGGTACCTCTAAATTTTCCATAAAAATTGGTGTATTTTAGTAGAATTTCATAGTAGCGAATGGCAAGTAAAATATTTTCTCTTGTTTTTCACCAGTCGCTTAGAATTGGATATTTTATATTTACCTGAAATATTTTTACCTCAACAAATTTTTTCACCTTAAAATTTTTTTCCACCACAAAATTTATTTTCACATCCAAAAAAGTTTTTCACCTCAAAAAATTTTTTTACTTGATTTTAAATCTAAACGGAATTTTTTCTTAATCACTGATTTTTGTTTATTTTTTTTTTCATAACTGACCGGTTAAGTGAACGGTTATGATTTTTTCCGTTCGATTTAAAAAAATTAAAAACGAACTGTTACAGTTGATTTAAATCAAAAGGTGTTGTTCACTTTATATAAAAATTGAACTGCATTTAGTCCAAATTAATTCAAAAAATAATTTATTTTTCAAAGGTCTGCTATACTGTCTTAATGTAAAAACTAATTTTTTTTATTTGAGAGATTATGTATGGAATATAACATCGTTTAAATGCACGCCGCGGCTTCTTACGTTGGCACGGATATGAGTGGTCCAATTTTCAATGACTGCCGCGTAGATCCGGCTGATTTTGAGCAATAGCCTCGGTTATATTAACTTTAAGAGCTGCGACTACAGGAAACCCCTCAAGAAACAAGTCTAGTGGGGTCAAATCGCACGATCTTCTTGGCAAATTCACGTCACCTCTGCGAGAGATAACCATACCCTCAAATCCTTCATGCAGAATATGCAACGTTGCGTCAGCTGTGTGGCACGTAGCGACATGGTGCTGGAAGCACATGTCATCTACGTCCATATTGTTCAATTTGGGCCAAATATATTCGGTTATCATCGTTCTGTAGCGCTCGCGTTGGTGATAGCCTCATCAAAGTCGTTTTCAAAAAAGTATGAACCAATGTCGCCACCAAACAGTAAATTTTTGTGGATGGTGAACATCGTTTCGGTTAGCGTCGTCCCATATACGGCAATTTTGCTTGTTAACATAGCCATTCATCAAAAAATGCGCCTCTCTGCTGGAGGTGATTGTTCGGTAAAAATTGATGACCTCTTTCAAACGCTTAACTTTCAGCTTCTGTGTCAGTAGACATCTTGTATCTTGGGTGTAGGCCAAGTCCCGACCAAAAATTCACCAAATTGAAGTCTGCGAAGGCCGAGTTCTTGTGCACGGCCAATAATTGGCTGCCTCATGTTCTCCTTCACATTTTCACGGACCGCGGCGATGTTCTCGGCCGATCTGGCGTTCCTTGACGTACGGGTGTTAGCTTATTGTTTACCGAACCGGCCGTCTTTGGCCACCAAACGTTGTGCCACCGCGTCTGCTTCAAAAGTTTGCACTAACGAACATTCATTTTAATAATAAAGTTTAATCATTTGGACGCGCTGCTCAATTGTGTAACTTGTCATCGTGCTTTGGCATCATTAACTGAATAATAAACAACAGATTAGACAGACGCCATCAAAACAACATGGCGGTCAAAGGCCGCCAACATCTACCCGCACCAATTGAAAAACCCTTTATTTTACCTGAGTACTTTGAAAATAACCCAATATACCATATAGCAATCAAACTGCAATACAACTTGAGAATAAGCTTATATAAATAGTGTGTTTTAAGCTTTTCTTAATTTCGCTTATTATAATGTTTATAAAATTTTAATTCACAAGCAGTATTTAACAATGCTTGAGAAAAGATTATTATACATAACTTTTTCTAAAGTATGCATATTAAACAACCCAGCAAAAAAAATGGTAGTCATTCTGTGACTATAGCTTCTTTCATTACTTCCTAAACTTCAGTTGGCATTCTTTTATGATTTTTTTGTATTATTCTAAGGCACTTCCAAGAAATTCATGAGTTCATATTTGAAATGCAGTGATCTGGATATAAACCCGATGTGTATCTTAAAATATCACTCTTCATTACTTCTAAAGCATAAGTTATAGTATATCGTATATTTTTTTTTTTGAATCTAAAGCATTTATTGAAATTGAAAAAATAGTTCTGATAAACTTTTTTAATTTTTTTATTAAATCATTTTTTTATATTTTAGTTTAAAATTTCACGAGGGTTAGAATTTATGCAGTTTTGCAATTTTTAAAAAAGTTTTGAAAAATCAAGAAAAACATATTTTTTTTGACCTTTAATTGAAACTAGCTAGCCTGTCATTTGCATTTTTTCAGCCTTAAATAATTATGACGACGCAATCTGTGCATTTTTGCATTATGTATTTTATTTAACACTACACCATTTCCAGTTTTAATTCAGAATTTACCAAAATAATTTCAAAATTGTGTAAAGATTATTTTAAATTGCCCAAAAATGTTTTACAATTGTGCAAATATTATTTAAAATTGTTTAAAAATATTTTAAAATTGTCTTAAAATGTTTCAAAATTGTACAACCAGTTTTTAAATTATCCAAAAATATTTTAAAATTTGTTTAAAAATTCATTCAAATTTTTGAAAAATGTTTCAAAAATGCTTTTTCACTAATGCAGAATAATTTCTTTGTTTTAATAAAGATTGTTTGTATATTAATGCATAAATTTCGCTTCTTTAAACTTTTTTTCTGCATTCTTATGAACTAAATTTTCATGAAAGCTTAAATACTTCAAAGTATATGAACATTTTCCAATCACGCATCGGAATATCTAATCATTGTATTATCATTGCTTCCTTAGAGTAAAGTATGAGTAATGCTAGTAGCTACATTTAAATACTTCCATCCTATGACACGCTAATGTTAAATTCATCGATGAAACCATCAGAAAAGAAGTGATGCCTTTTCCATAGTAGTGATGCTTTTATTGCTTCTTTGGCAGCTTCATTTTTGCTGGGAACGCAATATGACGATTGAAATAGAAATATTTTTCAATACATTCTACACTCACCAAAAAAAGTCTGTAATGGCAATTGAAAACTTTGCTGTTATTACGGGAAATTCTGCTAATTTGAGCCCAGCGGTATTTTTTGCTAATCTTAGTTAGTCTGCTGACGTGTAGTACAATGAAATTAGTAGCCGCTCTAAATTTTAGAAGACTTTTTGTAAAGTGGAATTTAAAATCTTTTTGCTAAAATCAGCAAAAAAGAAAATTACTAAATATCATTAATATTAGTAAAAAGCTTTAAATTTATTTTTCTTATCGAGCATCAAAAATTTTGATTATATTTTTTAAAAAACGAGTTAATCATATTGATTTAATGTGGTAATTTCTGTTTTGAAAAATATTTTGGTCAATTTTTTTTTTTACTTTTAAGGTTAAATTTTAATTGTTTTTAGGGCATATTTTTAGAACTAAAAAACCTTTTTAGTGCTATTTTAAGTGGATGTCCTCTTTTTAGACATCAATCGGTATCTTCGCTTCCGATCCCTTTTTTAATATATGTAACATTTTAAGGAAATTTAAGTTTGTAGGTGTAAGATTTAATTAGAAATAACATTTGCTTCAATATCCACTTTTTTTTAAATAAGTAATATTTTTTGCTAATTTTAGCAAATCGGTTTTCAAAAATTTGTAAAATGATTTCTGAAATTAGCAACAAAAATTTGTAAATATTCTGTAAAAATTCTGTAATTTGTAAAATGTAAATAGCAAAAAGATTTGCTAAATAATAATTTCTTACTAAAAATCAGTACAAAAATAGTACAGTGCGATTGAAAACCGTTTACAAATTTTTCTACTAACTTTTTTTCTGAGTGTAGTCTTGTTGTCTTTGTTCTACGCTTATAATGCATACAACAAGTGCCATTACTTTTTCTTTAAATTTGGCAAACGTGTTTTGCGTGTACATTTAGTTGTAAATTTTATATAGTGAACGCGCAATTGGATATTAAATTTAATTATTTTTATTTATGGTTAAAATTTATTATTATTATTTATATTTAAAATGAATTATTATTTTTTATATTTGAAATGAATTATTATTATTTATTTTTAAAATTAAAATAAAAAATAAATGAAATTAAAAAAAAATTATGATTTCTCCTTTTCAACTATTTATAATATATAATTTTTGTAAGCTTATTCTACAATTGCAAGAAAAAGCTTATAGTAATCATACACACATAATATTTTCACGAGGGTTCCGTTTTGATTTTTCTACAATTGTTACGATAGCATTTTTCAATATATTCTCAAGTCTTTTTTAAGCTTAAGGCTTGTGTTTAAAAGCTTATAATAATATTTTTCTCTAGTCATTTGGTATGTTGGGAATACACTTTTTATTTTTTGCGTGTGTATATTTCGATTATTACATGTGATGTTATTTTTGGTCTAATTTGACTCACACTTAACGCCAATCAGTATGATTTTGCTAGGATTGTGATAAGTCCCAAAAACCCTAAAATATTCTGCGAATTTGAGAATTTAGATTAAAGAAAAATTTCAAGTACAAAAATTTAAAGTACAAATGTAATTATTGTTTAAAATCAAAAGTATTTAAATTTTTTTTTAAAAAGTATTGTGTATTAGTTAACATAAGAAAATTAATGAAAACCACAACTATTTTGTTTATACTAAACCTTGAGTTTTAAATTTAAGAACAGCTAAAGAACAAATAAAATTTGTATAAATTGTAGTTAATCTTAACCATCATCATCAAACAGTTTTTTATCCATCTTCAGTCAACAACACCAATACAATCCAATCCAAACTAAACGAAAATGTCTTTAGTGCAAGTATCAATTAAATTGTTGGCTTTTATTTTGGTAATTTTAGTCAGTCTATCAAGAGCAGCTCCTGGTCATCATGTTGTAGTAACACATCCAGTAGTTGTCCATAGACCTAAAGTGGTATTTAAGGAGGTTGTGGAGCATAAGGCTGTCGTAGTCCATAAGCCAGTTGTTGTACATAAAGCTGTTGTTGTCCATGAACCCGTTATTGTTCATGAACCAGTTGTTATCCATCATCCCCATCACGATCATCATCATCATCATCATTTTTAAGTTAAATGATTTGATCGCCACACTTGGGAATTTTCAAAAAACGAATTAATACGAAATTAAACGAAATGATTATACTGCATACATACATATAATTTTAAGTTAATTTTTTAAATAAAAATTTGTTACAATTGCATTTTTAAAAACCAAATATATTACATTTTTTCATTTAAGTATCCTCTATTTTAACCAGGGAGCAGGCTTGCTAGATAATTTTTTCGTTATCTTCAAACAACACAAAAATATCCCCCAAATAATAAAGTTTCTATTTAGTAAGGTTGAGGTTAAGAAGAAGAATAAACATTCTTGTCTTAAAATTATAAACACTATTAATTTTTAAATTAGTTTCTGCCTTTTTTCATGGACCGGCGTCATCAGTGATTTCTATTTCAAGCAGCGACCGCTTAACCATCTCACCGACACTCAGAAAAAAAAGACATGAACTAAAAATCAATCCAAAATTTCCTTTAAAATAGTTTAAAAATTTTCCTCAATTTGATTAAAATTTTATTAAAACTTCGAAAAATTTTCTTAAAATTTATAAAAATTCCAATGTTTGGGTATAAACGAAATAGCTTATATATTCCGAAATAGGTCATATCTTTCCTAAGTAATTATTCTTGACTTTAGAAAACTAGTATAATGTATCAATTTATAAAAAAACTGTCTGAGTTTTAAAAAATTTGCATACTTTAATATAATAAAAGTAAGTTTAGTTAAAAAAATAGAATAAAATATATTCCCATTTAGTTCAAAAAATGTGTCTAACTTAAAATGAGAAAATGCTTGATCTTAATGTGTGTTAATTTTTAACTAAGTTTAAGAAAGCCATTTCTTAATTCACTTTATAAGTCTACCACTTTCTAATTTTTAAGAATTATTTTTTCAAAATTAGTTTACACAATTAAAAACAAAAAGTATAAATTTCTTCTTATGTAATAATAAAAATTTATTTAATATTAGAAACTGATGAACTATTTCAAGGGAAAATTTTCATGCAACTTAGTTCAGAAAAATTTTAAAAATTTTAATAAAATATTATTATTTTCAAGTAAAAGTTTTTTTTAATTTTTAAGAAATAATAACCTTTAGGAATAGGATTTCATTCCAAAAATTTCTTCAGAAAAATTAAAAAAAAAAACTTGAGTAAATTTTTCTTAAGTCGAAGAAAAATTTAGTTTTTGTTGGAAAACGTAAAACTTATTTTCAAAATTTTTTACAAAGCAAAACAATAAATTAAAAAACTAGTTAATTTTCCTAATTAAAAAAAAATATTGTTGAAGGAAACAAATTAAAGTATACATTAAAAAAATTATCGTGCATGATTGTACTTTTTGGCGAGTCACAAATCGCTAACGTGCCCATCTCTAATCTTAAAAGTCTTAAATATTGAACTTAATGTAGCTTAAAATATATTTTAAAAATTTAAAGGCAAAAAATTTGAAATTTGCTGTTTTATATAATAATTTTATTTATTTATTTATTTATTTATTTATTTATTTATTTATTTATTTATTTATTTATTTGTTTATTTATTTATTTATTTATTTATTTATTTATTTATTTATTTATTTATTTATTTATTTATTTATTTATTTATTTATTTAATTATTTATTTATTTATTTATTTATTTATTTATTTATTTATTTTTTTATTTATTTATTTATTTATTTATTTATTTATTTATTTATTTATTTATTTATTTATTTATTTATTTATTTATTTATTTATTTATTTATTTATTTATTTATTTATTTATTTATTTATTTATTTATTAATTTATTTATTTATTTATTTATTTATTTATTTATTTATTTATTTATTTATTTTTTATTTATTAATCATATAATTACAAATTATATGTTAATACCCTAACCAAGCACTAGAATCAAAGGCCTTCGGCTCGTTGTAGCGAAAACAGACCAGAGCCTCTGGTGGGAATTGAACCCACGACCCCCGCACTGATAAGCTAGCACACTACCAACTAGCCTACCGGGGCGCTCATGTAATAATTTTGTTTGGTGACTATAATACAGAATATCGCAAACACATTTTATACATTACGGCGTAATGGCTTTCCTATAAGTGACGTTGCGCCTATTAAACTTTATATTTATCGAAGGCACTAAAACTATTTATTTTCATTTAATAATAAAAAAAAGTTAAAATAAAATTATGACATTTTTTTCCATTTTCTAATAATAACAAGAAATTTAACTGTGATATTTTCTATTATTGCAACAATTTTCTTAAATTAGTTAATTTAAGAAGACAAAGGACCCCCAGTGTTCTATAGCCATAGATCAGAGAACTGCAAAATCAACTTTTTTCTTGATTTAATCATATACAAAAATTCTTGTTCACATTTAATAATTCAACAAAATTCACTGTAGAATAAAATCAGCATCATGTTACTGAACGCGTAATTCGGATCAGTTTGAATCATATGTCGATTATGTTTGTTGCAAATTTATTCACTCAACAAAAGGTCAGCGTTGAATAAATCAGATAAAACAACAAACAACGCGTATGAGTTTATTCATAATTAAAACAAAATAGAAACACATTTCATAAATGTTATTGTTGACATTAGGGTGGGACTTAAATCCGCTTTTTTAGAATTTTTATTAGTAATAAAAATATTCTTCTTTGTGAAATATAAATATTTTTTTGGAAAAAAAAATTTAGTTCGATATCTCAGGCTTGCCTAATTCGGAAAAATTTAAATATTGTCTAAATTTTTTTTCATCTATTTTGATTGGAAAATTAGGCAATATTTAACTTTAACCGGATTGGGCGAGCCTGAGATGTCAACCTAAATTAAAAAAAAAAAATTTCACAAAGAACAATATTTTTGCTATTCCTAATAAAAATTCTAAAAAAACGTATTTTAGACCCACCCTAATATACATATAACATTTATGAAATGTGTTCCTACAAAACCACCCCCTTTTTATAGAAAAGAAACTATTTTGTTTTAATTATAATTACACTCATACACGTTGTTTGTTGATTTATCAAAATAATTGTTGTTAGCTCGAGTGAACAGAATAAAATCAATAGTTTAACAACGACCGATGATTATAAATCAGTGACAAAACAATTTGCACGTCGTTTGATTGATTTAAAATCATCAACAAATATGTGTGTTGGAGTATATTCAGCGTTTGAACGCAAACACATATTTATTCTTGTGTTGATTGCGTATGAACGTTTTGCAATGAGCAAATGCAGTTCTCTGCCATAGATGCCGTATGCCACTTAGGGCGTACCTTTTTGTAGTTCTCTCAAGGAGAACCATTAATTAACTACGAAAAGGATCTGTCTTTGTCACAATTTATTACATTTCAGGATATCCTGCAGTACATTTTTTAATTTGTTTACTTTTTTGCTAATGAAATTTAATTTATATATTAAATACATGAGTTTAGTATAATTCAATTTAATTTAAAGACAAAGTTTTTTGCTATACAAAAGCTTGTTAAAAGCAGTGTCCTCACAAAGCGGAAGTCTTCCGAAAGTGGGAAAATACTTACACAATGAGTGTAAGTTAATTTAAAATATATGCTAAAATAAAGTGTGTGAAGATAAATACAAAAGTTATCGAAAGTTAAATTCGATAACTTTGACGCTTAGTGTGAAGTGAAATACTTTCATATTTATTAGAAAATTTTTATCAAATTTAAGAATAATTTCCACTTAAAAGAAGTGCTATTTAACTAGTTTTTATTAAAAAAAAATTATGTTATAAACTTAAATAAAATTTTTCTTTAAATCAAATTTTTGTAAAGTGTCTTTGATTTCAGTTAATCATTCTAAATTCTAGTTATTTTTTTTTTTGGGAGTTCAATTAAACATTTTTTTTGTTGTGTATATTTTGCGAAATACTCGTATAATTAAATAAAAAAAATTTTGATTAAAAATATTTGTTAAAATTTAAACAATTTATGTTTCTTATTTTATTTTGGCTAATAAGGCATATTTCTTTTGCAATTAAAACATATTTTTATTACGACTTTTTCCGAACGTTTGTCGATTTTTTTCGGCTTCTTTGGGGAATTTTTGTCCTCAAGACCAATAAAAAAATCCAAATTTGGAGATTAAACCCCAAGTCTGCCAAGCCTCTGGCTAACTGTTGACTGTTACCTGTTAGAAAAGGACCTACCCCAGGGAACGTCACGTGACTGGTTCGTTGTGATAGGGACCGCTCACGGGACCGATTTTTTTATATGAAAAGAACTGGTCTTGTCCTAAGACATTGGCTTGTCCTAGGAGGGGGTCAATTTACCTATGTTAAATGTCACAGGACTGGTCTAAAAGAACATTTAACAAAACCCAAGCAAAAGAATATGTCATGGCTTTTAAACCGGTTACGTGGTACACTCACCAAAAAAAGTTTGTAATTGCTAAAAATTTTGCTGTTATTACGGGAAATTTTGCTAATTTGAGCCCAGCGGTATTTTTTGCCAATCCTAGCAACACATGTCTTAGTAGAAAAAATAAGTAGCCGCAATTAAAATTTAGTAAACTTTTTGAACAGAATGTAAAATCTGTTTACTAAAATCAGCCAAACAAAAAATACTAAATATTATTAATAAAAGGTGTCCCAAGAAGAACGCAATTTTTAAATCTGGCAACATTCGAAGTGTCATTGTTTGACATTTGAACAATTGTTATTGTTTGCTAGTAGAAGGTACGAGGTTAGTAAAAATGGAGCGCTACACGAATGAACAACGCATTCTCATTGTGAAATTGTTTTACCAAAATGGTGAAAGTTTTGCGGCTACAGTTCGCAAATTGCGATCAATTTGGGGTCACAATAATGCTCCAAAAGAGTCAACTGTAAAGAGATTAATGGATAAATTTGCCGAAACTGGGTCTGTTAGTGATGTAAAGACAACAACGCGCCATCGACCAGGTCGATCGACCGAAAATGTCGCAGCTGTACGTGATGATGTCGCTCAAACTCCATCCACCTCAATTCGACACCGAGCTCAGCAAATTGGTGTCTCCAAATCCACTTTGCAGCGAATTTAGACGAAAGATTTGCATCTTCATGCATACAAAGTTCAATTGACTCAGGAACTGAAGCCAGCTGACCATGGACAGCGAAGGGAGTTCGTTAATTGGGTATTGGAGAGACAACATGAAAATGCTGATTTTGCCGATAAAATCATCTTCAGTGACGAGGCCCATTTTCATCTTGATGGCTTCGTCAATAGGCAGAATTGTCGCATTTGGGGTGAGGAAAATCCTCGAGTGATTCACGAGAAGCAAATGCATCCTCAACGTGTCACTGTGTGGTGTGGTTTTTAGGCTGGAGGAATCATTGGACCTTTTTTTTTATGAAAATGAGGCAGGTCAAGCGCAAACAGTAGATGGTGTTCGGTATCGTGAAATGATAACCAGTTTTTTCTTGCCTAGAATTGAAGAAATGAATGTGGAGGGCATGTGGTTCCAACAAGACGGCGCCACATGTCATACAGCCAGAGAAACAATTCAATTGCTGCATCAGTCATTTCCCGGTCGTGTTATTTCGCGTTTTGGAGATCAGAATTGGCCGCCTAGATCGTGCGATTTAACACCATTAGATTTTTTTCTTTGGGGTTTTTTGAAGTCGATGGTTTACGCGAATAAGCCGACGACGACTCAAGCCTTAAAAGAGGAAATTGGACGCTGCTTTAATGAAATACCGCAGCATTCATGCAAAACGGTCATTGAAAATTTCATTAAAAGATCGCGTGCATGCCAGCAAAGCCGCGGCGGCCATCTGCACGATATATTGTTCCATACATAACCTCATTCTGTCTACTTTACGATATAATAAAGTTTCACGATTTTTTTTTAAATATCTGTGTTTTATTTAAAATTTAAAAATTGCGTTCTTCTTGGGACACCCTTTATTAGTAGAAAATTAAAATTTTTTTTATACAACATCAAAATTTTATTATTTTTCCAAAAAATATTTTACACAAAATTAAAAAAACAAAGGCTTAAAAATTGTAAAAACATAAACGAATTTATCATTTTGTTTTAATTTTTTATTTTTTTTTAAAATATATTTTAGTCAATGTTTTTTAATCTTAAGGTCAAATTTTAAATGTTTTTAGGGCTGATTTTTAGAGCTATTTTAAGTGGCTGTCCTATTTTTAGACATGATCAATTTTTTTAATCTATGTAATTTAAGTTTGTAGGTTTAAGTTTTAATTAGAAATAACATTTCCTTCAATATCCACTTTTTAAAATTAGTATTTTTTTTTCTAATTTTAGCAAATCGGTTTTCAAAAATTTGTAAAATGATTTCTGAAATTAGCAACAAAAATTTGTAAATATTCTGTTAAAATTCTGGAATTTGTAAAATGTAAATAGCAAAAAGATTTGCTGGATAATAATTTTTACTAAAAATCAGTACAAAAATAGTAGAGTGGGATTGAAAACCGTTTAAAAATTTTTCTACTAACTTTTTTTTCTTTAGACAAAAAAAAAACTATTAATATTGGTAAATATTTGAGGTAAAAAAAATCAAATTCTGTATTCCTAATGGGTTAAATAACGGTTAAATAATGTTGTTTTGTGTTTTTTGTATCATTCTTCTGCATAGTTGTGATCTTTATATTCCAGGCTCGTGTTGTTTGTTTTAATTATTAATAGTGTTATAATTAATAATTAGTTTTTTATAATAATTAATAGTGTTGTTTGTTAGTACACTCACAATATATTTTCTGTTACCGACTGTAGTTTATTTAATAAGTAATACGTAAAGTTTGTTTTTAAATAAAGAGTCAATTGAAATTCATAGAAATATATTTTTTAACTATTTGAATCAGTCATTTAAAATACAAACTATATAAATTTACAGACATTCAGTAGGAGTTGATATTTTCAGTTAAATGTAAAATTTAATGTTTTCTGTTTCAAAAAATATAAATTCATATAATTCCTTCTTGTTTTTTTACCAAAATAGTTTGTATATATACAAAGTTATTTCAATAAAAATTACAAGAAATTATTCAAATATACATACACACAAAGCCAATAAAAATATGTACACCTGCATGTGTTGTGTTCTGTTCTGTTTTGTAATTACACACAAATAAAAAAACTTTCAATTTGAAAAACAAACCACAAAAGTAGTTTTTTCTAACTTTTTGTTGGTAAAAATTTGATTTGATTATTTTAAACAACTTTCTATTGTTTTTACTTTTGTCGATTATTAAAGAATGATTTAAAATAAACAACAAAATTGATTGAATATAATGAAAAATCAGTAGTCCTCTTTTTGATTGTTTTTTCGATTAATTTAATATGTATTTTAAGTTGTTTTTAACGGAACAATATTGTGAGTGTATGTTTGTTGTCTTAGGTAAAAAAAAAAATCAAACCTACATTCAAAAAAAATCACTGTACTTGCAGTACCGCCCTTGCTTGTGGTCGACTAAGAATTCCATGGTGTCGGCAAGGATTTCATGGTAGTTCCGAGGGGCTAAAAAGCTAAGAGGCTAAGAAGCTAAGGTTAAGGCTAAGGATTATGCATTTCTTCATCTTGATCTTTGTACCGTCCATGCCTTAGGGACCGGTCCTCATTTCACCTTTCTCGCGATATATGTTTTCGGAAACGGTCCAGTTTTCACCTATCACGGGACAGATAACATTCCCATTTGACCCCTTTTTTCCTGTAAAGTTATTATAACTGCAATATTAAGTAATTTTTATGAAAAATATATATAACCTCTTTGACTTAATTGCAGTAATTTTTAATCATTTGAGCCTACACAATTCTCTGACTGTTACATAAATTTTGTTGAGCAAAAAATTTTCAGTTTGAATATTTTCTAATTTTCATTAAAATATATCGACAAACATTTATGAGTGTATATTAATTTAACAAGCCACTTGATTTATGAATCGATTCGATATAACGCTAATAAAACAATTGAATGAAACTAAAAAAAAAAAATATTTAAATTTTAATTTAATTTTTCATAAGTTTGTGTTTTATTGAAAACAGTGTGACTGATATATGGAAATAATTACATTGCGAATTACACTGCTAGAACTAATTATCTAAATGATTGTAAACTAAGCAACAAACTAATAAATTAAATGATTTTAACATCAACAACAATTAATGTTAGTTGTTTGGAAAAAATATACAAACAACAACTCAATTAATAGGAAAATTCAAAACCATTTAAAATCCAAATAACATAAATAAATCTAAGAACAAACAATATGCGAGATGCTAAACTCATTGGAAAATTTTAAATGTTTTTGGCAGATTTTCCGCCGACAACAAAAAAAATTAACTTTTATTGATGGTATAATTTGTAGACCAAAAAGATTTATGTTAACAATTATTTTGCGAATGCAAAACATAAACAGTTTTAAAATGTATAAAAATGAAAATTTCTATAAAGAAATTTGATAGTTACGTATTTGAAAGTATACTCAAAACAAATTAACGTTAAAAGGCAGTCGAAAGGCATTCAAAAGGAATATTTTTTTTTTTGTTTTTTAAAATGAAAATTATAAATTTATTTTTCATATTCGGTCTATTGGCCGTTATCGCTACCATGGGTACCTTAGCCAATGCTGAACCCTTACCCAGTCCACGTGGTCGTCCAGCAACCACAAAACGTCCCAAATCAGAGGGTGATGATGATGCTGCTGGTAATAGACGCTAGCTAAGTTCAGAACAACAACAAAAACAATCACCAACGGTCTCCTGTACTACACCGCGTAAATTAAATAATAAAAAAATTATGGTTCATTGTTATGGTGAAGATAAATTACAAACTGTGGAAATATTATTAATTTAACTTGCAAAAATAATCAAAATCAAAAGTAATAATTATTGTTTATATAGAAATTTCATTCATGCTGTTAATTATTTAATATCGGTGTTGGTTTGATGTTCATTTTTATTATTTAATAATTGGTTGTAATTATAAAATACAAAATAAATAAAAACAACGGCATTTTCCATACCACACATTTATAATGACATTAACAAAAAAATATTTTATTAATATCTGTAGGTTTGTTTTTTTAACCACATGCATACGTTTTTTGTGAGGTTAATTTACAAAATTTACAAGAGTCTTGTAACTTAAAAAAAAATTGAATTGAAGACACTGAAACATTTCATAATATTTATGATAAAATGTTTTATTAAAAAAATTATAATAAAACTTCAAAAAAAATTATCTAACGAAATATTTAATCTTATCCAATTTGATATTCTTAAATATATAGCTGATCTAAATTGATTCAAAAATGGCAGATCATATTAGATCCAGCAATATATTTGGGGATTAAGTTAGATCTTAAATAATCCAAAAAATAGCAGATAAAATTAGATGCATCAATGTATTTAAGGATTAAGAAAGATCCAAATATATCCGAAAAATGTCAAATCAAATTGTATCAGATTATATCCAACAATATATATGGAATCTATTATACATTAAAATTCTAACGAACAATGGCACTTAGAAGTGTGTGTGTTGCTAACTTTATTATTTATTTTATAATTATATCTTCGAAAGTTATATGTTGTATAATTATATATTCGGAAATTTAGGAAAAATGGGAATTTGGGGAAAATGGGGAAATTTGGCTGAATTAATGAGACTAAATTGGTTCTGTACTTATCTGATTTTATTTAATTATATATAATATTATACATATAATTATATAAAATCATATCTTATGGACAAGAAAAAATGTGTATAAATTATATTTAAAAAAAAATATATATTTAAAAATTTCACCACTTATAGGACTTTTGGAAACAAAAATCATATATAATTTTATATGTACCTAGATTATTATAAACTAATTATATCTAATATTCTATCAAAAATTTATAGCTCTTGTTGTGCCGAAATAGGTTAAAATTAAAAAGTTTTGTAAAAAATATTAATATAAAAACAATTAAAAATACTATAATAAATTTTATCTTCCTGGCTGGTATTCGAAACCATAGACATGGAACCACATATAATTATATATTATATCATATGTTTACAAAATATCTCTTTCCATATTAAAGAATATTTTTGATAATGGACCATATAAAGGGTGTCCCAAGAAGAACGCAATTTTTAAATCTGGCAACATTCGAAGTGTCAATGTTTGACATTTGAACAATTGTTATTGTTTGCTAGTGGAAGGTACGAGGTTAGTAAAAATGGAGCGCTACACGAATGAACAACGCATTCTCATTGTGAAATTGTTTTACCAAAATGGTGAAAGTTTTGCGGCTACAGTTCGCAAATTGCGATCAATTTGGGGTCACAATAATGCTAGAAAAGAGTCAACTGTAAAGAGATTAATGGATAAATTTGCCGAAACTGGGTCTGTTAGTGATGTAATGACAACAACGCGCCATCGACCATGTCGATCGACCGAAAATGTCGCAGCTGTACGTGATGATGTCGCTCAAACTCCATCCACCTCAATTCGACACCGAGCTCAGCAAATTGGTGTCTCCAAATCCACTTTGCAGCGAATTTTAACGAAAGATTTGCATCTTCATGCATACAAAGTTCAATTGACTCAGGAACTGAAGCCAGCTGACCATGGACAGCGAAGGGAGTTCGTTAATTGGGTATTGGAGAGACAACATGAAAATGCTGATTTTGCCGATAAAATCATCTTCAGTGACGAGGCCCATTTTCATCTTGATGGCTTCGTCAATAGGCAGAATTGTCGCATTTGTGGTGAGAAAAATTCTCAAGTGATTCACGAGAAGCAAATGCATCCTCAACGTGTCACTGTGTGGTGTGGTTTTTGGGCTGGAGGAATCATTGGACCTTTTTTTTATGAAAATGAGGCAGGTCAAGCGCAAACAGTCAATGGTGTTTGGTATCGTGAAATGATAACCAGTTTTTTCTTGCCTAGAATTGAAGAAATTAATGTGGAGGGCATGTGGTTCCAACAAGACGGCGCCACATGTCATACAGCCAGAGAAACAATTCAATTGCTGCATCAGTCATTTCCCGGTCGTGTTATTTCGCGTTTTGGAGATCAGAATTGGCCACCTAGATCGTGCGATTTAACACCATTAGATTTTTTTCTTTGGGGTTTTTTGAAGTCGATGGTTTACGCGAATAAGCCGACGACGACTCAAGCCTTAAAAGAGGAAATTGGATGCTGCATTAATGAAATATCGCAGCATTCATGCAAAACGGTCATTGAAAATTTCATTAAAAGATCGCGTGCATGCCAGCAAAGCCGCGGCGGCCATCTGCACGATATATTGTTCCATACATAACCTCATTCTGTCTACTTTACGATATAATAAAGTTTCACGATTTTTTTTAAATATCTGTGTTTTATTTAAAATTTAAAAATTGCGTTCTTCTTGGGACACCCTATATTATATCTCATATGTAAGCATATATAATTATATATGGTTCTGTATAAGCCATATATAAGTATATATGGTTCAGTAAAAGTCATATATAAGTAAATATGGTCTCGTGTAAGCCATATGAAATTATATATCGTGTTATTTATAATTTTATATAATATAATATATACCATATTTTATTATA
Organism: Eustalomyia histrio; assembly: GCA_949748255.1. Classification (NCBI taxonomy): domain Eukaryota; kingdom Metazoa; phylum Arthropoda; class Insecta; order Diptera; family Anthomyiidae; genus Eustalomyia; species Eustalomyia histrio. The sequence goes on from OX456527.1 coordinate 37,528,848, forward strand.
CAAATCATATCCAATTTTATATAGATCAATATATAACTAGATGTGGGTATATATGACACAATATAAGGCAATTTAAAAATAAAAATTAATTTAATATATAACTATATATGGTACACTCATTAAAAAAAGTCTGTAATGGCAACTGAAAATTTTGCTGTTATTACGGGATATTCTGCTAATTTAAGCCCAGCGGTATTTTTTGCTAATCTTAGCAACACATGTCTACTGACGTGTAATACAATGAAATTAGTAGACAAATTAGTAGCCGCTACTAAATTTTAGTAGACTTTTTATAAAGTGGAATTTAAAATCTGTTTGCTAAAATCAGCAATAAAAAAATTACTAAATATTATTCAAATTAGTAAAAAGCGTAAAATTTATTTTTCTTATCGAGCTTAAAAAATTTTGATAATGTTTTTAAAAAAATATTTTATAAAAAATGAAAAAAAAAATTAAATCAAAGGCTTAAAAATATTAAAAATTGTTGAAATATAAACGAATTAATCATTTTGTTTTAATTTAGTAATTTCTGTTTTGAAATATATTTTGGTAATTTTTTTTCTACTTTGAAGGTTAAATTTTAATTGTTTTTAGGGCGTATTTTTAGAACTAAAAAACCTTTTTAGTGCTATTTTAAGTGGATGTCCCCTTTTTAGACATTAGTCGGTATCTTCGCCTCCGATCCCTTTTTAAATATACATATGTAACATTTTAAGGAAATTTAAGTTTGTAGGTGTAAGTTTTAATTAGAAATAACAATTCCTTCAATATTCACTTTTTTAAAATTAGTAATATTTTTTGCTAATTTTAGAAAATCGGATTCAAAAAATTTGTAAATTGATTTCTGAAATTAGCAACAAAAATTTGTAAATATTCTGTAAAAATTCTGTAATTTGTAAAATGTAAATAGCAAAAAGATTTGCTTAAAATAATTTTTTACTAAAGATCAGCACAAAAATAGTAGAGTGGGATTGAAAACTGTTTACAAATTTTTCTACTACAAATTTTTCTACTATCTAAACATTTTTACTCGGGTTGTCACAAACATGATGAAACCAATGAAACTTTTCATTAACCCTAAAACGGTAGTCATAAAATTGATACACAAGTATGTTAAATTTATATATATTCGCTATACCACTACGTGGTCAGGGTATGAGTTTGTGCAGGTTAATCGAATAAAATTAAAAAATTGATTATACAATTACCGCGAATTATTGAGGAGTGTACCTACCTATTTATTGTTATTCACCATTATTTTCTTTTGTGTCTACTTCATGAATGTGAAAACGAATTATTCGGGCTCGAGATCATAATTAAGAGAAGTGAAGCCCTGATCCTCACGGTTTTTTCCATCTCCTTTTAATCTCCTCGAACCCGAATAATTCTAAAATAAAGCAAATAAAAAAGGTTTAAATTCGGCTGTGCCGAAACTTCGAAAACCCTCCACCAATAACCAAACAAATGTTCTCTACTGTTTTTGATACAAATAATGTAAAAAACTTTATTTATATTTTATGGGGGTCTTAAGCCAATATTTCGACATGTTAAAAATGGAATGAAAAACTGATTTATACCCTCACCATATATGGCGGATAATAAAACTTACAGATCGAAATAATACACACAAAATTAACTTACATTTTTTTTAATTATATATTAGATTTAGAGTTAAGCATTCGACTAGAACTGCAGTAGACCGGGTTAAAATCCTACCAAGGGGATATTTTTTTAGCATTATTATTTTAATTTTCTTTATTTGTTACATATGTTTTAATAAACTAGATTTCATATAATATATTGTTGGATTAAATTTGATACAATTCAATCGGCCATTTTTCGGATTAATTTGAATCTTACTTAATTCCTAAAAATATAGCTATATAATTTAAGTAAATATAAATGCAAACTTAATGAGAATTACAAAAAGCAGTATCTTACAACCGAAATAAATTATTTTTAAAAGATTTGTATTAGATTTTTTACGAATTGATGAAGTTTTATGAAACCTTTTTCATCAATTTTATGAAAAGTTTCATAAATATGATAAATATGAATTAATGAAAAACTTTTTATGAAACAGTTTCATTAACATGATGAAACTTTTCGGCCCTGAATGTAGTAAAACATTCAAACAAACGTTTCAGTTGGCGACATATTCGCAGTTGGTTTTTCCTATGCAATCAATAACGTACTTAGCTTTGTCAACAAATTTAAGATTTCTATTTAAAAATAGACAAATTAATTTATATAGCGTGCATTTTATTTGTTTAAATAAATCTTTTTGAAATTATTTCAATTGCATTTTAAGGGGGTTGAAACTTTATCAAAAAAAATTTTTGAAATTTTTTTTATATTTTGCGTCGATAAGAGTTGCAATATTTTGCTTGTGTTTAAAATCAGCGTAGAACAAAATATGAACTTTAAATGCGTTTTTCTCATAGACATGGGTTAAACAGCGGCTGCAAGCAAAATTGATATTTTGTTGATATTTTAAGTCTAAAATAAAAAAACCTTGCTAGAAAATTTTTCTTATTTTATTTATACATAAAATATATTAAATTTAATTCAACTTAAGCTCCAGCGTCTTATAGGCATTATTTGGCATTAAGAATCGTATACCTTTTTTATTTTTCCACCATTAGCATCAGTGCACAGTGGTCGATATACCGAATCTGGCGGCATTTAATTCGCAAATGAATAAAAACAAAGCCTGATGCTTAATTCGACTATAAAATGCGTAATAAATTAAACTGTAAATAATTTTCATTTATTTCAGAGCTTTAAATACAAATACAGTGAAAATGGTATGTCTATAATTTAACACAAATATTTATAATTTCCAGCCTATAACAAAATTTGTTAAATTCCACCACTTTTTTTGTTAAAGTTGCTGATACCTATCCAAAAGATTAGAAATATTTCTGTTAAATTACAGACATATTATATTGAGTGTAGTTAATATAATTAATACAAATTTCTTAAAGATTGTTTTTGTTGTTGTTTTTAATATGAATCAGAACTATCAGAACCAACAGTGTCTTCATGTACAATGGGCTCTGAAAGCAAATTTCGTACATCTCTTCCAATTTTGATGTTGTTCCGGGAGTAGCTAGAAGGTCGTTTGGAGAGCGTGGATATGAGAGGATCAGATGAGAAAAGAAGTGAGTGCATTAAATCCTCCATTGTGTTTTTTCTTGAATTTTTTCGTGTATGATGCTCTCTAAAATTCCTCAAATCCTTATTTCGCGATTCCTGTGCTATTTCTGACATCATGCCAATGAAGAGAGACATTATTTATGATTTCAGCACCGTGAATTAATATTTTGTGTACAGAAGATGGCATATATAACCATGAATATTTGTTTACAAATATTTCCGATGTTTGCCAGCAAAATGTTTTGAACGCATGTGTATTAATTTTGGACCCGCAACCCATAGTGCGTAAAATAATGCTTAATCTACTGATTAAGTCCTCACTGACTCCAGTTAATGCAGCCAATTTTGGTTGTTGAAAAAATCTTCTAGCCGTATTTCCGTTATTAGTATTTCCCGATCCGTGCTTAGGAATATCAACTAATAAAGACATTTCATTTCTTTACTTTTCTTGTATATCTAATTTAGTTTGCTGTACAACAGATTTGTCAGTGCTACGAATTTGCCACCTTTTTATTGGGATTCTGTACGCAATATGTAAAATGCACTCAAAACACCTTATCCAAGCGTGTAGTGTTGACAAGCCATACTCATACATATTTCCATTTAACGGCAGATTATTATTGGCATTCAAGTCATTCATAATTTTTGGTGTGGCTCCGCAAATTCCGAATGTTTGTGACGAGGATTCTGAAATTACACAAAAAACTTTGCCATCGATCATTGTCATGTAAAATTGGTGATTAATTTCAAAAGATTCAAATAGTGTTGGAATAATTTTAGTTATTTGCTGTTTCACTTTATCAACTTCAGCACTAACCAACTAAGAAGTTTCTTTTGCGTAAATCAATTTTATTGGTCTACAAAATCGCGATGAAGAAGGCCGAAAATTCTCCCACAGAATGGCACTTCCCATTTTTACTTGCAGTGGCACAATGCATATGGCAAATAAGTTTTCATCGATCCTGTTCGATTCAGGGTCAGAAAAGCTTTGGCGGTTAGTTGAATGTCCGCTACTGCCATCACATCCCCATTTGTATATCGTTGTAATAGCATCTTCATTGAGGCTCACGTAAACTTCCTTCTGTGATTCGACGATTCTTGTTGCTGTATGATCACCAAGCTCTGTAGAGACACTTCGGCAGACGTATCGGTAATTTGGACTCCAATAGGGTAGCATTTCTTTTTTGCTAATAGCAATGCATCATATGCTGGATATGTGTTTGAATTTCTTATTTTTGCACCAGCTTGGATCAATTTGTACGAGTGCTTTGTAAAATCCCCATCCACGTAAAGATCCAAAGCTTCATCAGGACTGTATGCAATAGTATTTTTGGCTTCTGAAGCAATAGTTTTTTAATTTTTGCTGCAACCTCGGAATCAGAATGTAGCATGGATTAAACTTATGATGTGTTTCTTTTTTCTGCTTTGTGTAAACTTACACGCGTCGCTACAACAAGTTCATCGAATGTAGTTTTTTCTACAAGCTGTGAAACTTTGTTGACTTGTGTTTTAGATGAACAAGCAGTAAACTCTTTTACAGGCCTTTCAAAATTGTTACTAGTTGTCGGCCCAACAAATAAAATTTCACTGTCCAACTAATCTTTATTACGTTTTTCAAAATTCGATAACGTTCTGTTGCAGTTCTTCCACTTTTCCACTACTTTGCTTATGAAGCTCCTCAAATTTTTTTTTATTTCTCGGCACTGCTCCTCATTATAGTGCGATTGGTCTATTATATTATTAAATACGTGGGCCTCCACAGCTGAAAATTTTTTAGTAGGGACGTTTTCATTGTGCCAAATCAAAAAAAGTGTGCGTTTGGAAACATTCAGTATGCCTAAAAAATTAATTAACCAATAAACGGGCAATAACGGGCAGATCATTTTGGACGTTTCGCAACAACAAATAACCAAATTAATAAACAAAACCATATTTAGACCGAATCCGATCGAATCCCAAAAGATGCACTCCACCAAACTATAGTATATAACACTTCAAATCTGCTATCACCAATGTTAACTTCTACAACGTATTTCTATTAAACTAAATAATCACAGATCACAAACATATTTTTTTAGTTAATACATACCTTCTACTTTAAATAAAAACCTAAGTTTATAAAATTATTAATCAAATGATTTAATATTGCCAAAAACCACGCACTGAGTAATTTGGCGCCAAATTCTTTCAATGCACTTGCTGCAACTTATGTTATATTTGAAAGCTAACAGCTATGCGAATATTGAAAGCAAAACAAATATAAAAACGTAAATTTGCTCAGTGGAGTATTAGCTATCGATACAATGTAGAACATTTATCGATTTTAAAGTTTTAAAATTTGACTTAAATACCGTCAGATCAATGATTTCGACCACTGTGCAGTGGCAGCCAATTTTGCCATTTTTTAAAGGCTTTTAATTTTTAACACACTACAATAACATGTGTTTTAGTAAAAATATAAGTAAATATAAATTTTTTAATTAAATTTTTAACAGAGAAAACCCCCCCTCAAGTTATTTGATAAACAACAATAGGTGATTCCCATTTTAAAAGGAAATCTTTAGTATCATTAATTGTAATTTTTAACGATTAGTCATTCATTAACCGATTCATTCATAATAAAATACAGTACGGGCAATAATATAATGCCACAATATCCAAATTTGTTATTCAAAAATTATAGAAATTTGCTGTAGCTCAAGATCTTTGAAAAATATTTTGGAAAAGTAAATGCATTAAATTCAACTTTATTAATCATTTTTTATACCCTTCATAGTGTTTTTGTTACAGAATAAATAAAAAATATAAAAAAACATTGTCGAGGTGAAAATTTTTGTTGAAAAACATTTTAGAATGTGAAAAAAAAAAAATTTTAAATGAAAAAATTTTTTGAGTTAAAAAAATGTTTGTAGTGAAAATAATTTTTGACGTTAAAAATTGTTTGAGGTGTATACAAAATATTATTCACCCCTAGGCGTCTGCTGCAAAAATATGACAAAATGTTTTATTCACCAGACACTAATATGAAAAATTTTAGAGATACTTTTACATTTCATAACTTTTTAAACGCTAGACCGACTTTGCACATTTTCAATACCAAACTGCTCAGGAGTATAACAAACAATTTAAATAAAAATGAACCACTCCGATTGTGTGTTCGCGCCCCGACCGCTCTTTAAATGAATAGATAGATGGATATGTATATGATTATGAATATATGTATATCCTTTCTAGGATCTTAGACCTATTTGTCTATTTTAAAGAAATATAGAAAACACTAACTTGAATTATTATACTTGAGTGTCTTGGGCGTAGTTGTTGAAAATTACAGCCAAATCCAATTACTTCATGCTACATAACATTTATTGTATTTGTCAAAAATTTTCATCAATTGATCTCAAGTAAAATTATTCGCGTATTACTTTGTGAGTTTATGTTTAAAATTATTAAATTTTAAACAGAACTGTAGGAACAATAATCAAATTTTAACTTCTGTGGAGAATTTTTTCAGCTTAAAGTTTGACATCCCTTTGGTAACAGGTCAAAATGTAGGTCTAAGACCCCATAAAGGTTACATATTAAATCTTTATTCTTATGCGATTTAGCGATGTCCGACTGTCTGTCGGGGATGCTCATTTTTATCTAGATTACATGATATACTCTTCAGCAGTTTATTATTGGAAATGAGCAAAATCTGTCTAACGGTTAAAAAGCTACAAGTAAAAATGTGAAGGTACCTTTTTATTTCATGAATTTCATGAATAATATATTTTCTCATATTTTTGAATGATATTTAACATTCACCTCTTTTTTCTCATTTCAAAAATATTTTTTTCACCTCAAAAATTTTTTTTTCACCTCAAAAATTTTTTTTCACCTCAAAATTTTTTTTTACCTATACATTTTTTTGTGTTCACACCCAAAAAAATTAGGCCCTCAAACAAACTTTTTTAACCTTCATTATTTTACTTCTAAACTTTTTTACATTATTCTTCACAAAAAAACTGTGGGGGTCAGGGTTCATAAGTTTGTACGATACATAAGTACTTTTTCTGGTACCATTAGAACCTTGAAAGTACCATGGTGTTTCTTAGACTCATTTAGTATTACTTACAAATGTTTTCCTTCTTCTCTTTTGATAAAAAAATGCAACACTTAGGAAATTCTTCCTATTAACTTTTATGCTTTTTTCTTCGAAAAGGGCTTAGAGGATAGGAGAAAGGTGGTAAAAGATGAAGGGCTTCAAATATGGGAACTCTGCGAGGTGTTAAATTTCAAAAAAGTTGCTACTCGCCATTAGATGAAGAGTTGACGAAATTGTTGGATGAATATTTTTTATGAAATTTAAAAAAAATATTATTCACAACTAAAATGAATTTTCATTAAATTAATAAAAAATTTCATTATATCAATGAATGCATTTTAATGAAATCAGTTTATTTATTTTATATAATTTTTAAGAAAAACTGCAAAATTATTTATTTCGAAATTTCATTTGAAAACTAAGTGAAGAAAAAGTAGGTAAGATTTTTATAAATCTGGAAAAGTCGGTAGAAAAGGTTTCTTATACAAAATACTAGATTTTTAAAAGTTTTTCTGATAGGAACATTTTTAGATTCTCAGATTATGCAAACTGTGTCTTAAATAAAAATTCATATTTTCTAAAAAAAAACTTAAATTCTAAAAAATTCTTAGATTCTGAAGACTTTTTATCATGAAAAATACTTAGATGCTAACAACTCTTTCTAGTAGAAATATTCTTAGATTCTATGGTCTTTTTCGAATAGAAAAATTCTGAGACTCTAATTCTAATAAAAAATTCTGAGACTATCTGAAAAAAAAATATTAAAATTGCACTCACCAAAAAAAGTCTGTAATGGCAACTGAAAATTTTGCTGTTATTACGGGAAATTCTGCTAATTTGAGCTTAGCAACACATGTCTGCTGACGTGTAGTACAATAAAATTAGTAGAAAAATTAGTAGCCGCTACTAAATTTTAGTAGACTTTTTGTAAAGTGAAATTTAAAATCTGTTTGCTAAAATCAGCAAAAAAAATTACCAAATTTTATTAATATTAGTAAAAAGCTTTCAATTTATTTTTCTAATCGAGCATCAAAAATTTTAAATATATTTTTTAAAAAACGAATTAATTATTTTGTTTTAATTTGGTAATTTCTGTTTTTAAAAATATTTTGGTCAATTTTTTTTTAATTTTAAGGTTAAATTTTAATTGTTTTTAGGGCGGATTTTTAGAACTAAAAAACCTTTTTAGTGCTATTTTAAGTGGATGTCCTCTTTTTAGACATCAGTCCGTATCTTCGCTTCCGATCCCTTTTTTTTATATATGTAACATTTTAAGGAAATTTAATTTGTAGGTGAAAGTTTTAATTAGAAATAACATTTCCTTCAATAACCACTTTTTTAAAATTAGTAATATTTTTTGCTAATTTAAGCAAATCGGTTTCCAAAAATTTGTAAAATGATTTCTGAAATTAGCAACAAAAATTTGTAAATATTCTGTAAAAATTCTGTAATTTGTAAAATGTAAATAGCAAAAAGATTTGCTAAATAATAAGTTTTTACTAAAAATAAGTACAAAAATAGTAGAATGGGATTGCAAACCGTTTACAAATCTTTCTACTAACTTTTTTTTCTGAGTGTGGCTTTAGAATCTAAGAATTTTTCTATTATAAAAAGTCCATAGAATACATGTTTTTTCTTAAAAAAAAAGAATTTAAAAATCTTTTTTTGAAGTATTTTTCTTTGAAAATGTCCATAGAATAAAAGAAGTTTTCTTGAAAAAGTCCTTAATATCAAATTTTTTCTTTAGGAAAAACTTATCGTAATTAAATATTAAAAACTTTTTCATAGTTTCAAGTCATAATATATCTGTGGGGACCATATTATGGTAATTTATAATCATATCATCATTGTGGTTATTTTATAATCATAGTATGATAACTATATTATATAACGACCATGGTTGGCACGTTCATAATCTCAAAAATATATGATGCTCTTCGAATATAATTGCCCCAACCATGTTTTTTCTCTGCGTGAATATTCCAATTTTGGGAGACCTTAGTGGAATGGGCTGTGGAAGACTGAGGAATTTCGTCAGAATAACGGAGTTCCTGAAATAGATAGAGATCATCCCATTATAGGAGCGCACAACAAACCGACTTTCGGACTTAAGTAAATATATGTTCTAGTTTTTCATCATGAGTCGGTTGCGAAGAGTATTTTCACTTCTGATGTTTCTTTTTCAACGTCACCTATTAGCAAATCTCAATTTAGAGATTTACCGCGAAGCGACGTATCAGTGTAGTTTAAAATAATCTTTTTTTAAAAATCTTGTTTACAATTTTTAATTATTTTGGGTTTTATTCCAATGATTAACATCTTTGACATACTATCGTGCAAACTAAAGTATTTATTTATAAATTTTGTTAAACAAAGTATTTTATTACGAATACGAAAACATGATTTAACTATAAAAGCCGATTCATGTACCGTTACAAATTCAGTTTAACATTTAAACTTTCATTTGGAGGAGTGTAATCGACAAAATGCAATTTAGTTTTTTGTTGTTAATATTTCTGGTTATAATGTCCCTGTTTGGTGCTGATAAAATGATGGCCGAAGGAACTTTGAAAAAAGGAGGTGGAAAAAGTAGCGGTGGTGGAGGTTATGCTAAGAGCGGTGGTGGTGGTGGTGGAGGTTATGCTAAAAGTAGTGGTGGTGGCGGAAAATTGAAAAAACACGGATAAATTCTGGAATATATGCTTTGATGTATTAAATAAAAAAAAAAAAAAATTAAGTGTATTTTACATAACATGTGAAAAATAAAATATATATGCACAGAGAGAAAAAATTATAATTTATATCATATTTGAACAAACATCTTATTTTCTACGAAAATTTTAGTATGAATCTTATTTAAGTAAACATGATTCTAGTTGAACTTAATTTGTTCGTATTTAAATCAATATGTCAAGATTTTAAATTTGGTTTTTGCCATTGTAAAAATAAGTAGAAATACATTTAAATTAACAAGAAAACAAATTTAGTTTGTTTTCAAGGCTGTTACTAAATATTTATATAAATGTTGTTTCTGCTTAATGTTAAAATATTGTATTCTGTGTGCAACTTACAAATTAGATGTTAAAATTATTGTAAAGTATGTTTTGGTTACTATAACCAATAAATTTGGTAAGTATAATTAAGTGTAATTAAAATTCAGTTGTGTTAACCGAATTTTGTTGTCAAATGTAATTTTTAATTGTTCTAACTGCTTTTAGCAGTAGTAAGCGAATTTCAGTTGGAAACAGACAGATGCACAATATATTTTTTGATAATTACTCTGGACTCAAAGAGAATATCTCTCAAAGAGAATATCGGACAAGAGTGCTAGAACTTATCGCCCGAAGTTCTCTGCAGAACGATGGAAAGTCGGGTAAAACGAGCCCAAATAATGGTTCTGCTTTTATAAGACTGGTGGAACGTTTTTTTTTTTTGTATATTTCATAAGTCCTCTGAAATATATTTTTGTCGTTTTTTTCGCTGGCATTATATTTTTTGCCAACGCACGATAAGATTTTTTCGTTCGTCCCACAATTTATGTCCTCAATTTTGCCGAAATAACATATGTTTTGATATAAAAATAAACTCATAAATCTGAAATTTTAGGGATTCCAGTTAAGACTTAATGTGGTATTTGAATCTTAGATTTTTATTAAAAAAATTATTATAATTAGAAACATGATTTTTTTTGGTTTAAAAAATATATATACAACTTAAATAATTCCACTTAGAACCTGTGTGAGGTAGCTAAATAAATTCTGAAATAAATTCAAATTGACAAAAGATTTTAAAATTTATTTGACAAAATATTTGAAAAATTTAAAAAAAAAAATACATATATAAGTTTAGGCATTTTGATAGTTTACATCGGAATTGCATCTTAGAGGCGGTCAAAGTTTCCCAGCTCTGGCCTGTTCTTGCAGCATTGCGGTATATAAAACTATGTTTTCTTTACAACTGAGGTGTAGGGTACGTTCAGCAACTTTGCAGATAATGGTATGGCAAATATTTTTGTCGAACATATTAACCCTCTAACTCCCCCTCATAAAGGCATTTTTTGGCTTTATTCTAACAAATTGTAAAAAACACCCCGAAAAAGGGGAAGGGCGGGGATGAAATGTTCTACAAAATTGTTAGCCATAAAATTATACAATATATGTTAGAGCACACTAAAGCCCAAAACTTAACACAAATACCAAAAACCAGACAAATTTACGATTTCCCATCAAATTTCTAGTCACATTTTGGGTTTTTGGCCGCCTTAACAAGAATCAATCATCGGGTTAAAATTTGGAAGGTTTCGTAAAAAATATTAATATAAAAAATTAAAAAAACACTAAATAAAATATATCTGTCATTGACATGGAACCACATATACTTATATCTAATTATAAATTATATCATATCAAAAATACTCTAGATATGCTACTATATATACACTCAGAAAAAAATATTAGCACAAAAATTTGTACACTGTTTTCAATCCCACTTTACTAATTTTTGTACAGATTATTAGTAAAAAAATTATTATTTAGCAATTATTTTTGCTATTTACACTTTACAAATTACAGAATTTTTACAGAATATTTACAAATTTTTGTTGCTAAATTCAGAAATCATTTTAAAAATTTTTGAAATCCGATTTGCTAAAATTAGCAAAATAATGTACTAATTTTAAAAAAGTGGATATTAAAGGAAATGTCATTTCTAATTTAAACTTACACTTACAAACTTAAATTGCCTTAAAATAATACATAGATTAAAAAAGGGATCGGAACTGAGTATACCGATACATGCCTAAAAATAGGAGATCTTAAAAAAGCACTAAAAGCTTTTTAGTTCTAGAAATCAGCCCTAAAAACAATTAAAATTAAAACAAGTAAAACAAATTGACTAAAATACTTTTCAAAACAGAAATTAAAAAATTAAAACAAAATGTTTATGTTTTTACAGTTTATAAGCTTTTTGAAAAAAATAAGTAAAATAAAAAAAAAATGATGAAGCTCGATAAAAAAAATAAATTTGAAATTTTGTACTAATATTAAGAATATTTAGTAATTGTTTTTTTTTTTTTTTTGCTGATTTTAGCAAACGGATATTAAATTCCACTTTACAAAAGGTTTCTTAACATTTAGGAGCGGGTAATAATTGTTTCTACTAATTTCATTGTACTACACGTCAGATTAGCAAAAAATACCGCTGGGCTCAAATTAGCAAAATTTTCCGTAATAACAGCAACATTTTCAGTTGCCATTACAGACTTTTTTTGGTGAGTGTAATAATGTATTAACGTAAGCCACCTGAGCACCTATGAAACCTATGTAACAAATTTTAACTTCTATCTTGGCTGTTGCCTGCACTGGGGAAGGCACCTGCATACCAATTTTTAAATTCGTACGTCCAGGGTTTTGGATAGGCTGTTAAGAAGTAAACTTTTCGCCCTTAGAACTTCCAGTTTTATCTTGTCCCTGGCCAAAATCCTAAAATTTAAATTACACTATCCAACAGCATTTTTAGAACAGAATAGCGACCCTATAATTCTGAAAGGGTATGTTGAGTATATCATTTTTGTAGAACAAACTTATGGTCCAGCACGTCTGAGTATTTTTTTTTACAGTGGGTCAGTTTTCATTTTTTAGTCGAAGGGAGCATTATACTATATGAAAAAAATGCTGTAAGTTAATGTCTGAGAGAATTCTTATGGTCAGAGTTGTATTGTGGAATTGTATGAGGATTATTTTTGTGGAAGATCTTAACCCTATAACTGGTCTCTTTATGGGTCAATTTGGCCCTTTTTTCGAGAAAATCAAAAAATATCCTTTAAAAAAGGACATTTAATGATTAAAATATTCTACGAAAATGTTTGCGGGAAAATTTTAGTGGGGGTCACCAAAGACACCATTGTTGTAAATAAATCTCTTTACGATTAATTGGCAAAATTACACGCCAACTTCTATAAAAAAAATTATAATTTTATTTTAATAGTGGTTTATCATAGTATGTACATATTTATTTTTTTGCTTCAAATTTTCGAGTAAAAGGGAATTGGGAAATAGCAGTAGTATGACAATGGATTAATGATTAAACTTAATATGCTTTCCTGTATTTAGCTTGACGTGAATGTTCCGATGGCAGCAAGCATTACACTTTGGGATTTCCCTTTGAATCTTTCTTCCAATACCTTTATATCCTGATGAAACCTTTCACCGTGTTCATCTGAAACCGCTCCAAGGTTTTCTTTAAAAAAATTGAGATGAGAGTGCAGAAAATGCAGCTTTAGTGACATCTTAACGCCAATATTGTTAAAACCGATTAGCATGTTTTCAATATTTTCTGCATAGTTTTGTGCTTTTGAGTTTCCAAGGAATTCTGATATAACCAGCTGCATAAAGTCAAATGCTGTCTTTTGCATATCCGACCATAAAATTCTTCATCTTGTAATAATTTTCTTATATCGGGTCCAACGAGCATTCCTAGAAAAGGTAATTTACATTAAATGAAATAAATTATTTCTAAAAACCGTATTTTACCTTCAAAAAAATTATTGCTGCAGATAATCTGGGGAAAATTGTTTGAATGCGTTTGAAAGCATTTCCTTGTGTATTTAAGCCATGTGTATCCGCCATGCTTATTTAAGCTTTAATTTTTCTTTTTTTTATATTAATTTTAGTAAAAATCACACTCGATATGTACTGCTTAGTAGCTCAATTATGCTTGAATTTTTTCTTTTATTTTTTATTATTAATTTTAATAAATATCACACCCGATTTGTAAGTCACAGCTGACTAGACGTGAGAACTCAGTGTTTGGCCCGGTCGAACTTGACGTCGTTTTTACCTGTTTTGTATATGTTGGTGTATAATTTTGCCAATTAATCGTAAAGAGCTTTATTTACAACATTGGTGTCTTTGGTGACCCCCACAAATTTTCCGGCAAACATTTTCGTAGAATATTTTAATCCTTAAATGTCCTTTATTAAAGGATCTTTTTTGATTTTCTCGAAAAAAAGACTCAAATTGACCAATAAAAAGACCAGTTAGAGGGTTAAGATCTTCCTCAAAAATAATCCTCATACAATTCCACAATACAACTCTGACCATAAGAATTCTCTCAGACATTAACTTACAGCATTTTTTTCATATAGTATAATGCTCCCTTCGACCAAAAAATGAAAACTTTGACCCACTGTAAAAAAAAACTCAGACGTGTTGGACCATAAGTTTGTTCTACAAAAATGATCTACTCAACATACCCTTTCAGAATTATGGGGTCGCTATTCTGTTCCATTCAAAAAGTCTTAATTTGTTGGACAGTGTTATTAGTGAGTTAGCCCATACTCCAGGTAGCATATATTTCAAATTTCATGTTTCTAGCTAAATTGGCGTGGGCAGGCTGTTAAGGGAGAGACTTTTTCCCTTTTTGCCCCTCTCCGTAAGAATTTCCAAAAATCCCACCAGAGTGGATATCTACGCCAGAGGAGGGACCTATGTGCCAAATTTTAACTTACCAGCTCCAGCGATTTTGGCAGGCCTTCAAGGGGGAGGATTATAAAATTTTTAGTCCCTCCCCGTTGGATTTTCAAAAATTTCCATCTTAGCCATTGTCTACACTAGAGGAGGAAACTGCATTCCAAATTTCAACTTCATAGGTCAAGCGGTTCGGGTAGGCCGTTAAGGGGAAGATTTTGCGACCTTTTGAACTCCCTATTTTTACCACGTCTGTGGCAAAAATTCTAAAATCTATCTTTTCCATTTGTTAACCCATACTCCAGGTATCACTTCTTTCAAATTTTAGATTTCTAGCTAAATTGGTGTGGGCAGGGGGCAACTTTTTCCCCTTTTCGCCCCTCTCCGTGTAAATTTCGAAATACAGATATAATTATATACATATATTTTTACAAAACAACATGGAAAACATAACTTACAGAGTTTTCAAATATATGTATGTTATATTACCCGCTTAATTATATTTCCAGCTGGCCGTGTTTTACAGTGCGTGGGATTGTAATTGGTATGCACAATGGAAGCAATTTCACAAAATTTTAGGTTTCTGTCTATTCTCGATTGCTATTGGTATCAATGGGTTGAAATTTTTTTCCTTTTTTGCATTCATTACCTAATGTACTTTACTTATGCATAGTTTTTGCATATTTTGCATTTTGTTGCAATTTCGTTTCGAGTAAATTGTTTGTAACCATCATTTTGACAAACGTAATTAATAGTATAACGATTTACTGAAGAATTTTCTAATGAGCTCATTTGCAGCAGGCAAAAAAAGAAAACAATTTTATATAAACATTTAACAGACACAAGTAATGATAGCTTCCATACTACCGCAGTTTCGTTCTATACAAGGACTTGCCAGTGGTTAGTTCATGTGTCAATTAACCATAGCATTTTATATTAATCATATACATAATACTTTATCTTATCAATCATATTTTTAACTCCTTTCCACAAGTAATTATCACATGCATAATCCATTTTATTCCCATTAAATACACACAAAAATATTTTAAAATTATGCAAAAACAACTATAAATTAAATGGAAACAGCTTCGGAATAAAGCTAAGTTTATTTACTTTCTAATTTAACTATGTTTGTACTTATTTTTAAAATTAAATATTAAAATAAGATTCATATTTAATTCTAAAATGTTTGATAAAAAATAAGATGTTAATTCAAAAATGAAACAATAATTGATTTAATTATAGTTTTTTCCTCCGTGTAGTTCAATTCCAACTGTTGATAAGAGCTGTGGTTGGCCTCTGGGGAAATTTTATGTTGTTTTGAATTTCATGTTTAAACCAATGCTTTCGAGTAATAAATATGATTTCTATAAAATTGGTAAATTTTAAGAAAATTTTTTGTTGATTTTTAATGCATATTATTGGGTTTATGCTGCACTTTTTTTTGGTTTTTGCTTTTTGCTGCATATTTTAAGTGCATATTTTCGATTTTCGATAATAGACGCTGCCCTGCTTATAAGTGATTAAAGTTTTTCAGATAATAAAATATTTATATTTTTTTTAACACTAGAAGAACCAGCATATAGTAGAATAATATTCAGAAAAAAAAAATATCTTTATGAAACATTTAATTTAATGAATTATATTTATCAAAAAATGTTAATATGTAAACATTAAATTACAGTAAAAAAAAAAGAAAAAGTGAATAAACAAAAGGAAAACCGTAAGGAATTACACTTAAAAAAATGAACTAGAATTAGAAAAAATAACTTATTTGGAGGAAAAAATTAAAATGAAAACGGCGCCAAAGACACTTTATACCAATATTTAGTAAAATTTCCCTTGAAATTAAGAAACAAATTTGACTTAAAATTTCGTCAAAATTTCGAAATTATAGAAAAAGTTTACTACTGACAACTAAATTTTTATTAAAAAACAATAAAATGTCCTACTAATTAGTTCATACATCATCTAAAATTTTAGGAAATGTTTTCTTGGTTTTAGGAAAAATTTTAATTTATTTAAGTTAATACATATTTTTTTTACTAAAAAGTTGGACTTAACTTCCTAAAAATAAGAAAATATTTGCTAACAGCAAGTTATTTGTATGTAATTACAAAACACAACACACTCAACCACCGAGATTATTTTAATGGCAATAAATATTATTTCAAATGATCTAATATTTATGAATATGAGAAAAATTTTAAGTTAATAAAAACAAATGTTTTTACATTCACAACTAATGGAATTTTACTTTGAAATTTTAGTTGGTGTTCTTAACCAATTACAAAAAAATTGATTTTTCATTTTCCATAATCATATTTATATTAAATAAAAAATAAATGATATATTATTTTAAATTAAATCAAATTCCAATATTAATTCCACAAATTGTTATAAAAATAAAAATATCAGACAATAATAAGTTAGGAAAACCAACCTTTCTAAGGGAAATAAATAGAGGAGTATTCTTCTAATTCTCTCTAATAAATAAATATTTCCCAAATACCTTCTATTCTCAGGCATCTTTTGAAAAATCATTAAATTCCAAACCAGGAGTACAGGCCGTATAGAAGTTCGTGGATTATTTTAGATGATAGACTATTTAGTTTTCTCAAAGATCTGAGGTAGTTATAATATAGAGCAAAATCATATGCAACACAGACAATAATGTGCTTACAAATATAAAAATAAACTTTGCTTAGAAAAAACTAAAATTTTGGGAGATATTTTCCTTAAAACGATTAGATTGTTTAACAAAGAATTATCTTAAATTTTATGGTACCTTTAACTTGAAATTTTTGGTTTTTCATATGAAAAGAAGCCATTTTCAAGCCTGCGAATCGAAGAAATTTTTTCTCTATAAAACTCCATTAGATTCTTATTCTTCCAAAAGGAAAATATTTCGATATTGAGGATTTATTGTTAAAAGAATCCCTCAAATTTTAAGAAAATCTTCCCAAAAACGCCTTAATTTTATAAGATATTTTTTCTACAGTGACCTTTAAGATTTAAGGATTAATCGCCATATCAAAAAGCCTGGGATTCTTAGAATATTTCTCTTTAAATCCTCTTTTATAAAAAAAACTAAAAATTTTAACTTTGTGACACTAAGACACCTATAGAAAAATCATCAAAAGAGATACTCAAAGTTTCCGAAGAAAAATGTCGTCAGAGTCCAAAGTGTCTGAGAAAATTTATATGTGAAAAATTCATATGAATTTAAGGGCATTTTTGTAGATAAATCCTCAGAATCTTAAAGTTTTTCCTTAAAAAATGTACTCATGTTGTAAGGGTTTTTCTTAAGGAAAAACTTTTTGGAGTATAAGGAATTTTTTGTAGAAAACAGTTCTTAGAACCTATTGGATTTTCTGCAGCTAATGGAATTTGAGGCTATTTCCATAGGAAACGTTTCTCGAATGTAAGGATTTTTCCATAGGAAACGTTCCTCGAAGTATTAGGATTTGTTAATAGCAAAAAGTCCTCTAAATGTGAATGGGTTTCTGTAGGAGAAAGCCTGCAGAATCTCAGCATGATTTTATTATTTATTTACATTTTTTCAAAAAAATTTTAAACAATAATAGCACTTCTTTTAAATGAAAATTATCCTTAAATTTTACACTCATTGTGTAAGTATTTTCCCACTTTCGGAGGACTTCCGCTTTGTGAAGACACTGCTCTTAACAAACTTTTTGCTATACATTTTTGTCTTTAAATTAAATAAAATTATACTAAACTCATGTGTTTTAAATATAAATTAAATTTTATTAGCAAAAAGGTAAACAAATTAAAAAAATGTACTGCAGGATATCCTGAAACTTAATAAATTGTGACAAAGCCAGACCCTTTTCGTAGTTATTTAAGGGTTCTGCTTGAGAGAACTACAAAAAGGAACGCCCTACGTGACACACGGCATCTATAGCTAAGGAACACTGGCGGTCCTTTGTCTTCTTAAATTAAAAAATACCAAATATCACAGTTACATTTCTTGTTATTATTGGAAAATGAAAAAGTCATAAGTTTATTTTATGGGATTTTAAGCTTTAACTTCATTTGACATGTAAAAATTTACACTTTTTTATTATTAAGTAAAAAAAAGTAGCTCGAAAAATATAAAGTTTAATAAGCGCTATGTCAATTTTTAGGAAAGCCATTATGCCGTAATGTATAAAATGTGCTTGCGATATTTTGTATTGTAGTCAGCAAACAAAATAATTACACAAAAGCGCAAATTCGAAATTTTTTACCTCTTGCTAACAAAATTTGAAAATATATTTTCAGCTACTTTAAGTTCAATGTTTGAGACTGTTAAGATTAGAGATGGGCACGTGAGCCATTTTTGACTCACGCTCATGCATGATCACAAACCAAAAATTACAATCATGCACGATATTTTTTTTGAATGGTTACTTTAATTACTTTTATTTAATAATATTTTTTCTTGAAAATTAGGCAAACTAACTGGTTTGTTTTTAATTGATTGGTTTTTTTTGGAATAGAATACTAAAATTAATTTAAACGTTTTTCAACAAAAAAAGAACCTATACCAATTTTTTTTATTTTTTAAAAGTTAGAAAACTTTTATTTGAAAAAAAAAAAAATATTTTATTAAAATTTTTAAAATTTATCTGAACTAAGTTGCATGAAAATTTTTCTTAGAAATAGTTCATCAGTTTCTAAAATCAAGTAAATATTTATTATTACATAGAAAAAAATTTATTACTTTTTGTATTTAATTGTCTGAACTAATTTTTAGAAAACAATTCTACAAAATTAGAAAGTGGTATAGCTAAAAACTGAATTTGGAAATGGCTTCAAAAAATGAACACACATTAAGTTCACGTACTTTCTCGATTTAAGTTAGACACACTTTTTAAACTAAATGGGAGTAAATTATGTTCTTATTTTTTTGAACTAAACTTAATTTTATTACATTTGTTGTTTTTTTCCTAAAATCAAGAAATATTACTTACAAAAAATATAAACTATTTCTGAGTATATAAATTTTTTCGTTTTTCCTCAAACTTAGGAATTTTTATTCTTTTTAAGAAAATTTTTCTAAGTTTTAATAAAATTTTACTTAAATTGAGGACAATTTATAAACTATTTTGAAGGAGATTTCTGATTACATTTTAGTTCATGTTTTTTTTTTTTTTTTTTTTTGAGTGTAAGAAAATTCATATAATTATTTGCAGAAAACTGAAATAGAAAAAATTTTGTTTTCTGAGGCTTAATAAAAAAAAATCCAATAAATCAAATAACTATTAAGGGAAATCGAGTGTTAATTTTGTGTGTGTGGTAAAACCAATAAAATTACAAACCACATAATTTTACTATAAATACTTGTGCGTATCTAATACACAATTTAGTTAATTTTTTAAACTTCAACTTAAAGAAACATTAAATAAAATGCAATTATCTTGTTTTGTGTTAATATTCCTAGTTATAATGTCCATTTTTGGTGCCAATCAGATGTTGGTCGAGGGTGGTCATAAAAAAGGAGGTGGTAGAAGTAATGGTAGCAGCATCGTTATAAAATTAAAAAAGCAGGGATAAATTTTCGAATATAACTTAAACCAAATGTAATTTTTAATTTATATTAAAAAGCTGTATGTAAATGTTTGAAGCAAAAAAAAAAAAAAAAAATATAAAAAATAAATTGAAGATGAGCCTTTTTGTTTTGAAAGTGCAAAAATTAAAAGGTTTTAATAAAAATTAAAAAAAAAAAATAAAATAATTGTACTTATTTACTATTAAATATATTTCATATTAATAACATATGTATATAGAAAACTTTTTAGGTTACCTTGGCGATTGATGAACAAACTCTATGTAGTTCCAGGTGCCATCTGGTGAGCAAACCGCTAAAACATAATTACAGTTTTTACACTTTTTAAATAAATATTGCAATAAAATTATTATCATTGCAAAGTTCAAAGTTGCAGGTGTAACATAAGGAAAAATTATATTATTTTCCTAATTAATGCACAGAGTGCAATGATTCCAATTCTTCGTCTTTTAAGTTTTTGGGTTGACCCGATCGTTCCTTGTATTCGATCTCAAAATCAACACTTCTAAAGCGACCAAAACACCTTTCACTAAAATTTGATGACTCTCGGCGGCACTTTTCTTCATATAAATGTAATAAAGGTAGTTCTACCTATTAAAACACATTATCTGGTACGGAATTTTACTTGTTCGAGGTAATATTTAGTATTGTTCAACCAAATGACAAAACTGCCAATAATGCTCATTCACAATAGATTTTAGTGGCGAGACATTGGAAACTGGAATATAGGTTCATATACTAGCGGCTGTCTCTTGTGTGTAATACACGCAAAGAAAAAACATGGTTGAGGCAATCATATTCGAAGAGCATCATATATTTTTGGGTTTATGGTTGCGCCAACCATAGTCGTACTATAATATGGTTATCATATTATGATAATAAAATAACCATATTTTTACAAAAAAATGGTCCCTACAGTTATATTATGATTCAAAAATTATTATATTATGATCCTAAATAAACATGTTATATAAAATTTATCATAATATGATCGTTCGTAATCATAGTATGATCAAAATGTTATATTATTGTCCCTCAAAAATATATTATGATTCCTGGATTATCATTATATGATCCATAATCTAAGAAAATTTATTATAGGAATAGTTCTTAGAAACTACACGCAAAGAAAAAACATAGTCGATACAATCACAATCGCAAAGTATCATTATTAATTTGTGGTTATGATTGTGTCAAACACGTCTTAAGTAACAATATATGTTCAGATATAATATTTATAGCTAATTTATATCTCAAACATATTATTATGTTCACAAGAAAAACGCAGACGGCCTTTCAAACCATGTTTCTATAATTCCAAATACCATGCAAAATGTCTATGTCAACATGTTATATGGTTTTCATAATAAAACAAATAGAAAATTTAATTTCAAAGATTTATTTTTTATTAAAAAGGTATACATATATACATATTTTTTGCCCCGCACTTAAGACTTGTAACATAAAGTCAAAGACAAACGTACCTTTAATTTCTATTATGAAATCGACTGTGTCAGTATATTGTTGAACTGTTATGTATTGAAAAAAATTCGGGGCTTATCACAAAATTCTGCTTTAAAATTTCAATGGCGTTTTTAATGTTGCATGTTTTTTTGTCTGCAAGAAAGGCAATGTAATTTATACGTATTTATACATGTATGAATTTAGGTATGAATTTTTCTAATTATATGTATATTAATTACTTACCTGTTTCAATAAACATATAATAATTTATATCATTAAATTTGCAAGGCAGCATGGCCTTTTGCTGCCCGAAAAATGTTTTTATTATTTTATACTCACTCATGTTATTAACTATCGCTGGCGAACAGAAAATGACGCGGGAGAAAATTTTATTTTTTTTAGAAACACACACTGTTTATTTTGACAATAAATGTTTGCTCATTTAGAGAATGTGTTTAAAGGCAAACATAAATATTTGTAATAAACATACACTTTTGTGTGCAACTAATAATATGCTTAAGACAAAAATTTTTTGTTCAATTTATTCTAGGGCTATAATACATTTATTATGGTAAACATATTAGGCTAATATGAATAAATATGGTCGTAGTTACCATTTATTAATCATGTTTTTTCTCTGCGTGTATGAAAAAGCTTTTTAAATTTAAGAATATTTCTTTTGAAATATAAAAAATTGATATTAAGGACTTTTTGAAGAAAAATTGTTAGGGAAAAATCATAGATTCTAAGAACTTTTCTTTCAAGAAAACTTTGATTTTGTGGACTTTTTTTTAAGAAAAACACCTAAAACTTTTTTGTTAAAAATTTTTCTGTAAGAAAATGTTTTTAGAATCTAAAAATATTTCTACTAGAAAAACTCCTTAGAATCTAAGTATTTTTCATGATGAAAAGTCTTCGGAATCTATGAATTTTTCTTTCTAAGAAACAGTTTGGAGAATCTGAGAATTTTAGTTTAATGAAAAGTCCGTCCATAGAATCGAAAAATTTTTTTATCAGATAAATTTATAAATATCTATTATTTTTAGTACCTTTTCTTACAAAAAAAAAATAAAAAAAAAATAATCATGGTTTCTACAGACTTTTCCTTATAAAATATATTTTATTAATATTTTGAGAACTTTTTACAAGAAATGAATAAATAAACATATTTTTTACAAAAAAAAATCTAATTGTTTTTATTGAAAATAATTAAAAAATATAAAATCTTTGCCCTATATTTATCCTCCTTTATTCGATCTTCAATATTATAATATATTATTACTTAAAATCGAGTTCAAGATCCTTTTATAAAAAATAATAATAATGATTATTTATTATTTTTTTCAACAATTTGTTGAAAAAAAAAAATTATATAATTTCCCTGAAGAAGTCACCCAATGTGGTGACGAAATATTGGAGGAAAAGAAATAATAAATAATCATTATTATTATTTTTTATAAAAGGATCTTGAACTCGATTTTAAGTAATAATATATTATAAAATCTTTGAATAGAAACTTTTTGACAATGAATTGATTAAAAAAAAGAATATTCTAAAGCTAAAATAAATAACTGCCCAGCAAAAATAAAGCTGCCAAAGAAGCAATAAAAGCATCACTACTATGGCAAAGGCATCACTTCTTTTCTGATGAATAAAACTGAAGAATGCAGAAAAATAAGACGCGAAATTTATGCATTGATATACAAATACTCTTTATTTAAACAAATAAATAATTCTGCATTAGTGACAGAGCATTTTTGAAACATTTTTCAAAAATTTTAATGAATTTTTAGACAAATTTTAACATATTTTTGGATAATTTAAAAACTGGTTGTACAATTTTGAAACATTTTTAGAAAATTTTAAAATATTTTTAAACAATTTTAAATAATTTTTGCACAGTTTTAAAACATTTTTTGGGCAATTTGAAATAATTTTTACACAATTTTAAAATTATCTTGGTAAATTCTGAATTAAAACTGGAAATGATATAGTGTTAAATAAAATACATAATGCAAAAATGCACAGACTGCGTCGTCATAAATATTTGAGGCTGAAAAATGCAAATGACAGGCCAGCTAGTTTCAATTAAAGGTCAAAAAAAATCTGATTTTCTTGATTTTTCAAAACTTTCATAAAAATTGCAAAACTGCATAAATTCTAACCCTCATGAAATTGTAAACTAAAATATAAAAAATTATTTAATAAAAAATTTAAAAAGTTCATCAGAACTTTTTTCTCAATTTGTATAAAGGCTTTAGATTCCAAAATAATATACGATATACTATAACTTATGCTTTAGAAGCAATGAAGAGTGATATTTTAAATATGCATCGGGTTTATATCCAGATCACTGCATTTGAAATATGAACACATGAATTCTTTTGGAAGTGCCTTAGAATAACACCAAAAAATCATAAAAGAATGTCAACTGAAGTTTAGGAGGCAATAAAAGAAGTTATAGTCACAGAATGACTACCATTTTTTTTGCTGGGCGGATCTTAATAAGTTAATAAGATGAAATGTTTTAATGACATGTGAAAGGTATTTTTTACCCATCTGATATTTGTTCAGATTTAGTAAACAATATATGATTGATTTTTTTTAGACATTTTGTAGTAAAAACAAACTGTCTGAACTGAAAAAATTTTGGTTTTTATGAAAACAAGACAACATTATGACTGTAAATGTTAAAGTTATGTTTTATTTGATGTATAATTATTTATTGATTGTTGCCAGCATTTTATCGTTGCATAATTATCATATGTTTTTCATAGTCATAATTTTTGTTACCACAGTATGGTTACAGCCAATCATGATGTAAAATACAAGGTGTCAATCATAAAATAGTGAAATATTTACTATAATAATGATGGTAGCGACCATGTTGATGGTTAGACAACCAATAATATGGTTGTGACAACCATACCCGATTGCAGCAAGCACAATATAGTAGCAGTGATCATATTGCAACCATGTTTTTTTTCTACGTGTATACATTATTATTAATTCAATGTCCCAATAATTAAAAATTTTGCTACGGTGTAGCTAGTGTTAATTCAGTATTTAGTAAGACCAATCAAATTTCTCACTATATGAATTTGCTATATAAACTTGTGAGCATCTCATATCAAACTTAGTTTATTTTTTAAATTTCTGTTGGAAAAAAACAATTAAAAAAAATGCAATTTTCCTATTTACTGTTAATATTTCTGGTGATAATGTCCATTTTTAGTGCCAATCAGATGATGGCCGAAGCAAAAAAAGGAGGTGGCGGCAAAAAAGGTGGTGGCAAAAAACGAGGATAGATTTTGAAATATAACTTAAACTAAATATTATTTTTAAAACACAGTTAAAAATCAGTTCCTTAAGTGGTTTAAAATAAATAAAAGCAAAAAAATTCTTTTAAAATTCAATACGATACCGCAGTTTTTGTTCAAATTTATTTCGGTAATTTTTAATAAATAACCCCTGGTTTGATTTAAATATTTTTAAAATTGTAAATTTTTTAATATTTACTATTCGTTAGTAACATTAAATTACGAAACCGAGCCTGATAAAATTTTAAAATATATATTTTAAAAATTAATTTTTGGTTATCCAAAATTAAGACCATATTTACAAAATAATTAAGCTAAAAAATTTAAAAAATAAAAGTGATTGCTATGCCTATTAAAATATGTTTAAATATTGTAAATGTAGAAATAATACAATTTTAAGTAAAAATTGTAAAATAATTTTGAAAAATTTGTGAAAATTTGAATATATAATTTCTTACCTTTTTCTAAATTAATAAACAAAAAATATTGTTTAATTTTTCTTTTAATTATTTAAATTTTATTACTTTCAGTTTTATTATGATTATTAGTTTTAAATTGGTCTTTTTCAATTTTATTAACTTGTTTTTTTTTTTTTTTTGGAAAATATAAATAGACATTTAGTTAATATAAATTAATCTTATTTTTTTTTTTTGGTTTAATAATATACATTCAATACATAAATATTTAATAAATATAGCACAGAGTAGATTGTTCATATTGTGTAGTTTACCTGCTAATACTTAAAATTAAATTTTATATTTTATTTCAAATAAATTTAATTTGGTATGTAATTAAATGCTGTATGTTGTTTTTTTTAATTTAAATTAATTATTTGATTAAAAAATATAAATATAAAAAAAAAATTGATTAAAAAAAGAATTGCTATGGAATTTTTTATTGGCAAAATATATGAAAAATTTGTTTTAAAAAGTAATCATATTTTTTCTTTTTAATTTAGTATTTATTAAAAACACTAGTTTACAAAATAATTTCGTTCTTCTGACAACTATGAGACTATGTATTTCGTAGGTAATTTAAGCATTAGTTTAGTTTTTTTTTAGTTTTGAGATCTTCAATCTGTTTATAAATGATACGCGCAATAAGCTTAATCGGTTCAGTAGTTTTAATAGGCAAAAATATATTACAACAAAAAAATAAAAAATAATTAAAAACATTGAATTCGGTTTTACCGAGTTTTTTTATACCCACCTTCAGGGACGATAAATTAAAAATTTCAATAAGAATTTCAGTTAGTAGTGTTTTTTGATTTAAAATCAAGATACCAACTTTTTCGGAGAGTATTTTTCTTACAAATATGGTAAAAGTTGAAGATGTGAAAACATTTGGAATATGAAAACAATTTTTGTGGGGAAAAATTTTTTTGTGATGTGAAATCAATTTCTTTCTGTGATAAAAAATTTTGTAAGGTTAAACATTATTTTTGTATTGAATTTTTTTTTTTTTTTTTTTTGGAAAAAAATTGAGGTGAATAATAAATATTATTCATAATAATTATAATAAATATTATTCATGTCTAAGGGTTTGTTTAAAATAACAAAAATGATATTTCATTTAAAAAACCGGTCTACTTATTTTCATTTAAATCAAATGGTTTTTGTTATTGATTTTTAAATAGTGTTTAAATAACTGTCACATAAGTAAAAACAAATTATTAATCAGTTAAAAATAAATGTTAAAATTTTGCCCCAACAATTCCGTAAAAAATAAATGATTATTCCCTTATTTAAAATTGTTTCGGCTTTTTTGTGTTTTTGTTGATCGGCAAAATGCAGACTGACACAGTCTATAAACACATGTTGTGTGAATGGCCTTATGTGTGTGTGTGTATATAAAGTTCTTGTAATTCTAATTGAAATAAATTTCTATATGAACAAACAATTTAAATAAAAAATAAAATTGAAATTTTTTTAAAACAGACAACAAAAAAAAAAAAAAAAAAAATTTATTAACTGTAACGGAAACAAATAAACAACAAATTCTGTTTTGTGGGTAAATTTTGACTAAATTTCAAACAAATGAAAAAATTAAATGAAACTGAAAATATCGTTAAATGACAGTAAATCATTTTGAACAAATGCATAAAAGAGTTAAAATAAATATTTATTTTATTAAACTACAAACAGTAACCTACATAACATTCTGAGGCTGGCACTACTTGAGTTAATAACTGATTTAGAAGGTTACAAAGAATAAGTTTTTGGTATGGCATTATATAACTACTTATAATGATGATGTACCATTTTATTGTGAATATAAACATACGTGGGCTGTTCGAAATGTTCTTAGCCTTAAACAGAGGTGGCGGTATAAGCAGTAATGTATATTGGAAACTTCGATCAGTCACATGAACACAAATCGGTGATTTTTCTTATAGTGAAAAAATTAGAAATTCGTGGTGTGATTAAATATTTATATAAGAAAATTATATCTTGACAAGAAATTCATGAAAATATGATAAAAATTCTACTGCAGCTGTAAACGATTTTTGTGCAGAGCTTCGGAAAAATTATTTTAATCAAGGGATATAATTGCCAAAAAAGAGTTGGACAAAGTCTATTGGAGTTTCAGGAGGTTATATTGAAAAATAAACAAAATTTTAAAATTCTAACACTTCTTTTTCATTGTTAGCCTAAAAATTTTTCGAACTGTCCTCAAAAAATATAAAATTGTTTTTAAATTTGTTATCCGATTTTTATAAATATTTAATTGAAGCTATTATTTGTTGATGCTTTTATTTTACATTATTTTACTCATTACAGGTATGTAATTATTTTAGCCCTTATTGCTAATCAGTGATTTTAATATTATATCAAAACTTTCTTGTTAAGGACTTATTGATGTAAATACTCGGAATGAAATGTTAAAATAATATTTGGTAAAAACAAGTTTTGCTCACCTCAAATGGTTTTGCTCATTCCAAATGGTGTATTCTGATATTCAATTTTAAAAATTTATAATGGGGAATCCAATATGGCAGACTTTTTTTCGACTTGTGAAAATAGTATTATTTTAAGAAGTAGGCTTTGATTTGAATACTTTTTAGTTATATTTATCAGTTCCATTGTGATTTCGAAGTGTTATAAAATTAAAAAAAAAATGTGAAAACTGAAAAAAAGGAAGTTTTGTTTCAAAAAAGAGTGAACTAAATTATTAACTTTTTTCAAAATCGCGGTTTTTATGTTTCAAAATTATATTTACCGGTAAGATGTGTTCAGAAGATGAGTTTAAAAAGTAGAAAAACTGTATTTGTGTGAAAAAGATAAAAATTCGGATCATTATGTTAGTGCTGTCAGTGATACAGATGATATCTGTTAAGTTATTGTGTTTAGTTTTAGTTTTTTAAATTTTTGTGTTATTTTGATTTTGAAAATAAATAGTGAAGTTATAAATTTGCTGTTCATTTCATTAAAAACATCGGATATATATCTATTATAATCATATATCTTAAATTTTCAAAAGCTGTTCCGATAAATTTTTAAAAAACAAGTCCGCCAAATTTAAATTTTAAAAATCCGACTTTAAATTCATAATCAGCGACCGCAAAAACCTTTGGGTAACGATTTTAAAACAAATCTGATGAATTTATTAAAAAAAATTAATCCACCATATTGGATGCGCCATTTTGGATTTCTAAAATCTAATACCAGATTCGTAATCAGAGACCCCGAAAACCACTGAGTGACGAGTTTTAAGCAAATTAGGTAATTGCAGAAAAGTTTTCCACATTGAATTCTTTTTTACTTTTTTTTTATCAAATGTGTGTTTTTATAGCAAAACTAATGCAGCTAGAAAGCTGCGGTTTATTGCATAAGAAAGAGTGTGTTGTCTACTATAATAATCACACAAAAAGTGAAAATCGATTTTTTTGACTCATTGGTCCCTTTTAACTTTTCTTGTCACGAAGCGAACGAATATTTTAATACCATAATTTCGGAATTTATTCATAGATTTTCTTATTACATTTCTTGTTTCATTTGTTGCACTTATAAAATAACAAAAACTTTCGTAATAATGAATAAACGAATTTTCGTTTATTTTACGAAAGTTTTTGTTATTTTGACATTATTACGTACTTTTAGAATTTTTTGTAAAATAATTTGTGCCCTTAGCTCTAAAACTACTAAACTGTGCTGATATTAGTCAAATTCTTTTTATCTAAAGTACTATCAATTAGAGAAATCGATTGTTCAAGGGTCGTAATATAGTCGAACTTCCTCCGAGAAAAATAAAATTTTTATGTTTAACAGATAAGAACATATAAAAAAGTATATTTTTTGATTCAGTTCCCAAAATAGCTGTAAACTAGTGTTATAAATGCTATTTTTTTTTCTTGCTCATGCAATTATATGGAAATTTTATGTTTTTAATTTTATATAATTAATAGACAACACTAATTATATAAAAGTTTTTTGGTTTGTGTTTTTTTAAAGGGGGGGTTAAAGCGTTAAATATACTTAAATAAGTGTAAATAATACAGAGTTCAAGTAGAAAAAAAAACAGCAACAAATCTTTAAAAAAATTAAAAACATTCAGAGAATAAAAAAAGTTTTTAATATAAATTTTATCATGTAATTTGATATTGAGCGCCCCGGTAGGCTAGTTGGTAGCGTGCTAGCTTATCAGTGCGGGGCCGCGGGTTCGATTCCCACCAGAGGCTCCGGTCTGTTTTCGCTACAACGAGCCAAAGGCCTTTGTTGCTAGTGCTCGGTTAGGGTATTAACATATAATTTGTAATTATATGATTAATAAATAAAATAAATAAATAAATAATTTTATATTGAAGCATCCTAGCAAAATCTTACAAATGGGTTGAGAAATTTTTTCAGGCATTACCTGGTAATGGTTATCCTTAACTGTTTGCTTTACTTTGAAGTCTAAAGTTTAGTTATTTATTAAGAGGCTTTGAAATAATTAGTTACTGATATTGCGTTAAAAATGTATACACAGAAAAAAATATTTGAAAATGAAGAACAAACAACATTAAATTAAAAAGAAACAGATATTCGTTTTCTTTTTAATTAAAAATGTTTTTATTTATTTTTAAAATACGTAAACATAAACTAAAATGTTGATATATTAATTTCAATTTGAACAAATTTATTTTAAATATACTCATATTTATTTTAATCATGTTCGTATTTAATTTAAAAATGTTCATAAAAAATACAAAGTTAATTTAAATATAATTTAATTGATTTAACTATGATTTTTAATTTTATGTGTATGTTCTTCTAAAGTCTACATATTTTATTAAAATGCACATTGTTGTCGGCACCACAAATACTTTACGAAGCAATTGTTTTTTTTAACTTTTTATTGGTTTTAAATTGCACAAAATGTTTTAAAAAGGCAGTAAAGTCTGTTTGTTTAAAAATTATGTACAATTTGAAAAAGTATTGTAGCTGTAAATAATAATTTAGCGTACTTAGTCTGGTAACATTATTACTGTTTTAAAGATGATAAAGTGTTATCTAAAATTGTAACAGTGCATTTGTAAAACATTGGATAAATTGTATAGAGGTCAAAGCAGACTACGTTGAAAAATAAAATGGTTTTTTATGTAAAAACCTGTGTTTCATTTAAAAAGTCACAGACTTATTGACCCGCCCTCGAATTAATTACAACGATGGATTTAATTCAACTCAACTCTGTTTTATCGACTAATTATAAACATCTATTTTTAAATTTCATTAATTTTTAATTTGTTATCTATTTCACCAATTTTTTCTTAAATAATAAACGTCTTTTGTAAGTTTAAATTTAAAGAAAAAATTGCAAAGTTGATATAATATAAAATATAATAAATTATAGTAAAGTACATAAACTTGGCCAAACACTTGAACATTTATTTAAAATAATTTAATAATTCAATCATATTTAAATAACAATAATATTGTAAATTTAAAAAATTACTCGTACTATGAAAATAATTATTTAAAAATAGAAAATAAAAAGAAATTTATGACATAATTCAAATTACAAATCAAATAAAATTAATATAAAATAAATTTTACACAATTGCATAAATTCATTAGAAGAAAAAAAAAAATACAAAAAAAGATGTACTTATTATTTCACTAAAAGTCATTAATGATTTTAATTTAAAAATATCTGGTAGTAACATTTTTATATTAATTAACAAATTTTTGCCGGTATTAATACTACGAGGATTGTTCAAAATGTTCTTAGCCAAATAATGAAAAACGAGAGTTAGATTTTTAAAATTATGTAAACGGTGGTTAAATTTTAAGGACCGATGTTGGTTTTGAATAAATAACAAATTATTTAGGAAATTATTGTCATTTCTCTTTATTATGATAATATGGTATGGTTCAATTATGTATGGAACAAAATATCGGCCAAATGGCCGCCGCGACGTCGGCGGCACACCTCCATCCGATGGTTTAAATTTTCGATGACGCTGAGGCATAATTGAGGTTCTATGCCGTTAATGTGCCGAATTATCTCATCCTTTAGCTCTCGAATTGTTGATGGCTTATCGACGTACACCTTTTCTTTCAAATAACCCCAAAGAAAGAAGTCCAACGGTGTCAAATCATACGATCTTGGCGGCCAATTGACATCGCCACCACGTGAGATAACACGGCCATTGAATTTTTCGCGCAAAAGAGCCGTTGTTTCGTTAGCTGTGTGGCAAGTGGCACCGTCTTGTTGAACCACATATCGTCCAGGGTCATATCCTCAATTACTGGCCACAATAAGTTCGTTATCATCTTGCGATAGCGAACACCGTTCACGGTAAATGCTTGGCCGACCTCATGACACACTATCGCCAACAACAGCAATGTTTTCCGCAGAACGAACTGGGCGAGCATGCACAGGTATTTTTACAGACCCGGTTTGCTGAAATTTGCCCACAATTCTCCCGATTATGGACACATTTGGTCTATTATGCTGACCAAAAAAATCACGAAGTTCACGAAATGCATTTTGATTTGAACGCCCATTTTCATAATAAGCCTGAATAACTTTAACGCGTTGCTCGATTGTGTATTTTTCTATGTTTCAAATTTAGTTAGTCTGAAATTGAGAAATGTCAAATGAAATGCAGAAGAAAACTTGACGTTTAGGTGTGGTTCACATTCAACATCAGCTCTTAAAATTTAACTACCTCGATGAGAAATATTACATATTAGCTCGATGAGAAATATTACATAAATCAAGAAGATCGAAGAAAACTAAAAGAATTTATATGTTTCAATATAATCTCCTGAAACTTGAGTACATTTAGTTCAACGCTTTTCAAGTAATTCTATTTGTTGATTAAAATAATTTCCCTGAAGCTTTGTATAAATCATATACAGTTGCAATTACATCTTCATACGAGGTAGAACACTCGCTAGCGAGAATTTTTTTTTTAGATTTGGGAATAGGTAAATTGTAGAATAAGATGGGAAATTTGTACATCAATTCATTGAACTTTGTTCAAACTCTGCTCCGTTGGATGAACAAATATTTGTTTGTGTTGGAAACCGGGTAGTTTTTTTTTCCAATTTTAACATTCAATAGGTTCAAAAGCTTACAATAATATTCTGAATTTATTGTTTAACATTTTTGAAGATAGTTGATCAATAAAATTCAATTGTAAACCCAGAAAACGGTTGTCATAGCCGATTAAATTATGTTTGCCTTCTTTGGTGCCCTTCCACCAGCTGCAGCCCATTGTTTTGTTTGTTCTTTTGTCTCTGGCGTGTAGTGATGGACTAACCGTTATGAAACGATGCTTAAAATCCATTTTATTTTGCTTAAATCCATCCAAACAAGCTTGAGAAATTTTTATTCGATTGCGATTGTAACCATCTTGTAGAAAGCTTTTTCATCAGTAATTCTTGTTGCAAAATAAAATGAGATCGATCATATGAGGTGTCAATGGCGGTAGGTATTTCACGCACTTTCACTCGTCGATTATCTAATACCATATAATAAACTTTAGCTATGATTTCTGGTGTTGTTGCAGTTTTTGGACGTCCTTTTTGTGGTTCATCTTTGATTTCGATTAACTTATATGGAATTCCTATTTAACGACTCTAAATCCATTATAAATAATTAATTTCAATCCAAAATATGAATATTTTTTAATATTTGACCGTCATTTTCGATCCGCCATTTTGAATTAAGAATTTTAATTTCAGATTTGTGCTAAGCAACCGTAAAATAGTACTCCATGATTCAAATCAGAAAATCGTCATATTGCATACGCCATTTTAAATTTTTAATTTTTTGTTACAGATTCGGATTTAGCGCACGCAGATGCTTTAAAAACTATTCATTAAAATGCAATATATTAATACTTGAAAACTAATGGCCGCCATATTGGATCCACCACTTTGAATTTTTCAATTCTGATTTCAGATTTATGACCAACAATTGTATAAGACCCCTTTAGGATACTTTTTAGAATTTTATCATTTATATTCTAGTTTTGGTTAAAATTCAGGCTGGCCCACAGTGCACTGGTTGCCTAATTTTTTAAACTTTTCACAATTGTTGAAAGAAAATATGTATTAAGCAAAAAAAAAATGTATAATTTGCACCATTATACATTTTTTACAAATTTCAAAATTTCTTGGTCTAATCTGTTAATTTAAAATAAAAGGTTGATACTACACAAGAAATTTTTTAAAAACTGTATATGGCAACCCTGCAAAAATAACTTTAATAAATTATTGATTCATTTATATAGCCAATGCCTCAAACTACAGCATGATATGTCATTCTTATATCTAAATTTATCGGGTCTTGAAGGTCAAAAGTGCTGCAACGGCAGTGTAAAATGGTTTAAAAATCAGAATTTCGTCGTTTTTAAATTTGAAAATCCATTTTCTGATTCTTATTTCTAATGTCAAAAACCCATATATAGTTTTAAGTGAAAACAATCACTTTAATATAATTTGTTCATTATCATATAAATCATTATTAAAAATGAATAATAGCGTTTCGTGGTTTTATTCATGATGTTGAAAGGAACATATGGCTTACAAAAAGACACAAAGTAATGAATCTAAAAATATTTTTTTATTTATTTATAAAACATAAAATTACAAATTATATCTTAATACCCTAACCGAGCACTAGCAACGAAGGCTTTCGGCTCGTTGTAGCGAAAACAGACCAGAGCCTCTGGTGGGAATCGAACCTACGACCCCCGCACTGATAAGCTAGTACGCTACCAACTAGCCTACCGGAGCGCTCAATCTAAAAATAGACAATCAAAATTATTTTAATTATTACTTTACATTTATAAATCAATCAATACGTTATCAATGATCGGTAACTCATTACTGGCAAATAATGCTAAAGGTAACGAGCTAGCTTTACAAGCCAGCATTACAAGGTAATGCCTGGGTATATCGCACCCATTACCAAAGTTTTGCTAGGCGCCCACTTATTTTTGAGATTAAGAGTTATTAAGGGTAAACATAAATGCCTGCCTTTTTAAATCAAGTCGCCTTTTATAAATATGATCCTAAGTTTATGTTTTGTTGAATACAATATAATTGTTAATTAACATTATTTAAATATTTACATAAAATTAATTTTTATTTTATAATAAATATTTTTAATTAATTAGTTGAATGATTATATTAATTAATTTAATATCATTAAGGTGGGTGTAAGTATGAAAAATTATAATAAATTAATTTAAAAATAAATATAAAAACAAAATTTATTTAGTGTAAACAAATTTTTTGAGGTGAATACAAAATATGTTTGTATAAATTATATGGAATTAATTTGTGTTGTCATTTTATTTCGAATATTTGATTAAATATATTTATCTTTTCAATTCGGGATCTCATTCGATCATTTACAATACCAAATGTCAAAATCAATTGTTATAACAAACGGACCACATGTACATTGAGACATTTCGTAGGAACCCATTTAATGTGGCAACATGACGCAACCCCAAAGAACTTTATATCAATTTCCGATTTTGGGAATATGTACGACATAATCGCTAAACTGAAAATTAGTTTTACGACCAAGGCATTTCCGGTCGAAATCCCCCGATCTCAATGGGCATAAGGCCCACAAATGGGCTCATAATACCTATAGAATTGTCGTATCCTTTATTATGTTTCCCGACTTAAACTTTTCGTCTTTGCCAATTTAAGGTAGTTTAGATATCCCGCCTTGGGAAGATTTAGAAGTTTTTCCAATACCGGCTACGCTAAGAAAAAGTTGCTTATGTAGCCGGCCTTCAGCTGGGATTACCTATTTTCTAACTAGAGCTGTTATTTAATTAAATACAGTATAGTACATAAAATTTCTGCCGTAAGCTAAATGATTTTCGGTCATTGTAACGTGTCGCTACTAATCCACTTATTATCATAAAGAATATTACTAATTTGCCTATATGCAGGGTTGAATTTTTAGCATGCACCGTTAGGTTAGAAAAATTATTTACATATAGCGTAAAAGTTGTGTTAAATATGAACCGAGTGATGGATTGTGCACGAATTCGATCGGGGAACGGGGTTTGTGTTAAGTTTTGGGCTTTGGTGTGTTCTGACGTAAATATTAAAAAATTTATTTATTTTTTTAAATTAATTTTTGTAGAGCATTTTACTTCTGCCCTTACCCTTCTTAGGGGTGTTTTTTACGATTTGTTACAATAGAGCCAAAAATTACCGTTATGTGGGAGAGTTAAACGGTTTCACAAAAATATATGCCCAGCAAAACTTTGGTAATGGGTGCGATATTCTCATGCGTTACATTGTAATGATAGCTCGTTACCTTTTTCATTATTTGCAAGCAAAAAGTAATATGTTACTCATTATTGATTACGTAATATATGATTTATAAATGTAAAGTTATAATTGAAATATTTTTGAAAATCTATTTTTAGAAACATTACTTTGTGTTTTTTTGTAACCAATAGGGTAATGTATGTTTGTTTTGATAACAATAGCAAAAAAACGAAGCGCAACAATTCACTTAAGTTTGAAGTAATCAAATACTATATACGTCGATAGCTCAGTGGGTAGAGTTCTTGGCTGACAACCAGATTTCCCTGGTTCGATTCCCATCTTGACCACATTATTTTTAATTACAAATATTTAAGATAAAATATTTGTTATAATTTTTTTTTAAAGAAAATTCCTCTTTTTTAAAAATCTATTTTTAGACACATTACTTTTTCCATTCTCGTAACCATATAAGTAACCCCTTACATTATCAACTCTAAAGTAATGGGTATATACATTACTTTGAGGCTCATGGCCTGTAAAATTCATCAATAAAGTAAGGTTTAAAGTAATCCATTAGTCCCTATGGCTATACATTACTTTACCCATTATTTGGTAACGTGTGGTTTTGCTGGATGCTGCATGAACAGGCCAAGTTTCCCCCATTATTAAATATTATTATTGTTATTATGATCCTTTGTTGATATTATAACCAAAAGTTTTTCGGACATAGTTCCAAAATCGTATATAATGTTTGTTGGTGTAAACTCCGGGCACCTTATGACAATTCTAAATACTGAATTTATATTTAAAAAATTATATTTGAACAATGCTGGGGTAAACATATTTCCGAGGAGAAAATCCTCAAGGCCGCCCAAAATCAGAATACACAAAAAAACTTTTATTATCGAAGACGGTTTTGGCCATCACTCAGAGGCTTAGCCGAAGGCCGGCTACTCACGAAAGCTTTATCAAGCGAAGAAGTCGGAAAACATTTTATAAAACTCGTAAATTTTATAGGGAATATGTATTCTAGTTCTGGGATAAATAAAAATTTTGTTCTGGCGATTACGAGCCGGGACTATGACCGAAATATTTTCGGAAACAGACCTGAAATTGGGATAAAGTCCATTGGGGTTATATCATAATATCTTTTTAAATAAATATGACACCTCCATTATTACCACAACAGCCAACTTTGGAATCGACTTCATCTGTGCAGACTGTTTAAACCAATAAACGTTAAATGCATTTACCAAATCTGCATTGTAATATAAAACAAAAATACTTAGTTTAAAAGATTTTCTTTTTTATATTTATTTTATTATTTGTTCATATACCATACATGACGATAAATTATCTTCCGTAACATTAAACCGCAATTATGCAAAAAAAAAACTTGCTTATACTTGAATTCAAGAATGGAATTCATATTTCTAATTAAATAGCCCATGTGATGCTGCATAGTATTTGCTTATGAACGACTGGATATCCCAGCATACAATTTACAAACATTAGACGATTTGATATTTATTCCAAACACAGATTAGAATCAATTTACACATTTTATTCTTAGGCGGCCAACAAATTTAAAAGGGACCGTCCTAGGGTTTTGGATTCTTAAACATACTCTGATGATTTCGTTTTCTATAGGATAAATAAAAAAATAATGCTTATTATTTTTATTTTTTTAAGACAATCATGGCAACAGACATTGGACCATTTTATTTTATTGCCTTCTTATTTTTGAAGAATTTTTTTCGAACTCTTCTCGGACCCCTTTCGATGCAGCTTCGGACCCTAGAGGGTTCCGACCCCCCATTTGGGAACCGTTGTCGTAGAATGTAGGCCTTTACCAAACTCATAAGTTATTGGGGTAATTTTGCAATGCAAATTGCTTGTTGGGATTTATACGTACTAGTCTGGACCGAAAATTACAATTCTCAGTTTTTCATGTTTAATTTCTTAAAATATTATTACACCATCCGACAAAATTTAATCCATGAGGAAATGGAACATATTCCAAGAGTATATATATTTCTTTAAATTTTTTTCTAAATAAATTTCTTTGTCGCATTTAAATCGTAAATTAATAAGTATCACCCTATGTTGTAACAGGATGACTCTTTATACTGAAATTTCAAAAGATTTTTATAATAATCCCTATAAATATCATTTAGACCATTTGACACTGTGCTATAATAAGACGATAAAAGTTCTATTTTCTATAATCCCTATAAATTTTTACTGTGTTTGTGCGGAAAGGTCTTAACAGGAATATTCACTATAAACTGATAGCAGGTTGAGAATAATGTCGTTATTTTGTTATTTCTTAACGTGACGGCGTTTTATGTGGAATTTTTAAACATTATTTAGCGCACAAATACAGGTATCATCGACATTGGTTTAACTTGGATTGGATTAACTTTGTCTTCCAACTTTTTTCCCAGTGAAAAAACAGGATGAGTCTTAATACCAGGCCAAATTCTTTTCTACAACCAAACTATGGGCAAGGAACTTTCGGAATTTTCGGCCATGAATTTTTAAAAAAATTGTTGTTGAAATTTTTTCTATCCGTAGTGGAAGTTTTAGAGTCATTCTATTGGAAGATGAAGTCAGATTTAAAAGTTCTATCTAAAATGGCAGCTCCAAAATGTCGAACACGTTGCTTTTTTAAATGAGCATTTTAAAATTTTGATTAACAACAAAAGAGGACTAAAAGTCGCTTACAAAGTCAGTTATTGGAAATCAAATATGGCAGCTCCAACATGGCTGCGATAATATATTCTAACTTAGACTGGTTTGGCTTTAAATTAATAATGTCCGAACTTACTTTTGTTGCCCTCGTCGAGTCCGAAGCCGCGTTACTTTACATTTAATTCGCATAAAAAATGAGTTTCTTTATAATATTAATTATGGAAATAGTTTAAAGTAAAACAAAAAAAAAAAAAAAACTTTTAACAACAGATCAGATAAAAATTTTAAATCGATTTTCCTGAGTGTTGTTTTTGTTAAGGAAAATATAGCTAATTTAGAAAAACATTTCCGCCATATTAAATTTACTATTTTGGATTTAGTTATTTTGTAATAATTTTTAGTCACCCTATTTGAAAGTGATGCCATTTATTTAGACATTTGTGAAGTAGACACGTCGAACATTTATAGCGAATGACAATGACTCTCAGTTAAGGCTCATTTATATCTCAGCGTCCATGGCGATAAGCAAAATTCTTGTTTCTGGCGAACGACAAAATAATTCATGAAGCACGATTACATCTTCTCGAATTCACCGTGTGGGACTCAGGTCGGAACTTTCTTTTTCAAAGGCCTAACGGTGTACAGGCCCTGCTATGGAGCTAGAAAAAGTATTTAAATAACGTTTTTTATTTGAGGAACAATTTCGATTTTCGGCCCACCCTAACTTATTATATTGTATTAAAACCTATTTGAATTCAATTATACAAAATGAACTTATTGGTTTTATATTGTTTCCAGTAGTAACTTGAGCGTCATATGTTTGCATATGTATTGAATGGAATTTAAGTATGAAGCAGATGTTTAAAAGAATAGAATCGATGGAAAATATTTAAAACTGACATAACCAAATAAAGCTGCCAATTCCTAACTGTGACGAGCTGAAAGTTTTTACTTTCCATACAAAACAAAAAATAAATTTAAACAATTTGTATTTTATTTGTCAATATTGTGATGATGTCGATACCAGAGGGTCAATTCTCGTTCTGTGAAACGGTGAAATGAAAAGTTTTTTTCACGTTTTCATAGTACTTTTGATTCGCGTTCTGTGAAAAAATGTAAAGAAATATCAAAACGTTTTCATATGAAAACAAGTAAAAAAGGGCTAAATTTGGCTGTGCCGAATCTTTGAATACCCTCCACCATAGGGGCTGAAGATAATATACGTATACATATACTTAATTTTGCATGAACTGTAATATGAATATGTTTTGTCAATTTATGTAACGAACTTTTGTTATTTAGTTTTAGTAATGTTATTTATTTAGTTTTAGCAATGTTATTTACAGAGGTCTGCTCTGTTAGCGACTTTAACATTGTTGATTTTTACGTTAACTTAGTTATCAGAGTAACACACATATAGCTCTAAGAATGTTATTATTCTCATAGTATGTAAGACAATAAATGTAATCGAACAATAAGAAGACTTAATAACATTTTTACTTACTTAACAGAAAAAAAAAATAGATACAGAAAAATTGTACAAATTTGTATGGAAAATTTAGAGGTACCTTCACATTTTCACTCATAACTTTTGAACCGTTAAACCGATTTCGCTCATTTTAAATACCAAACTGCTCGGGAGGATGTTCAATAATCTGGGTAAAAGTAGGCACCCCCGCTTGCGTCTTCGCCATTTCAACAGACAGACAGACGGACATCGCTAAATTGACTTAAAATTGCATAAGGATCACGAATATATATACTTTATGGGGTCTTAAACCTATATTTCGACATATTACAAACGGAATGACAAACTGATATATACCCTCACCATATATGGTGGAGGGTATAAAAAAAGTGGAACGAAACAAGATTTTTTCACGATTGCACAGCAATGGCGATTCTTGTTTTGTGTAACAGTGCAAACAACTGTCAAAATATTTTCATATGAAAAAATTGTTTACACAGACTATTTATAAGTGAAATAAACATGGAGAAGATTGTAAGAGGAAAGCGTGCCAGCGAAAGCCAAAAGGAGTATTTAATTAATTATTAAGAAAGGCATGTGGACATTGCAAACGATAAGTAAGTAGCTTAATAACCATAATCACACTTTTATTAATCCCATATTTACAGATTTGTAACTGCAGATGGTGCCAAATTTAGAGACGAGTGTAACGAATTAGCGGCGAGCCTTAACAGTTTTAGTGGGACCCAAAAGGACAGTGAAAAATGGCATATTTATTTATAGTTTATTTATATTTTTTATGAAATTTTTTTTTCTTTAAGTAATATTAGACTTCATACGCGCACCAAATATAGTTCACTTAAAGTAAGCCGATATAAATCTATGAAGTGCTTGTCGGTTGTCATCTCGAATGGATTGTGGTCAGCACGAAGTATGCGTCTCAGCACTTTCAAAAAATTCCTATAAATTATTAAATTATTAACTGCAATGAAATGCTTGTAACATCATTGCCTTAACTTTTTTTATCCGGAATTCTTTGAGTTATATCCAATAATACAATTAATCCAGATATTTTTATATAATTATTTAAAATAAATTTTACGAACTTAATTCACTTTTGTTTACGTTTTTCTCTGTTGACATTTGCTTTAAACTTTGGATAACACAGTTACAATGAAACATTTTTTTCACAATACAAACGAGAATCGCAAATTATGTATTTGTGAAAAGTTCGAGTGAAAAGTGCTTATGAAAACGAAAATAAAAAGTTTTTTTTCACTTCACATTATCACAGAACGAGTCTTAATTATTTTGAAGTTTTTAAACAAAAATTTAAACAAATGTAATTTATTTTGACTTTGCAACAACAACTAGAGTCACAGACATTTTTGTAGGAATAGACGCGTAATTTTCTTTTTGGGATAAATGAAAATTTTTATTTTTTCGAAAATAAAAAATAAATAAATAAATAAATAAATAAATAAATAAATAAATATAAAAAAAATATTTCGTTAACTATTTTTTTTTGCAATTAAAAATGTGTTTTGTTTAAAAATAATTTATGAGTCAAAACAAAATTTATCATACGTAAATCGGGAATCTGTTTCTTTTTTCAAAAGTATACTCAAATCGGTATTTCACATCATGAATATCTATCGGCTTTTAATAAATTCAAATTTTTACTTATACCTTTTAAATCTTATTTGGTGCATCCATTTATAATGTTTCGATTCTTTAACATGTCTGCTACAACTGCTGCAACAACCAAAACATTTTAACCACCAATATTAGTTATTAATTTTATTATTATTTTTAAAATTTACTATGCCGCAAGTACTGTTGAATATTTAAACATTTGGAAACAATACTAATTATGGAATATTTATGAGGCCAAAAACAAATTAAGCAATAATAGAGACATATTTGTAGAATACGATATGAACGAGAATTAAGTGAATAGTTAAATTATTTGGAATGTTTAAGTAATTTATAAAAAATGTATTGAATGCAACATAACATTAAGCATTCTTACTCTAATTTCCTAAATGATATTACTCTTTTGTTCGCCAGATGGTTAAATAATAGGTGGGGTTTATGGGTTATATTGGAAGTATTTTATAGGGGGGATGTTTATTAAATAAATTTTTTATCTAAAATAAGTTGATATTGTAAAACTAACTACATGTACTAATTGAAGATTAATATTAATAAATAAATTAAACAAAATTAATTTAACCTACAATTAAATCTTAATATTTATTCACTCACTTTTATATCGTATGAAAAAAAAAAAAAACAAATGCAAGTTCCGTTTTTGGAGAGAACTTACATTATAATTGATTCTCATACGGGTGAGTTGGATGCTGCAGTAGAAGCACCATGATTATTTTCATGTAAAATACCACTTAAATTAGTACCACTTAAACCACTACATATGCTAGCTGTATCCGGAACACTACCCATGCCACCACTACTTAAACGATCACGATGCAAAACCGTTGTTGAACCATACGATGACGATGATGCTGTCGCTCCTATATCGTTTATACTTTTAACACGTCTATGTTGTTCATATAATAGATTGGGATCTGATATAGCTTCCATGCCACTACCCACTGGTGGAGCACTAACACGATGTGATGCTGCCGCTGCTGCTGCATTTTGTTGCTGTTGATAGTATTGTTGTTGGTGATAGTGCTGCTGTTGTTGGGTGGTTGGTGGTGGTGGTGGAGCGGTTGTGGGTGGTGGATAATGATGTGAATATTGATGTGAACCACCTATAGTGGCGTAAATTCCTCCGCCGCCTTCTGAGCTGCTAAACGATGGTGTTGGGGAGGTGGAGTTCCCAACAGAGGTGCGGTCACCAATTGAGCTACCGCTGCGGGATGATTTTGAGTTAAAACGGAAGGCTTTTGAGAGAGAACTCTGAAAGAGCAAAACAATAATTAAAAATTAACTTACAAGTTTGTAAATTTCTTTAATGATATTTTTAATCTACACTCATAAAAAATTTTGTAATTATATCAAAAAATCTTATAGTAAGGGCGAGAGTCTTTTTCAAAAATACCCGGAGTTAAATGAATAAGTCATTTATAACTATGGATTAACAAAAAATTTTCAAAATATCTAACTAGTTTTTAGTTTCATTCGAATTTTTAATACCCAATTTTTTGCTGCGTTTCTTAATTTAACTAAAATAAATTTTAAGTGTAACCAATTTTAGTTTTTTTCTTTGCAGATCTTAAAAATACTATGAACATCACAAGAAACTGTACACGATAGTTAAGTATGTTTACAGTTTCAATTCATTCTTTTGCAATTGAACTTTAGTAGCGCGCAAATCCCGTTAGGTTGTAGGCCGTAGACTCTACAGATGAAAATGCTTTCAAAAGTAGTTTATTAGTTAAATAGGAAACCCAAATTTTATATTTCTGAGTGCAAATATCTTAAATTTCAGATTTTTAGACAAAAGGGTTTTGGGCAGGCCGTCAAGGGGAAGACTTTCCCTTTTTGCCACTCCAACTAGCAATTTTAAAAACTCCGATCGGTGCAGATATCTGCGTAGTTAGCTGAATCTACATGCAAAATTTCAACTTCCCAGTACCAGAGAATTTGGCAGGCCGTTAAGGGGAATTTTTCTCCTTTTTGCCTTT
Organism: Eustalomyia histrio; assembly: GCA_949748255.1. Classification (NCBI taxonomy): domain Eukaryota; kingdom Metazoa; phylum Arthropoda; class Insecta; order Diptera; family Anthomyiidae; genus Eustalomyia; species Eustalomyia histrio. The sequence continues at coordinate 37,572,467 of OX456527.1, forward strand.
ACCCGTAGAAATTTCAGAGAATACCATTTGGCGAATGTCTACGTCGGAGGAGGAACCTTTATATCAAATTTAAACTTTTAAGTTCCAACGGTTTTGGCAGGCCGTTAAGGGGGAGAATTTCCTCTTTTTTTCCCCTCCCCCTTAGCTTTTCAAAAAATCTCGTTTTGATGTCTACTCTGGAGAGAGAACCTGCATACCGAATTTTAACTTTCTAGCTTAAGCGGTCAGAGCAGTTCGTTAAGGGGGATACATTTTTTTCTTTTGCCCCTCCCCCAAACCTTTCCAAAAATCTCATATTAGAAATATCTATGCCAGACGAGAAACCTTCATACCAAATTTCCATAACCACTGGAGCGGTTATGGCAGGGCGTTAAGACCCTTTCAACCCCAATTTTGACCACGTCCATGGCGAAAATTCTAAAATAAAAATTATCAATGAGTTAGTACATTCATCAGGGAACATATATTTCAAATTGTTGGTATTTACCCAAAGGAGCTTGAGCAGGCTGTTAAGAGGAGAATTTTCCTCCTCCTCCCTGTAGGAATATTGTTCAAAAAATATAATATCTTGATTTTAATCAAAAAAAGCTAAGAAGTATAATAAAGTTGAAAGCTAAGAACATTAACATGCACAGTTACTTGTGACGCTCACAGTATTTAATTAGGGTTTGTGATCATCCATCTAACGAGCAAATATTTTATTGTTTTGCTATATCTCGCTTAGTTTTGCGGATATTGGAAAATTTTTCCAGGGTTCTGGGTTCCAACACAACAGTTTTAGATAGGTATGATATATAAGCTAAGGATAATTCAAATGTTCATTCATTTTGCTCTATCCTCTCTTAGTTTTCAAGATATGGGCCATTTTAAAAAATTGGGAAGCACAAAAATGCACCATCTTCAAAACTTAGGATATACTGAAAGCGAGTAATGACAGAAATATTTAAATATTGAATGGATTCACAAGCTGTATTAAGTATGGATTCACAAGCTGTATTAAGTATTGTATTATTGTAGAGTTGTATTAAAAAAACAGAGTTTCTAAAATTTTTATTTCAGTATAACGATGATTTTCGGTTAATGGTTTAATTAGCATTGCAGTGATAACAATTGTAATGAATTTCATTATCATTTCTTAAAATAATGATTTTTATTGTAGGATTTCATTATTTTAGGAAATGATTATTAATAATTATTAATTATAATGGAATTTTAAAACATTACCATTAATCAATGAAATCATACAATAAAAATCATTATCATTATTTCAAGAAATGATAATGAATTATATTTAATTAATTTAAAACAAATTATTGCAATTTACAGATAAGTTTTTTTAAGAATCATTCAAATGCAAATACATTTTTAGAATCAGGTATAAAAAAAGCTCGCTCCGGCTCGTGATCAGTTTAAAAAATTAGGAAACTCAGCAAAACTTTGGTAATGGGTGCCATATTCTCATGTGTTACCTTGTAATGATAGGTCATTTCCTTTTTCATTATTTGCAAGCATAAAGTAATAAGTTACTCATTATTGATTATGTAATATATGATTTATAAATGTAAAGTAATAATTGAATATTTTTAAAAATCTATTTTTAGATACCTTACTTTGTGTTTTTTTTGTAAGCAAAAGGGTAATGTACATATGGTTGTTTTGATAACACTAGCGAAAAAACGAAACGCAACAATTTATTTAAGTTTAAAGGAATCAAATACTATATGCGTCGATAGCTCAGTGGGTAGAGTTTTTGGCTGTCAACCAGATTGATGGTTCGATTCCCATCTTGACCACATTATTTGTAATTACAAATATTTTAAATAAAATATTTGAAATAATTTTTTTTAATAAAAATTCCTCTTTTTTAAAAATCTATTTTTAGACACATTACTTTTTCTGTTCTCGTAACCATATAAGTAACCCCTTACATTATCACCTCGAAAATAATGGGTATATACATTACTTTGAGGCTCATCGCCTATAAAATTCATCAATGAAGTAAGGTGTAAAGTAATCCAACGGCCCCTTTGGCTATACATTACTTTACACATTATTTGGTAATTTGGTAATAATATATATAGATTTTAAATATATAGACATTGATATTCATTCCATTCTGATTCATAACCAGGTAAAATAGAACAAAATGGAATGTAACGGGAAAGAAAATTTGTATTATCGTAATAACTAAGAATGTTTAGTGTTATATTAAATTAATACTATTTAAATCTTTTTTCAAAACAGTTTGATTAAATCGAATTTAAATACGTTTCACATATTTTTTACTGACTTATTATTTTAAGTGAATGCTACAATATATAACATACTAATATTTGGACTTGTCCTTTTAGTGAACGAATTAAGGTGCGAATGCTTAATATTTATTATTTAATAATTCCAAATTACTTATACGCAAAAACTGGTATTAAATCAGAGATCCCCAAAACATCGCACATGTGCGAATGCTCTCACTCAAAGAGAGCATGAGAAGATAATTTGTATTTTTATTAAATAAAAACATTTAGTCTCATTTGAGCTTTCATGTGCGCAGGTTGTGTAGTCGCTTGCTGCTTTTATTCAGGGTTGCCATTTTTATCTTATATTATTTTTATTACCAGGTTGTGTAGTCGCTTGTACTAGACAACACTGAAAATGTTTTATGTAGAATGGGAGAATGCCTTTTTATTTGCCGAAAATTACTTCGGCAAAGATGAGTGCTTATTATGCCAACGCATTTATTTATTTATTTGTTTTAAAACTTGTCCTTTTTATAATTATGAATTATATATACACATATATTAAAAGCTTCTGTTTGAATTCTTTTGAAAACTAGTTTAGTTTCGGCGTTTTCTATTTTTTTAAAACTTAAATTATCATATTTGAAATTAATTTATTATATACGAATTGAAATACAGTTACAGAACAGTTTTTTTTTTTGTTTATTTTTGTAATAATAAAAATTTATATAGAACTTTCCAAGCTTTTATTAAATGTTTATTTTACATTTACTGTTTGTTTGAGTACAAAATAAAATGGGGATTTGTGTAGATTTTTTCGAATTTGTTCGGGGACAGCGACAAACATGTCCTGGCAGCCCTGGTAAAGTGAGAAAAAAATAAATTACGCTCAAAAACAAACAACCAACACAAACATAAATGTGAATGTATGTGTGTGGGGATCACTCTATTAAATAGCTGTTATACAATAAAATACAGCTGAAGTTAACTGATAAAATTTTATACCTTAAGTATAAGATTGATTCTGTGGCAGTGTTTAAAAAAAAAATACAATTTTCCAATTCTTACCTGTGATCCTTTCCATGCCGATATCTGTTTTTTTTTTTGTAAAAATAAAAAAAAAATTTATATGAAAATAAATACTATAGTTTTTACGATGCAATTTGTGTTAAATTAATATTTTATGATTATTTGATTTGTATTACTCATTGTTTTAAAAACTTAAAAAAGAAATCAAATCCTAATTAAATAATATTTTTTAATAGCTTAACGATGTCCATAAGACGACAATACTTAATTAAGAGTTTTTTTTTATTTTTATAATGGAACTGATGTTTGTAGTAATACTTTTAAATTTAAAAAAAAAATTTGATTGTTGCGAGTTGTCAACTTATGACCTTTGATTCAGTTATATTTAATTTGTTTTAATATAATTCCTTTGTGTGTGTATAAATATAAATAGTTATTAAAATGCGAAATAAATACATTATGAAAATCTCTATTTGTTTTTGTATTATTGTCAATGTTTACAATGTTTAACACAGTTTGCAGTAGTCATGTTACAGTAAAGGAAATAAATATAGCAGCAACAATAAAATCTGCTTAAAAATATACACTTTCAATGGGACAGCCAACGGTTGAGATGGTATTTAAGCGTTAAAAAAATAAGAGACTAAAATCTGCCCGAAATGAGGAAAAGATTACTCGATTTTGTAGTTTTTTAATGTTTGATCCCAAGGTACAAATTGGGTATATTTAGAGAGGTCCTTAATAGGCTCATCAAACGGTGTATAAAACATACTCAAACTTGTCTGATTTTTGAATGAACGGTTTAGCTGACCCATAGCTAGTTTCAATACTGGTTCTAATATGAAAAAGATCACTTTAATAAAAACGAACTCCATTTATGCGATATATTTGTTCTAATGTACTTGGTTTGCAAATTCAGAAAATGGCATCAGCAGAATTTTTAAAAATTTTTTAATTTTCTTTGCAAATTATTCTTTCGAATAAAATTTAAAACTAAGAAAACGTAAATATTTATTTATGTGAAAATTTTAACATAAGAGAAGATAAAACATATAAAAAAACTGAAAAAAATTTCGAAGTTTTGATTGATCATGTGTAATAGTTTTTACCGACATAACAGTGCACTGATAGATTTGTGCTGAGAATAGAATATCGTGTAAATACTGAATTTTTGTTGAGCTAAACGTACCGGAAATCTTTTGTCCGATCTCAGTTTATACATATTCAAGTTCAAATTGATCAGAATTTATGAATTATAATAATAAATTTGTAAATTCATAGCAAAACAAATATTTTTTGACCTAAATTAAACCAAACTGAAATAAAATTAGGGCAAATGGTGTACCATGAAGGGCTTAAATTTCAAATCCCTGTATTTCATCTAAAAATACCGACAAAAGTGTTCAATACAAACTTAAATATCTTGTTTTCTATATATAAAGAAATAACGTTACTGACTGACTGACTGACTGACTGACTGACTGACTCACTCTACATCGTTCAGCCCAAACCGCTGAAGCTAAGAAGCTGAAATTTGTTAAGACGGGAATTTTGAAAATTACTACCGGGAAGAGCACAAAGGGGGAAATTTCGCCTTGACGACCAGCCAAAACCCCTTCGGCTAGAATCCTGAAATTTAAAATATGCGTTCCATATGGGTTAAATCACTGATAAGATATATTTTGGAAATTTTGTCAGGGAAGTGGTAAAAAGGGGGACGAAAAGTCTCCCCTTTAACGGCCTGACCAAACAACTGGAGCTTGGAAGTTGAAATTTGGTATGAAGGTTCCTCCTGAGGTGTAGACATCACCTAAGTGGGGATTTTTGGAAAATCCTACGGGGAGGGGAAAAAAGCGTAAAATTTTCTACCTTGAAAGCCTGCTTAAGCCGCTGTAGCTAGGAAAGTTAAATTTGGTACATAGGTCCTCCTACGGCCTAGATACCCACTCAGGCGGGATTTCTGATAATTCCTACGGAATGGGGTAAACAGGGGAAAAGTCTCCCCGTTGACCTATGTAACAATTTAAAGTTTGATAAGAAGGTTTAGACTCCAGCTAAGATGGGGTTTTTGACATATCCTATGGGGAGGGGCAAAACCACCAAAGCTTGTAGGTTGTAATTTGATAAATGGGTTCCTCCTGCCGCGTTGATGAGATTTTTGGATTCTTGGAGATTTCATGACGGCCTGCCCAAACCCCTTTTGTTAGAAACCTAAAATTAAAATAAGTATTTCCTAAGGTATGGGCTAACTCAGCGATAACGTATTTTTACGCTAAGGACGTGGTAAAAATGGGGTTTGAAGGGTGAAAAGTCTCCCCCTTAACGGAGCTAGGGAGTTAAAATTTTGTATGAAGGTTCCTCTTCCTGTGTGGACATCAACTAAGACGGAATTTTTGAAAAATCCCACGGGGAGGGGGCAAAAAAGAGAAAATTCTTCCCCTTGACGGCCTGCCCGCTAGTTTGTTATAAATAATCATTGTTACTATGTTTTTAACTTCTCAAAAATATTAATTTGTCAATATTCCGCTTCCGGTGTGGACATCAACTAAGACGGAATTTTTTAAAAATCCTACGGGGAGGGTTCAAAAAAGTGGAAATTCTCCCCCTTAACGGCCTGCCCGCTAGTTTGTTATAAAGTATCATTGTTACTATGTTTTTAACTTTTCAAAAATATTGATTTGTCAAAGTTATTGATCTTACCCGAGTAAAAAAAAGTTGCTCAATTTGATATTCTTTAAAACATAGAAGATAAGCTATGTTTAGAAGATAAGCTATGTTTATCCGAAAAATGACAAATCAAATTGGATCCAGCAACATATTTGAGGATTTAGTAAGATCTAAATTTATCCGAAAATTGGCAGATCAAATTGCATCAGATAAGATTAAACAATATATTGTATGGAATATAGTTTATAAAAAAAAAATAAATTAAATTTAAAAAAATTGAGTCTTACAAAATAAAAATACTCTTGGCAGGATTTGAAGCCAGTCCGCCAGAGCCGTTTAGCTCACTCAACCGCACACTGCTATACAAAATATCTGACTTTATTAGACTACATTGTGTAATATATAAATATATCTTCAGGACTTTTATATACATAATTATATATCCGGGAATTTTAAAGAAATGGGAAAATATTCACCATTTTCAGTACAATTGAGATCAAAGATCATTTAATTATAAGAACCTAGATTATTATAATTAAATATTAATGAGAAACTAAAAATAAATTAGAAAACAGAAACAAAAATGTTCTTGTTTATCTCCGTGGCATATGTACTTATGATGACATATTATTAGATTAAGCCACATATAATTATATATAAACTTTTTACTCGGGTAGCAGAATTAAATAAGTCATAACTTTTAAAATTAACATAAGTTATTCCTAATAATGTAGGCTCTGCAAAATCAAAATCACAAGTCCATCCTAATGGAGGATACTTTTTTAAAGTACTAGTTACTTCTTCGACGAAAAAAAAACAGGACATAGCTTTGGTTTGAAACAGTTTAAATGTACAATGGGTTTACTGTACATTAGACCGTACCTCAAAAAAAAAGTTCACCGTACACCCTCTAATATAAAGTATTTTAACAAGAAAATTCGAAAATATTTTTTTTTTTTTTTGGCCGAACGTAGGGGTCGCCATTTTATATTTTTCGTTATATCTTCGCCATTTACCGTCCGATCTTAAAGTATTGTATATCAATGTTTTTTGTCTCGTGGAGGCCGATGTTTTTCTCGAAGGAGCCATTGACCTGAAGTAACCCGTTCTAGTATTAACCCACCAGATCTCAGTTGCTACCACCTTAATGTACCACCCTAATATTTTAAAATGAAAGCTCTCAAAAAAGCAATAAACTTTTGCTAGTAAAGAATTCCAATAATTCCAGCGGAACTATTATTTTATTATTTTTTTTTTAATTTTTTATGTTGCCGAATGTAGGGCATTTTTATTTTTTTGTCATATCTTCTGTATTTACAGTCGGATCTTAAAGGGTTATATATCAATGTTTTTGTCGCAATGATACCAAGCACCCTTTTATACTACTTAAGGGGTAACACCTATGTAAAAAGCCTATAAATAAAAACTTCCTTTTTTTATTTTTTTATTTACGGAGATGTGTTAACAAAGATTGGTTTTTACAAGATTTATGAAGGAGTAGAAAAAAATATTTGTTTTACACAAAGTTTTACAAAATGATAGTATATTTACAATAGAGGTCCACGCCACGCAGCATTACTTAATCAATTTTTGGTGGATTTCTCTGAAATTTATAATGCATATGGAAAACTAAATTATCTATGGATGCGCGTAGGAGTTTTTGATAGGTCAAATACTTTTTGACTTAGAGCTGTTTCTTTAAGAGTAAAAAAGTAGATATTTTGACTTTAACACTTCGCTGTTTTGTCAAAAATTAATATACACAAAAACTCATACGCTTTGGTATCATTGCGACAAAAACATTGACTGTAAATACAGAAGATATGACAAAAAAATAAAAATGCCCTACATTCGGCAACATAAAAAATTAAAAAAAATAAAATAATAGTTCCGCTGGAATTATTGGAATTCTTTACTAGCAAAAGTTTATTGCTTTTTTGCGAGCTTTCATTTTAAAATATTAGGGTAGTACATTAAGGTGGTAGCAACTGAGATCTGGTGGGTTAATACTAGAACGGGTTACTTGAGGTCAATGGCTCCTTCGAGGAAAACATCGGCCTCCGCGAGACAAAAAACATTGATATACAACACTTTAAGATCGCACGGTAAATAACGAAGATATAACGAAAAATATAAAATGGCGACACCTACGTTCGGCAAAAAAAAAAAACATTTTCGAAATTTTCTTGTTAAAATACTTTATATTTGAGGGTGTACGGTGAACTTTTTTTTTTGCCTATAAGGTGGTACGGTCTACTGTACATCGTGTTATTTATTTATACTGTACTTGATATAAATTTTCGTGTATTTTTCAAATATAACACTGATAATAATTCATGTAAAAATATACAAAATTTAAGTAAAATAAACAAATTTTCGTTTATTTGACGAAAATTTTTGTTGTTTTGACATTTTTTTCGCATTTTTACAAATGGATTATTTTGAGTGTATCAATAATGCGTGAAACTTTCGTTGTATTGTAAATATATGTTAGTATGTATGTTAATTAGGGTAAATAAATAAATTAATTCTTAACACAAAATAAAAAGCAAATAAGAATCATAAATAATAAAAACAAAAAAAATATATAAAGTATTGACATTGTAATATTACTTGATAACAGAAAATTACTGTTTCCTGTTACAATTTAACTTTTTGCATAATTGTATGAATTAATAAAATTATTGTACGCATTTAAACATTTATTATAAATTTATTTATTTTATTTCTTAACTTTATTGTGCTAATTTTCATGACAGATGTTTTGTTTGTTATTTATTCTGGATTGGATTCATTTGTATTATATTTATTTTCATATTTGGCTTTTAATGATTTTCATTTAATATCTATTTAATATTAATGTGTATTATTAATGTTATTTTATTTTAAACAGATTGATAATAAATAGTGCTTTGTTTTTTTGTCGTAATTAAAATATTTAATTAATTTTTAATAAATTAATAAAAATTTGTTTAATAAAGTTGTTGATTGTTTTGTAAAACTTATTAACATATTTAAATTATATACTTTTTTCCTATAGTTCTCATTATTATAATAATATTTTTTAACCATAATTGGTTTATTTAAGTTATATTTTGTGTATATAATTTTTAATAATACTAATTATAAAAAAAAATGTAAATTTACACTCATGCTAATTTTATACACATTTAGAAAAATATAAATAATCAAGCATATGTATTGAGAAGAAATTATAGAATAAATGGAAATACTAAACATATAAAAAATTATGAAAAAATAATAATAAATAAATTGTGCTTTTTTGTATAAAATAGACACTGAAGTTAAATCAAATATTACCCAGTTGGAAATGAATTAAAATTTTAAAGTCCCATGTAAAAATCGAAATATATATGAACATACATGATTATACATGGGCTTGTATATGATCATATATGGGCATACATGGTCATATATGTCCATGAATGGTTCAATATATGACCGTACATGATTTTATATATGACCATATATCTTCGGATCCGAAATTTGAGGGTATATATGTTCATATATGCTCATATAGTATTCAGGTATTCTCATATATGAACATATATGACCATATACCCTCAAATTTTAAATCCAAAAATATATGATAATATATGAGGTCATATATTGACCATGTACACCCATAAATGATCATATACAAGCCCACGTATGATTATGTTGTTCATATATATATTGATTTTTCTAAAGAGATAATTTTCAAATTTCCAACTGATTAATTAATTTTTAGCATATAAACAACGAAAGCTTCACGTCTAAAAATTAGTAGAAACATACAAGTACATTAACTGTACTTTCGCTCTAAGCTATCGACGTTAAGTATTTGAAGCAAATCTACGTTAAGCCTAGACGCCAAAATTGATCAACCTTAAATTTTCAAAATTGATAATTTTCCACATTTAAAGTTAACGTGCATATGAAAAAGTAATGCATAAGTTTTCACCTAAAATACATTTTTATAAACTTTGAGTTTTTTTTTCTATATACAACGGATAGCGAAGGCGAAAATACAGTTATTATCAATTAATTAATGGAAGAAAAAATATTTTTATGTTTTTATGTTAAAAAAAAAATTAACTTATAAACTATCTACCTAAAGCATTTTTAACCAAAAAACCGCTTAATTTACTTAAAGTGATTTTAACCGAAAAACTGCTTAATTTATTAAATACAAAACTAGTGATGTGGGCTTTTCTGATTTTTTTTTATAAAGTATTCTTAAAAAATGTTTAAACATCTCGCGAATAATACCTAAAGGAAATGATACAGATTGTTTAACGATAGGACGAGTTTTTTGGAAATTCTCATGCATACAAAAAGAAGAAAGTCTCCTCCTCCTCCTCGGCGTACCGACCAGTTTTGCATAGACAAGTGAAATTAAAAATCTGTATCACCTGGAGTATTGTCTAACTAACTGATGAGGTACATTTTGCGTTTTTGGCAGGAAGCGTGGAAAAAATGGCGATTGAAAAGGGGAAAAATCTTCCCTTTGGCGGTTTGCCCAAACCGCTTTGACTAGAAATTTGAAATTTGAATATTCGTTCCCTGGTGTGTGGTTTACTTCACCGAAAATATACAGGGTTTTCGCAAGGAAGGTATACTACTTTGTTTGTTAATAATTTTTGATTAAATGAAAGAGAATGTATCTTATAATGATAAATGTTTTATTTAATGTCGACAATTCTGTATGGAATACAATATTAGATAAATGTCCGCCTATGTTAGCCTCACAAATGCGAGCCCTTTTGAGCACATTTTTCATTACATTCTCACACATTTCACGCGGTATTTCATTAATTTCATCACGAATATTTTGTTTGAGTTGCTCAAGCGTTTCTGGTTTGTTTGCATAAACCTTGCTATTCAGATATCAAAATGAAGTCCGGAGCAGTCAAATCAGGCGACCGTGGAAGCCAATCAACATTACCATTTCTTGAAATAACTTGTTGTGGAAAGAGGTCTCGCAGTAATTCCATTGTAATCCTGGCTGTATACGATGTGGCACCGTCTTGTTAATAACACATGTTAATTAAGCCCAAAGCATTCAGTTGTGGCATTTAAAAGCTTTCAATCATATCACGATATCGCTCCCCGTTACGCCGTTTTCATTTTCAAAGAAATAAGGTCCAATGATTCCTCCTGACCAAATTGCACACCAAACTGTCACTTTTAATGGATGCAAAGGTGACTGATGAATAATTTGAGGGTTTTCCAGAACAGACTATTTTGTTTATTCACACATCCATTCAAATGAAAATGTGCCTCGTCATTCATTATGATTTTTTCATGAAAATCGGAGTTGTCATGGGTGAGCTGTAACATCCTATTGGCATATGTACGGCGGCGTTAATGGTCTTGTGAAAGAAGCTCTTGTGTCAACTGAATCTTCAATGGAAACAAATGCAAATCCTTGTGCAGAATTGTGGCCAAAGTTGTTCCTTGAAGACTAAGCTCCTGAGCACGGCGTCGAATTGAGGTTGATGGATTGTTTTGAACACTTTCTTGAGCAGCAGTAATATTTTCAGTCGATCTTGCAGTACATTGTGGTCCATGCTTGGGCATATCACCAACAGACCCTCATTCCTCGAAATCATTCACTACACGATAAATAGTGCGTTTTGTTGGCACGTTGTTTCTCAAAAAAATTTCACGTGACTTTCTCATCGTCACAGTAATTAATGATTGATGCTCATAAAATCTTTTAACGATTAAAACACTTTCGTTTATCGAATATTTTTCCAAATAATAAATGTCTACTTCACGACTGCGTAATATGAACTGTCAAGACTAATGTTTACCAAAATGCCGCCAAACAAAGTAGTATACCTTCCCGGCGGACACCCTGTACTTTTGAGATTTTTTCAGGAAGGTGGTAAGAAGAGAGTTTAAAAATGGGAAAAATCTCCCTCTTAAAAGGGCTGCCCAAACCGCTTTATAAAGTAACTAGAAATTTAAATCAGGTGTTCCTTTTTTGAAATCGGGATTCGAAAGATGAATAAATTGAATATATTTTAATATCGTTTGTGATTCATAAAGTTTTTAAGACAATCTAGAACATACAAATTAACTACAATTTGCTGTAATAACGCTTGAATAAAAAATTTAAAAATCAATGTGGTATATAAAAATTCTAGGATTTTAAAGAATTTTTTTTAAAGAACGTCTTTCCCTGCAATGCTTAGAATTTTTTCCTATCGAAATACTATTGAATTTTAATGACTTATTTTCCCCAAAAAAATGTAGTTACAAATTCAAAGAAACTACAGTTTTTCATAGATTGGCGCCGTATTGTTTGGTTTCCTATAGTGAATTTCTAAGAAATCTCACTCTACTCTTAAAGCTAGAAATCTTAAACTATATTTTAAGCTTTTATTAAACTCTCTGTAAAAGTATGCCAACTAGTGCACTCCGATTTATATTAAGAGAGTTAAAATTTAAAGCATACCTAGTTTTGATGTACTTATTATGTATTTAAGGTATATAGGGATTCAAAAATTTAAATTTATTTGATTTTTTCACTTTTTTTCCATTTTTCTTGTATAAAGGGTATTGATGTGGGTAATTTAGGTCTTGTAAAATTGCAAAAGTGTAAACGTTTTTCTTAAACACAACACGTGGGAATAATTTTCTTTAGCCTGACAATTTTACACTTCCCATAATCAAGTGTCAAAATTTGGTCTTGGAGAAGTGTCTTTTAATGGTGCTGCCAGCATTGACCAAATTAAAAAAGGTATAGAAAAATTTATAGAAAAAAATGCAAAAAGTACTAAAAGTACTTAAAGTAACAACACTTTATAATCATTTAACTTGGCAGCACTTTTTGTAAGCATGTGTTGTGGATTTTTCTTGAATGTTTTTATAAATTTGTTTATACACTCACAATATATTTTCCGTTACCGACTGTAGTTTATTTAAAAAGTAATACGTAAAGTTTGTTTTTAAAAGAAGAATCAATTGAAATTCATAGAAATATATTTTTTCACTATTTGAATCAGTCATTCAAAAAACAAATTATAAAAATTTACGGACATTCAGTAGGAGTTGATATTTTCTGTTAAAGGTAAAATTTTATGTTTTCTGTTTTTAAAAATTCAAATTTATATAATTATTTTTTGTTTTTTTTTACCAAAATAGTTTGTATATATACAAAATTATTTCAATAAAAATTACAAGAAATTATTCAAATATAAATACACACAAGAAAATAAAAAAATATATACATCTGTGTTGTGTTTTGTAAAATTTCATACAAATAAAAAAAAAATTTCAATTTAAAAATCAAACCCAAAAATCGTTTTTTTCTACTTTTTGTCAGTTAAAAATTGATGGTTATTTTAAACAACTTTCTATTGTTTTTACTACTTTTGTCGATTTTTAAACAATGCTTGAAAAAAATAAACAACAAAATGGGCTGAATATAATGAAAAATCAGTAGTCCTCTTTTTGATTGCATTTTCGATTAATTTAATATGTATTTTAGATTATTTTTAACGAAATAATATTGTGAGTGTAATAAAATGAATTTTCTTTTATAAACAAGAAAACCAAAACGTATTTTTCACTCTCACGCTCACTATTTATTTTTCACTCTCTGGCAACTTTTAATACTGTTTAGCAGTGCTGCCATACATTCAGTTTTAATTATTTTTTTCCCAGTTTTTTGGGGATGCTTAGCAGGTTTCAGGTTATTCATGATTCAGATTTTTGATATTAAAACAGGTTGTTAGTTCAACATACTGTTTTCCTTATACATTTCAATAAAAGTAAAGTTACACTAATAACTGTTAGGAATCCAAAAACTGGTATAAACAATTATAATGCTTATACGGTAACACTACATCAATTCTACATATTTAATGTTTTTCAACACTTTTGCAACTAAAGTCCGCTGATGTTGAATTTCTCAGAGATATGCACTGGCTCTCTATATTTTGCGATGTCCGTCCGTTTATTTGTCGATCAACGGCACGAATATGCAAGCGGGAGTGTTCATTTTTACCTAAATTATTGGACATTGTGCCGAGCAGTTTGGTATTGACAATGAGCAAAATCGGTTCAGCGTTTAAAAATTTATGACTGAAAATGTGAAGGTACCTCTAAATTTTCCATACAAATAAGGTGTATTTTAGTAAAATATTTTCTCTTGTTTTTAACCAGTGGCTTAGAATTGAATAATATTTTATTTTTATCTCAAAAAAATTTTTTTCACCTCAAAAATTTTTTTTTACCTCGAAAATTTTTTTTACCCCAAAAATTTTTTTCACCTCAAAATTTTTATTTTCTGCTACAAAATTTGTTTTTACATCCAATAAATTTTTTTGGGTCAAACAATTTTTTTTTTACCTCCATAATTTGACTTTTAAAAATATTTAAATTATTTGTATCAAAAACAGTAGAAAACATTTTTGTCAGGACATTAGTGAAGAGTATTTAAACATACGGCACAGTCGAGTTTAAGCTTGTTTTACTTGTTTTTTTTTTCTTAATTTTTGTTTTCTAATGTTTTAAATACAAATTGTATTCATTCTATATAAATTATTTAAAAAAAATACTTAATAATATACTTAAACTTCGGCTTTAACAATATCAAACAAAACTAACATTTAAAATGAATATATATATATATAATAATTAATAAATAGTTAATATAAATTGCACTTACCCTTAAACTACCACTTGAACGTCTATCGGCAGTGCCATAATGTTGTAATCCACCAGGACCAGTTATGGGTACAATGCCACAACCGGAGCGTATACCTTGACCCAATGTAGTTCTAAATACATTTAACATAACATCAAATGCACAAATCATAATCAAAGTTACAGGCAAAATAAGTAGGCAGCCCATATAATAAGAATATATATACACACACACACAGATAAACATCAATATATTGCCAAATATTGTTAAAGAAGAGAGTAAGAGGAGACATCATCCATCATTATCGTCATCCAACACGAACAAAATTAACATTATCATCAGCATAATTATCCAATATAAGCATAATTTTGTAACAAGGATGTATGTAGTTGTAATGATTTGATTTTTGGCATAAAAAGCAAAATACATACATAGAGACGCAAGTTTAAATTCAAAACAGACACGTATTTAAAACAGATAAGACAAATGCAAATTAGTTTTGTTGGTATAAAGAGTGGTAGTAGTAGTAGTAGTAGTAGAGTTGTAGTAAATGTAGTAGTAGTTGTTGTGTTGGTAATAGAATATATAGTAGAGAGAAAGTACATCAACAAAAACAAAATTTACCAGGCATAGCATAGAGCATTGTTTTTTTTAAACCAAATTTAAATTTTGCACATGTAGTAGATTTGTTTTTGTGTTTATTGTATTAGTGTGAGAGGGTGTTTTTTTTTTAGTAATAGATGATTTTGGTATTTGCAGATGTGTATGCACAATTTAAAAATTCACAAATTTATGTTCCAGATTTTTGCCATATTTTCCAACAAGTGTTTAAAAATATTTGTGTGTTTTTTTATTTTTGTTTGTTTGTAGATTGTGGTATTTGAAGATTATTTTTTGTTTCATTTGTTTTTTATTGCAAGCAAGCCATTTTCAACATTAAGAGAACATTTTTTGTTTTATTGATTGAGTTACAAACAAAAAACAGAAACCACAATGAAAGTTGAAAGAAAATAGAAAGAAAAAAACAAAGAAAGAAAAGAGAATGAAAATAACCATTTAAATAACATTAATTAAAATATTTTATAGCTAAGACTAATTATTTAATCATTCTTAATAAATATATACTTTAACGATTTGATTTTTAGTTTTATTTGTTAATTCTTATTTGGTAAATTTCTAAAAAAAAATACTACAATTTCAAAAATGTTAAATATTAAAAAAACAACGTTTTTAAAAATTATAAAAATCGTGCCATTAAAAATAGAAAAAAAAAAAAAAAATAAATGCTTAAAATTGGTTTTATTTATAAATATTTCAAAATCTATAGAAAAGTTTGTTAGTATCATTTGTTATTATAATCTTAAAATTAAATATGTTACACAAATATTGGTCTTTAATTTGTAATATTTATTTCTTTAATATATATGTTATTTGAATATCTTACAACACTTTTAGTTGTACGTTATGGTATGTTGTCCAGTGTAATTTTTTGTACACAATTTCTTTATTTTTAAGTTTTTTTTTTTTTTTTTTTTAATTGGTAAAAATTATTGAAATTTTTATGTATTTTTGATCTGTTATTTTGTAAATGTATAGTATTGTAGGATTTTAGATTATATAATTATATTCTTTTTAATAAATTCTTTTATTGTGTGTTGTTTTCGAGTTTGTTAATTTGTTTCCACACACATAATATAAAATAGACAATCGTCAATAAGCAATAACCAATAGGGGAGAGCGTGGATACTGAGGAGGTTGGGTAGCGTCAACCGAAAATACTAAGTATTCTATTATGCTCTGTGGAATTTTTCCATTTTTATTCTCTATAATTAACTAATAAAATGTTCATGTTTCTTTGCAATAAAACAATTTAAAATCCTACTTATACTAATCATTGGTAAAAATTATAATTTTTCTGAGTTTTCTAATAAGGCGTATGAGTGTTATTTTGAATCAATTAATATTACTCATGCGCTACTTAATCATGGATGACACTTGTAGTCATCATTTAGTTCCCTATGAAAAAAATAATATGAGGCTTTATATAGTTACTCTTAAAAGCCCGACACTTCGTTATCGTTAGTTTTAATTATCGAAATATGTTGAGGAGAAAGTATTATACTATTTTCTAAAGATTTTACTATTTAAATAAATTTGTTTCATCTTTTGAAGTGGATGGTTTAATTTAAAGTTTTGAATTTTTTGTTTTTAGGTTATTCAAGGGGGACGTGCCCAGTGTTAATATTACTTGTTCCCCTTGCCATCCCATTTCGTTCGCCTTGTATAATGATTCATTTCCACTCGTTCCCATTCCATTTATTTCCCCTCGTCTTATGTTTCATTTTTACTAGTTCCCAATTCCATTTTATTTTTTACCCTATCAAATGTATCGATTTGAATCCCCTTTTCAAGTATTTTAATTTTACTCGTACCCTTTCATACCCTTTCCATTCCATTTCTGTCCACTTCCAATTTGCAATTTTACCTTGCAAATATTTCCCCATATATACCTTAGCGGGCAAAGCCCGCTAAGTTGTTAGCGTATAAAATGGTTGCCCGGGCTAACGCCCGGGGGTATACGGAGTTCCCAGATAATTACCAGGAATCCTTAATTTTTACCATATCCCAGACCAAAATTCCAAGATGTACCTCAATAACGAGTTAGCCCATACTCCAGGTAACACATATTTTAAATTTCAGATTTTTCCCTTTGATACCCCATCTTTATCATGTACCTGGCTAAAATTCTAAAATGTAGCTAATCAATGAGTTAGCATATACTCCAGTTAACACATATTTAAAATTTCAGCTTTCTGGCTAAATCGGTGGGGGCAGCCCGTTAAGGAGGAGACTGTTCACTTTTTTGCCCCTCCCCGTTCAAATTTGCAAAAATCCGACCTAGGTGAATATCTACACCGGAGGAGGACCCTTTGCACAAATTTCAACTTCCCAGCTCCAGCAGTTTTGGCAATGGTAAGAATTTTTCCCTCCCTTCCCATTGGATTTTCCAAAAATTACATCTCAACTTTTATCTACACTGGAGATGGAGCCTGCAAACCAAATTTCAACTTCCTAGAATGAACGGTTTCGCCAAGCTGTTAAAGGGGAGACATTTCATCCTTTTAAACCTTCCTTTTTTACGTCTTTGGCTAAAATTCGAAAATGTAGCTTATCAGTGAGTTAGTCCATATTTCGAGGCAATACATGTTTAAAATTTCAGGTAAATTTCTATTTTGGTGTGGGAAGGCCGCTAAGGCGGAGGTTTTCCCCCTTTTCGGCCCTCCCCGTAGGAATTTACAAAAATCCTACCTCTTTGGATGTCTACACCTCAGGTGAAACCAATATACACAATTTCAACCTTCCCTTTTCTGCCCCTCCCAGTTTGGTTTTTCAAAAATCATGTCTTAGCTGTTATCTACACTGGAGAAGAAGCCTGCATACCAAATTTCAACTTCCTAGGCCCAACGGTTTTGTCAGGCCATAAAGGGGGAGACTTTCCGCCCTTTAAACACCCATTTTAACAACATCACTGGCCAAAATTCTAAAATATCCCTCATCATGAAGTTAGCATATACTCCCAGGAAGGCATATTGTAAATTTCAGGTTTCCAGCTAAAGCGGCTTAGCCAGGACGTGAAAGGAGAGTTTCCCCCTTTTTGCCCCTCCCCAAAGAAATTTCAAAAAACCTCGTCTTAGCGGATGTCTACGCCAGAGAAGGAATCTACATACCAAATTTCAGCCTCCTACCTCTTGCGGTTTGGGCTGGGCGATGTTGAATGAGTCAGTCAGTCAGTAACGTTATTCCTTTATATATAGAGATTTATAATTTAATACGTTTCTTTATATAATTTTATCTGAAAAACAGGCTCATAAATTTATATATAAAGGGATTAATTAATTGATTCATTAGCATTTTATTGATATCAATTGTAATGAAATTATATTCATTACAATTTTTTTAAATAATTATATTGGGTATGGGCTATTCCTTGTCAAGCCGCACAGAAAACTGTCATTTTCGAATTTGTCATCTCCGATATTAATGAAATTCGCCACAAATATAGTAAATGGGTAGTGTTTATCAAATCATTAACCCCAAACCCTTTCGGTTTACGAAATATGACGTCATAAATATTGGCAAAAGCGTCAAAATATCTAAAAAGTGTCCATACAAAGTCGCCCATAACTTTTTAAATACAAAACCTAAAATTATTGCTGTTGGTACCATTTTAAAGGTGAAAACATTACCAAAAATGTTTTAAAATTGAAAATGGCAATCATGAAATATTAAAAAATGTACTGTAATAATGATGGTAGCGACCACATTGATGGTTAGAACCAATTTATAAAACAATAACTTGATTGTGGCAACTATGCCCGAATGCAGCAATCATAGAAGTGATCATGTTTGCAACCATGTTTTTTTCTCTGCGTGTAAGAAGGCGGAGGGCAGGAATAAAATGCTCTCCAAAAATGTTGGCCATAAAATTTTATTACATATGTCAGAACCCACCAAAGCCCAAAACTTAACACAAACAGCAAAAAAACCAGCCATCAGAGTTCGCGGGATGATTTGTGATCCCAAAAATTGATGATCAGTCTTGAATTTGACTGATTTAGGCTTTGGTTTGTTCTGACATATGTAGAAACATTTTATGGCCAAAATTTATGTAGAACATTTCATTTCCGCCCTCCATATGCTCTACGCCTATATAAACCCCTCTAAACATTAGAGATAAAACAGTGAAGTGAGGTCTTGTTTAGGTTTGGATCCTCTATCACATATCGGAGTTTTATCCACATCAGCATACGAATAAGCATTGGGTCGCTTTCATTTTAAGCTTGGTGTAGTTTGTGGTGATGTCTGTAAATATATCGGACCTAGACCCATCTTATAGTCCACCAAGCGAAACAGAACTCAAAAAATTCATTGAGTTTTCTACTGTCTTTATTGCTTCCATAATTTGTCCATTTATATAACAGAAATCAGGTCCCTTTCCCGAATTTGGTCCACTTTTTACACTCACAATATTATTTCGTTAAAAACAACTTAAAATATATATTAAATTAATCGAAAATACAATCAAAAAGGGGACTACTGATTTTTCATTATATTCAACCCATTTTGTTGTTTATTTTTAATCATTGTTTAATAATCGACAAAAGTAAAAACAATAGAATGTCGTTTAAATTAACCATAAAATTTTTACTGATAAAAAGTTAGAAAAAACTACTTTTGTGTTTTTTTTTTCCAAATTGAAAGTTTTTTTTTTGTATGTAATTACAAAACAGAAGACAACACACGCAGATGTATATATTTTTATTGGCTTTGTGTGTATGTATATTTAAATAATTTCTTGTAATTTTTATTGAAATAATTTTGTATATATGCAAACTATTTTGGTAAAAAGAACAAAAAGGAATTATATGAATTTCTATTTTTTGAAGAAGAAAATATAAAAATTTACATGTAACTGAAAATATCAACTCCTACTGAATGTCTGTAAATTTTTATAGTTTGTTTTTTGAATGACTGATTCAAATAGTTAAAAAATATATTTCTATGAATTTCAATTGATTCTTCATTTAAAAACAAACTTTACGTATTACTTTTTAAATAAACTATAGTCGGTTACGGAAAATATATTGTGAGTGTAGAACTAAATCATACTGTCATTAGGATATCGCATAGTATGATTTGCCCGACTATTAGCTTTTTTACTTATTTTTAATGTTTCAATTTCACTAACACTCATACGTATGGTTGAATAGTTTATAATGATTCAATTAATACCACTTACACGTCATTAATGAGTTTCAATTAAACTCATTAACGGTAAAATTTTAGTTTGCAATATAAAACACTTTGTTTAAATGTTCTGTTTTATCTGTGTTCATTTGATCGATTAAATAACTATTTTTATAAATATATTTCTGTAAGTGTTGTAGGATATTTAATAGTCGTTTGTTAACGACCAACATTTTAAATTAATTTAAATTGAAACAAAAAATAACATTTTTATTTATATAAAATTTTAAAATAAGTGTAAACAATTTGATATATTTTTTTGATATTTATGTTTTTGTTCAACAGTTTGTGATGCTTTAAATTTTTCTATTAAATAAAGTAATTGTGCGATATTATTTAGTTTAAAAGTGTTTGTTTCCCTATTTGTTTTATTTTCATTTACCTTAAGTCTTCTATTTGATTTGAATGTGGGTAAGTTAATAATAATTTTATTTAATTTGATTGAATATTTTCCATTAAAAAAAACATTATTTAATTTCAAAGAAAAGAGTTTTAAAAAATTAAGTTGGGGTTTCGATTACATTATTACATGACACTTGTAATCAGCGTTTCAAATGGACATTATTAGAGAATTTTTTTTTAATTTAAAACAAAATTTTGCTTTGAAAGCGATTTTGCTTTATTTTCTAATAAGTAGCAAGAAAAATGGTTTGTGCTTTGACTAAATGTTTTAGGAAAAATTTAAATTATTTAAAGAGTTTTTTAAATATAAAATATTTATTATTAGAATAAATCCATTAAGTTGTTCACAAGGGTTAAGCTGAGTAATGTTTGTATTGTATTGTCCTTTTAAAAAGAAAGTTGTTAAAATTTAATTGTAAATAACACAACAAAATTGGTATCTATGTGTAGTGTGCTATCGTATGTTTAAATGTGTTAACAAAAAGAAAATCCAACAGAAAATTTTTATTATAGTCAGATCATCGAAGATTGATTTCAATTTTTAATGAATGCCCTAAAAATCGAAATCAATTTTCTTTTGAATCGAATGTATTCCCTTTTAAACATTCGCACATAATTCATTATTTAAAATTTATTCGATCGGATTCACGTCTATGGAATTCAAACAATTTATCTCATTCGATTTGATCAATCATTGAATTCATCCATTAGGAAGTTGTTCGATTTCTTACTCATTCCATTTGCAATTTAGAAATGACATTCGATATTGTACATTCGATTTAAAAAAATGAAAATTAACAATTATATTATTTTTTTACCATAAATTTAACGATTTCTTACAAATTCCAGCAAAAAAAGTCCTTGCCAAATAATGGGGTTTGGAACGAGCAGTAACTGGTTGAAGTTTGCCTGCTAAGTAAAACAACTAGTTAAGGTCAAGATAAAAATTACTAGTTATAGGTAATGCAAAAGTAATGGGTTGCAGTTCATATAATAAAAACTTGTGGCTTGAAGATAGTTAATAACTGGTTGCTTATAAAGGGCATAATATATAAGGTGTGTAAATAACGCATTATCAATAGGTACTGATCAGAGAACTGCATTTGCTAATTGCAAAACGTTCATACGCAATAAACACAAGAATAAATATGTGTTTGCGTTCAAACGCTGAATATACTCCAACACACATATTTGTTGATGATTTTAAATCAATCAATCAAACGACGTGCAAATAGTTTTGTCACTGATTTATAATCATCGGTCGTTGTTAAACCATTAATTTTATTCTGTTCATTCGAGCCAACGATAATTATTTTGATGTAGAATAAATCAGAAAATACAACAAACAACATGTATGAGTGTAATCATAATTAAAACCAAATAGTTTCTTATCTATAAAAATGGGGTGATTTTGTAGAAATACATTTCATAAATGTTGTATGTATATTAGGGTGGATCTAAAATACGTTTTTTTAGAATTTTTATTAGGAATACCAAAAATATTGTTCTTTGTGATTTTTTTTTTTTTTAATTTAGGTCGACATCTCAGGCTCGCCCAATCCGGTTAAAGTTAAATATTGCCTAATTTTCCAATCAGAATAGATGAAAAAAAATTTAGACAATATTTAAATTTTTCCGGATTAGGCAAGCCTGAGACATCGACCTAAATTTTTTTTCCAAAAAAATATTTATATTTCACAAAGAAGAATATATTTATTACTAATAAAAAATCTAAAAAAGCGGATTTAAGTCTCACCCTAATGTAAACAATATCATTTATGAAATGTGTTTCTATTTTGTTTTAATTATGAAAACACTCATACGCATTGTTTGTTGTTTTTTCTGATTTATTCAACGCTGACTTTTTGTCGAGTGATTACATTTGCAGTAAACATAATCGACAGATGATTCACACTGATCCCAATTACGAGTTCAGTAACATGATGCTGATTTTATTCTACAGTGAATTTTGTTGAATTATTAAATGTGAACAAGAGTTTTTGTGTATGATTAAATCAAGAAAAAAGTTGATTTTGCAGTTCTCTAGTACTGATACAGAACTGAAAACAAGGAAGGAGCTGAATAGCTACACCATTTCCAATTTAATTTAAGAAAGTTGCAACTATTTTCCAAAGCTAAATTGCTAATTTCTGCAAATAATTAATTAATAATTTATATTTATGATGATAAAAAAAAACTTAAATACAACATATGCACATATATTTTATTAAATTCACAAAACAAAATTAATTTTCAGATTAATTTATTCAAAATTCCAATTCAAAATGGTATTGGAAAAATCCCATTTTCAAATCAAAATCATTAAAAAACAGAAATATTTAAAATCAGAAAACTATTTTTATTATGTTTTTTTAATTAATTTTGTTTTTTGCTTTTAATTTGAAAAAAAAATTAAATAACAAAACCAAAAATAGATTTTAACTACCAAAAATAAGTAGTTAAAAGACATTATTATTTTCACATTAAAAGTAATGTTTTATGCAAGGAGCTGACATGTAGCTCATGTATAACTCATTATTAGTAACTCATTACTCAACGCTCAAAAAAATCATTAAAATTAAAAAAATCGCGGCTATCAAAAAATCCGCTAAATTTGGAGATAAAATCTTTCAAATTCAAATAATTGGCAAAATTGGGAGAAAAAAAATTATAAAATTGAGAAAAAAAACTCTAAAATCGCTTAAATTAAAAATCACTAAAACTTAAAAAAGCTAAAAAATTTAATATCGCCAAAGACAACTCTCGCTATAAATCTAGAATAAATACTTCTTGACATGATCGCGATCTAAAAATCTAGCCAAATAACTCGAAACTGTATATCAATGGCGCAAATAGGTTTCCTTTAGCGCTTTTAGCTTTTGTGATATTAGCGATTAAAATTGTATCCAAGTGTTTCAATTCAGCTATTATTTTTTTTTTTTTAATTTTGATTGTTTTTCAATTTTGGAGAAGTTTTTCAATTTAGGCGATTCTTTTTTAAATATTAGGGAATTTAAAATTTTATTGCATTTTTATAAGTTTTTTTTTTTTTAATTTGATTGTTTTAATTTAATATTATTTTTTATAGATTTTTTTTTAATTTTGGCGATTTTTTAAAATTTTAGAGTTTTTTTGCGACTTTTTTTAAATTTTGAAGATTATTTTTAATTTTGGCGATTGTTTTTTTTTTTAATTTAGGCATTATTTTGAATTTTGTTTTTCCAAATTGTAGTTTTTTTTGCCAATTTTGGCGATTTTTTAAATTTTAACAATTTTTTTTTAAATTTTTGCGAATTTTTTTAATTTTGTCGATTTTTCCTCAATTTGAGCGATTTTTATAATATTACGTTTTTTTTAATATTTGGGGATTGTTTATTTTTAGCGTTTATTTCCTATTTTAGTTTTTTTAAGTTTTTATCGATTTAAGTGATTTTTCGTCAAAACTAAACATTGCTCAAAATAAAATAAAAAAAAAAATTTAAAAAGTTGCTCAAACTAAGAAAAACTCGTCGGTATGAAAAAAAAAAATCGCCAAAAAATGGAAAAATCGTTATAATGTAATTTTTAAAATCGATTGAAGAAAGCCAAATGTCATTCCCAAATTACTCAATCGAATGATACAAAATCGAATTAACAATTTCAAATTCCCAAATCGATTGAATTCACAAAGATTGAAATCAGTGATTAAACAAATTGAATGATTGAACAAACGAATAAAGTCTTTTAACATTTTGCCTGTCCACATTATGCGTAAGCGTAGCAGTTTAACAACAAAAACAATTGAGACTAAATAAAAATTCAATCCTATTCATAAAACCGTAGATTTATAATACAATCATTCCATAGTCAGAATTAAAAATTGAATGGAGGATTGAATTATTTAAAAGCTCTGATAAGTGTGACTTCAAAATTGTAACAACTCTGTTTTTAACGACACTGATACAGCACATGCAACACTTAGCCATTGTGAACCCTTTCATATCTTTTCAGCATCCCTTAATAATAAAAACTTTAAGCGTAACAACAAAGCAATTTTACTGTACCCATACAGTGCCCGCCAAACCCTTTTGAAGGGTTTACTCTACTAACTAAATACATTTATAGATGGAATGTCATAACCTAACTGGACATTTTGCCCATTTCGGATTTGGGTATTATGACCGACAATGTTTTGATCATTAGCACATCTGCATTATTGCGGTCATAATGCCCAATTTAGAACTGACAAACCGAAATTTTTTGTCGGGCTACTTTAAGTCGAAGGCTTTTAAGGTAAAAGATGGGTCTCCTCGAGATAAAAACATCAATATATCATATTTAAAAATCCGATTGTATAAGAAAATATAACGAAAAATTTAAAGAGGCGATCTCTACACTCAAAAAAAAAAAAAATTAACTTACTTAGAGGAAAAATTGAAATGAAAACGGCGCCAAAGATACTTTTGTTCCTATATTTAATAAATCTTTCTCTGTTTGAGAGAACTACAAAAAGGGACGCCCTAAGTGACACACGGCATCTGTGGCTAAGGAACACTGGGGGTCCTTTGTCTTCTTAAATTAACTAATTTAAGGAAATTGCTGCAAAAAAACAAAATATCACAGTTATATTTCTTGTTATTATTGGAATATGGAAAAAATCTCAAAAGTTTATTTTATGGGATTTTTAGCTTAAACTTTAATTGACATATACAAATTTTAACTTTTTTATTATTAAGTGAAAAAAATCGTTTGATAAATATAAAGTTTAATAAGCACTGCGTCAATTATAGGAAAGCCATTATGCGTTTAAAATGTGCCATTATACATTTAAAATGTGCCTGCAATAATATTGTATTGTAGTCAAAGACCAAATTTATTACATAAAAGCTCAAATCCGAAATTTTTTACTCTTTGCTAAACAAATTTTGAAATATATTTTAAGCTACTTTAAGTTCAATATTTAAGACTGTTCAGATTAGAGATGGGCACGTGAGAGATTTTTGACTTAGGCTCACGCACGATCACGAACCAAAAATTACAATCATGCACGATAGTTTTTTTTTAATGGTTAATTTCTTTTATTTAATAATATTTTTTCTTGAAAATTAGTCAAACTAACTAAAATAATTTAAAAAATCAAAATTTTATTAATTTTTAAAAATTAGAAAACTTTTACTTGCAAAAAGAATATTTTATTAAAATTTTTTAAATTTATCTGAACTAAGTTGCATGAAAATTTTCCTTAGAAATAGTTCATCAGTTTCTAAAATCAATTAAATTTTTATTATTATGTAGGAACAAATTTTTTACTTTTTGTTTTTAATTGTCTGAACTAACTTTTGGAAAACAATTCTTCAAAATTATAAATTGGTAGACATAAAAACTGAAGTTGGAAATGGCTTTCTAAAATTTAGTTAATTTTACTACTCGCGAACAAAAAATGAACACACATTAAGTTCAAGTACTTTCTCGATTTAATTAAGACACATTTTTTGAAATGAATGGGAGTAAATATGAACTGAATTTATTTTGAACTAAACTTAATTTTATTACATTTGAGTATGCAAATTTCTTAAAACTAAGAAGTTTTTTTCATAAAATTATTAAATTTTTATTTAATTGACTTGTTTTTTTTTTCTTAAATCAAGAAATATTACTTAGGAAAAATATGAACTATTTCTGAGTAAGTAAACTATTTCGTTTTTTCTCAAACTTAGGAATTTTTATTCTTTTTAAGAAAATTTTTCTAAGTTTTAATAAAATTTTACTTAAATTGATGACAATTTATAAACTATTTTGAAGGAAATTTTTGATAACATTTTAGTTCATGTCTTTTTTTTTTGAGTGAACTCTCAGTAAAAAAAACTTCTTTTTTGAAATTGGCTTGCAAAAACATTTTATATTAGAAGGTGCACGGCGAATTCTTTTTTTTTTTGCCCGTAATGTTACGTAAAACACGTTTTTAAAAGCTTAAACTTCTTTGCCCTAAAAATAATACTGATCTTTAATAAATTTAAAAATTAAAAAAAAAATTAATCATAAAGATATTTGTTGAAAATTTACATTTGTTTCAAACAATCGAAACCCCTTGAAATATAGTCCAATTTTTTGACTTATTTAACTACTAACCAAAAACTTTAATACTATTCCTATTCACTAAATCTACCAAAACATTGTTCTTAACTGGCATCACATAAAATCTTGAAGCATTTTACTTAATTTTTACCATATTTTTTTTTTTATCTAGTATTGAACTTTTACAATCAGCTGTGGAAGAATTGACACAAATCTCTTACTACCATCTAATAAAGCAAAAATATTAATAAATATTTGTTTCAATTATTTTTTAAATATTACTTAAAATTAATTAAATTTCTTTCTTTAATAATAATTAATTTTATAAACTTAATGTTATACGTGGCATTATTGTTGTTAGTGTTAAGTTAATTTATTGATGTGTATTTTCAGATTTAAATTTAGAAAAGAAAACAAAAAACAGTTTAACGTGCTATTGGTTTTTGACTTAAAGTATTTTGTAATTGTCTCGCACTATTGGTATTATCCACTTGAAATTCATCCATTTGACAGTAGATCAGATATCTGCAGCATTTACATACGTTGCAGTTTTCAGTTTCAGTTTTGTATGTTGAATTTGATTTTTGATTTTGTTTGTTAATTTGTTAGTGAGAAAAAGGCGATATATACAGAGATACAATAAAAACAAATTAGGCAAAAATTGTTGATTTATTATAATAGTTATTTTTTTTCTCATAAAATATATTAATATGTTTTTTTTATTCAGTAAAATACAAAATA
>OX456527.1:37605066-37685210 GCA_949748255.1 Eustalomyia histrio
ACTCTGGCCGAAAAATGTATAGTAGACCTTTAATTTAAATAAAAATTTTTGCTGTTGGGACACTTTCACTTTGCTTGTTTTCTTAAAAAATTTTTATTGGTTGATTTCCTTTCAGCCAATCAAAATGTTAACAAAAATAAATATTTTCATAGGCGTTACCTACATCAACTAAACAAATCTGTATATTTTAAATTTATGTCAATTTTATATATAAAAAATTTTGTTTTATAGTTTTGGCCATTTTATAAGTTATTGCTAAATCATAATTATTATAAAATAAATTTTCCACAATTTATTAGTGTTATAAATACGGTATAGTTTTGTACATATGTATGTATATCTTTTTATGAAATCAACAATTTTTTTTAAAGCCACTTTAAATGATTTATAATGAATTATGAAATATAGCCATATGCACGAAAATTGATGGATAGCGATAAATAATTAATTTGCATACACAATTTTTAGATAATACACAATATGGTTTAATTAAAAATAAATAACAATATGATTATGTTTTATGTTTGAAATTCAATATGAAATGCAAATATGATGATAATGAAAAAAAAAAAATATAAAAAAAATGTATAACAAAACTAACTAATTATAAATTAATACAATTAAAAACTTATTGGCACAATTATAAAAATAACAAATAATTAAAACAGAAGACCGTAATAATAAATCTAAAACTAAATTTTGAAAATATTATGCGTGAAATATAAACTAAACATTAACAAAAAAAAAAGTAATTTATTATTACAGCTACATAAATAATTGAATTTGATTTTTTGATATTTGAACTAAAATGAATTTAGAGTAAGTTGTAGTAGTAGTAGTATGCAGAAGGTGGGGCGAAATTTGTAATATGAGAACATATTCCATAGAGAATTTTAAATTATATTCAATGTTTATACTACTATGCTAATATAAAACATATACATATAATTATTTCTAACCCAGCAAATATTTTCGTTACAAAACTAGTGAGTTAACATTTGTAATTTCAAATGTTAATGTGTTACATTAGAAACAATTTGTACATTATAAACTGCTTAAATTCAAAGTCAATCATTTTTATTTTCTAATATTTGCTGGGTTATCTTTTATACTATTAGATACTTTTTCACACACAAACACTCATCATACAATGCATAAATACTACATAGTTAGTATATTGTGTGCTAATTATAAAATTCTATTCATACAAGTCTATATAAACATTGACTTGTGTTTTACACTCACTCACACACCCATTAATGGACTCACACCCATACATAATTATTCAAAAACAGTCTATAAAAAAATACACAATTTGTGTACTAAAATTTACCTGGCAGGTAATATTAATGCATCAAATTCTGTTGATAAATGTCGACGTATTATATTCTTTGATGGTGGTATACCCAATGCTGTAGCCATTGTATCACCCGAAAATGATGGCTCCAAAACAACTAATCCACCATGAACACCACTATCTGTAATAATACAATAAGAATTTAACAATAATAAGTAATACTGATAATAACCCATAGCTATTGTGATGATATAAATTAGTATGCTGTAAGGACAACAAAGGCACAGTGTACCGGAGTTGATTTATGCCTCGGTGTTGTTGTAATAGAAATATTGGTTTGGGTAATGTTTCTGAACTATCTCAGGATTATTTTGTCAAAAAAAAACTAATTAACGGCTACTACACTGTGAGGGAAATTTAGATTTTTCTTGACATATATCATCAGCATATTTTACTTTGACCCACCGACATTTTTGGAAAAAATTTAGTTAGCAATAGATTATATATAATGTAAATATCCTCTTTCTAATTCTAGATATTTTGTGTCATATCTGATATATTCATTATCGATTTTGAACTGCCAGTTTTACATTTAAAAATAAAATATGCAAATCTTCTATGCCGTTTTTCTCGATAACAAATATTTGGCATATAGGTCAAAGCAATAATAAGCTAATATGATAATAAGCTGATATGATAATGACATATCATTTTCCTTTACATACTCCTTACCTTGAGCATTATTTTCAAATAAAAATAATGTATTACCTTTAATCTGTTACTTTTTTTATTATTTTAAATTAAATAATAATGTATTACCTTTTCTATTATTTTAATCGATTTTTAAAAATCGGCCCTAAGAAATTTTTCTGGAGTTTAGTCGGTTAATTTTACCCAAAGAAAACGGGTACACGCTGACAATCAAATTTGCTGCATCAACAACAATTCGGCTGCCACAAGCGGAATCATTTTAGTGGCAGAATTTCGGTTGTTAGAAAAAATCTGTTTTTTTGGAGCCCGTCTCTATATTCGTTTAAAACTACACTCACCAATAAAAGTCTGTAATGTCAACTGAAAATTTTGCTGTTATTAAGGGAAATTTTGCTAATTTGAGTTCAGCGGTATTTTTTGCTAATCTTAGCAACACAGCGGCTACTTAGCCGCTACTAAATTTTAGTATACTTTTCGTAAAGTGGAATTTAAAATCTGTTTGCTAAAATCAGCAAAAAAAAATAACTAAATAATATTAATATTAGTACGAAATTTCAAATTTAATTTTTTTATCGAGCATCAAATTTATTTTTTTTATTTAGTTTATTTTTTTTCAAAAAATATATTATAAAAAATTAAAAACAAAATCAAAGGCATAAAAATCTTAAAAATTGTTAAAATAAAAACGAATTTATCATTTTGTTTTTATTTGGTGATTTCTGTATTGAAAAATATTTTAGCCAACTTTTTTTTTTACTTATAAGGTCAAATTTTAATTGTTTTTAGGTTTGATTTTTAGAACAAAAAAATAATTTTTGTGTCATTTTAAGTGGATGTCCTATTTTCAGACATGAGTCGGTATATTCACTTCCGATCCTCTTTTAAAATCTATGTAACATTTTAAGGCAATTTAAGTTTGTAGGTGTATGTTTTAATTAGAAATAACATTCTCTTCAATATCCACTTTTCTAAAATTTGTATTTTTTTTTGATAATTTTAGCAAATCGGTTTTAAAAAATTTGTAAAATGATTTTTGAAATAAATTTGTAAATATTCTATAAAAACTCTGTAATTTGTAAAATCTTAATAGCAAAAAGATTTGCTAAATAATAATAATTTTTTTTTACTAAAAATCAGTACAAAAATAGTAAAGTGGGATTGAAAACCGTTTACAAATTTTTCTACTAACTTTTTTTCTGAGTGTATGAGCTGTAGTCAAATTTGATCAAAAAAAGTTTAATTTTTCCCAATGTGTATTGGGCTGATTATTTCTTAAATATCAATTTAACCCATTAACGCCGTGGTGATCAGAATTTTTACTAACTTTTCAACGTGTTTATTTATTATGTTATCGGACTAAAAAAATAATGCAATATCTCTATTCCTACGCGAAATTTGATTCTCTGAGAATCTGATTAGACACCGAGAAAAAAAATGGCCGATTAAAACGTGAAAAACGTAAAAGCATAAACGAATTTATCATTTTGTTTTAATTTGCTAATTTCTATTTTTGGTAAATTTTTTTTATTTTTATGGTTAAATTTTAATTGTTTTTAGGGCTGATTTTTAAAACTAAAAAAAAATATTTAGTGCTTTTTTAAGTGGATGTCCAATTTTTACACATGAGTCCAAACCGGTGTAGCTAAACCGGAAAGCTAAAATTTGATTTATTGGTTCCTTAGCCGGCGTAGATTCGAGTAAAATGGGACTTTTAGAAATTTGAAACTTAAAATATATATATATATATATATATATATGTGCACAGCACATGTTGCGGGGACGGGTTTTGCGTTCCACAAGTTACTATGAAGACATTTTGTTACTTTGGGGACTGGCCTTAAACTTTTTGTATATATATATATATATATATATATATATGTGCACAGCACATGTTGCGGGGACGGGTTTTCGTTCCACAAGTTACTATGAAGACATTTTGTTACTTTGGGGACTGTCCTTAAACTTTTCGTTATTCTAGTGTTTACTCTGAAGACATTTTACTGGACACAGCGCATTTTATAGGGACTTTTTTGGCTGTATATACAGATGTCTTCAAAGTATGCAAAATGAATACATATATATATATATATATATATATATATATATATATGCATTGCCCATACTTTGAAGACATCTGGATATACAGCCAAAAAAGTCCCTATAAAATGCGCTGTGTCCAGTAAAATGTCTTCAGTGTAAACAGTAGAATAACGAAAAGTTTAAGGACAGACCGCAAAGTATCAAAATGTCTTCATAGTAACTTGTGGAACGAAAACTCGTCCCCGCAGCATGCGCCGTGCACATATATATATATATATATATATATATATATATGCACGGTGCATGTTGCGGGGACGCTTTTTCGTTCCACAAGTTACTATGAAGACATTTTGATACTTTGGGGTCTGTCCTTAAACTTTTCGTTATTCTACTGTTTACACTGAAGACATTTTACTGGATATAGCGCATTTTATAGGGACTTTTTTGGCTGTATATACGGATGTCTTCAAAGTATGGGAAATGAATATATATATATATATATATATATCTTCCCTCACTGAGTGGTAAAAATAGGAGTTTAAAAGAAGATAGGACTCTCCTGAAAAGCCTGTCAAAACTACTTTGGCTAGAAAGCTCAAATTTAAAATATTTATTTCATGGGGTATGGACTAACTATTTGACAGGGTAATTTTTGGAATTTTCTCCAGGTTAAAAAGAGACAAGTTTCCCCTTTAAAATCCTGGCCAAATCGCGTATATTATATTTTAAATATGTGTTCCCTGGAGAAAGGGATAATTCTTGACAAGACGGGAAACAAATGTAAATGAAACAATTGCCAAGA
The DNA here is from genome assembly GCA_949748255.1 of Eustalomyia histrio. Lineage (NCBI taxonomy): Eukaryota > Metazoa > Arthropoda > Insecta > Diptera > Anthomyiidae > Eustalomyia > Eustalomyia histrio. The sequence goes on from OX456527.1 coordinate 37,609,917, forward strand.
GGAACCAATTCCACTTGAAACACTAGAATAACAAAACGGAAAAATGGATTGAAATAGGGAACTTTTGTGATTAAAAGACTAGACCTTTGCTAGCCACCATGATCTCCAGATCTCACCCCTCCGGACTTCTTTTTGTAGGGTTATTTGAAAAGCAAAGTGTACGCCAACAAGCCTCAGACCATTGACGAGCTCAAGGCAATCATTCGTGGCATGCCGTGGTCTTTAGGCGAGGCCATTTGATAGATGTTACATTAAAAAAGTATTCCAAATGAATTGAAATAATTTATTATTTTTAAAGTTACTCAATATTCACATAACAACGTAAAATATGGCGCATCCCTGATAATGTAGCTTTTAAAACGCCAGAAACGTGGTAGTAATGGGGAAATGGGGCAAAGGGGAATAAATCTAAAATTTAAAATATTTGTGTTTCCTGATATATCAGCTTTTCTCAAGGAATCTTGTCTTAAATGAACTCAAGAATACCCAGGAAAAATAAAGAGTGTTTGAGGTAAAGGAGTGGACCGATCCTCAGTAAAATGCGAAACTACATAAGAGCGAACAACAAGCCAACTTTAAGACTTAAGTGTATGTCCAATGTTTGGACTTGAGTCGGTTGTGAAGAGTATATTTTCCTCCGATTTTTCTTTTCAAGCTAATAAAGGTATATAACTCCTTCCTTATTTGGACTGCGGTTCGATAATTTTAACCAATTTAAACGCCGGTACTGATTCGCTAGTTAATCGCATTTTTTGTCAGAAACACTTTTTCTTCTATTTGTAAATATTTATTATTATTTTTATTCCAAAATAACAAAATATTTCAAACAATTTGCTTCACTACAATTTTTTTGCTTCACTACAATTTTTTTTTATTATTTTTTCTTTCAGTATTTCCGGAAATATTTTCCAATTAATAAAAGAATATCTTCTTGGAAAGATATCTTCTAAATGCTTGCATATGTTGCATTTTATTTTTCATTTAAAGTCTTATCAAATATTTTAACATAATGAAGTTTTAACATATTAATTAAAGGTACCTACTAACCATTCCCTTAAAATGTGTAATACAAAAGATAAACCAACAATGAGCTAATTATGTTTAAGAGTAAAATAGTTAATTGCTACCCAATCATTGTTAGAGAACAAAATTGCAAACAAATCTGTAAATAAAATAATTGGCAATTGTAATTGGGTATCCATCAAAAAATGCCAATTAATTTGATGTGTAGTACAATTATAAAACAAACAATCAGTGAAAGATTATAAAAGATTAAATTTAAAATCATTGTTAGTACCAGTGTGTAGGTTGCATTGTTAAAAAAAAAAAAATGTTGCGTATAATTTTGTTTGGTATCCACGTGGCAATATAAAGAGATTATTTTGGCCATAAATACTTACTTTAAGTACTTAAAATTCAAAATTTTTATTTCTGCCTTTTTGGAATTTAGAGGTCACATAATTGGTCATATTTGTCCATGGATTTTACACAAAATTATCTTTAAACCGTTAGGCTTCATGTTAATACTACTTTTTATTACTTACCTTTGAGATTATCAGCATATTCAGCCAAATCAATTGAACGAGCCCAGCGTATAAAACGTTGATTGGTCCATACAATTGGATCGGTATCTACATTTTCCGATTGTACCCGACGCATAGCCAAAGTTTGACGATCGTACTTAACAATACGTAAGACATGTATGCCTACAAAATAACAACAATTCAGCATTAGTTTTAAAGTCTATTGCCGAAATTATGCAAACTTCACTTACCATGCACAATACTGGCCTGATGAAATTTCCTTGTAACACCGAGAAATTTTTCCAATTCTTTTTTTGACAACGTATCCAACATACGGGCATCCACAAGGGAGTGTAGAAATGATTCTGCATATTGTGGCAAACCAATATCGGGCAGCCACTCGGAAGCCACCCAAGTATGACCTAATTGGGTAATCATGGGATAACGAACCATTTCGGGGCGACGTTGCTCTTCTATGGCTAAGCGTATCTTTTTGCGATGCATAGGATGGGTTAAACCCAAACCGGCCTCCAATTCAATATCATTTAATTCCAGTAACACTTTACCACTTTTAACATTTTCCGAACAACGTGTGCTATATTGTGGCATGCCTAGGGCAACTTCTAGCCAAGCTAAAACTTGTGAGGCGCGCCATCTTTCCATGGGTATTTGAGAAGCTTCACGTAATAAGCGTAACTTTTCGCCATAACCTTCTTCCGATAATGGACTCCAAGAGTAGTCGTTATCTTGGGACAAAGAAAATTGCAATAAATTATTTAAATTTTAATATACAATAAGAAATATAAATTACATTCTGTAGCGCCATCTGCCGACAATGTTTTGTTTTTATTTCTTGATCTGGCAAATACCCGAGATATGCTACCCCAAGTACCACCTCTACCATTACGAGCCCCTAATGCACTGCTACTAGTCTTGGGAGCAAATTTTCTAGCTACTGCTCCTGGTCCATCTGAATCTACCGGCGAACCCAATTGTTCTACCGATCTATAAAAGATTTAAATACCAAAAATTAATATATTTTAAACACCTTTGGCTACTAAAACTCACCGAGAATATGCAGCTGAATTTAAGGGAGACAACGTGGGACTTCTTTCTTTGGGTGTGCCATCTAATAAAGAAACTTTTTTTTTTTAAATTACAGTTACCTATCAAAACAATTTCCCTATCACTCTGCATACTTACATTGATACATATTTTGACTAGATACCAAAGATATACTATCGGGATCCACGGTAATACAAGGACCATTATCCGATATACCATCACTAAAGTTGATATCACCGCCAGTACTTTCACGATCACTATTATTTCTTAAAACTGAATCATTTGAACAGGAATTACGATCACCAGCCGTGTTTCCTGAGCTATTACTAAAGGCGGACAGAGAATTTGAATTGCCACGCCCACTATCATCATTACGATAATTCACTACACCTGCACTACCCGAAGGTATTTGTGTTAGTAAACCCGAAGCTGCCGAGGGCGGTGTTAGTGGAGCAAATGATAATAGACTCTCTTGATCGGATAAACATCCGGACATTTGTCTCTGTAATTGTTCTTGTAGTTTTTGTAATTGCATATCCCGTGCACTTAGCTGTTGGGCCAAAGCCAATGATCGTTCAGCCTCATCTCTGGCTTGTTTCAATAATTGCCAACGTTCCCGTTCACGATCACCCGTAAGCTTAGCATTATTACTCTCCGACTCACGTACTCTATCTTGATAGTTGCGTATAAAATCTCGTAATTCTTGTTCCTTTTCTTGCAATGAAGCACACAGTTGTTTAACCTGACCGACTAGTTCATTTTTATCATTTTTTAATTTTTTTCTTTCAATTCTCAGTAAAGTCACTTGATTTTTCGCTGAACGTAACTCGTGTTCCAAGCGATCGATCCGCTGCTGTGAGTTGGAACCACTACCATCTGTTGATTGTCCATCGCCACAGCTATTTGAATCAGATAGATCAATGCCCCCTACAGCACCTTCGGGGGAGTTTTCGAGTAATTTTCGTAATCGATAAATTTCGGCATTAAGTCGTTCGTTTTCTTCGCGTAATTTTGTTGGAGAATCTAAAATTGACAGTTAAAATGGAAAATATGTTTTATATGATGAAATGTTACAAAATTAAATTATTTTAAGCAAAAAAAAAAAAAAAAAAAGAAAAGGAAATAGCTAGATAATAAAAAATTTAAGCTTTACCTTAGATGCTAGGACTTAAATTCCTAAAAATAAGAAAATGTTTTCTAACATCAAGTTAAATAGCACTTCTTTTAATTGAAAATTATCCTTATCCTGCTGATATGGTAAAGGTAATATATTTTACCATATATTTTAAAGTACTTTACACTCATTGAGTAGGTATTTTCCCACTTTCGGAGGACTTCCGCTTTGTGAGAACACTGCTCTTAACAAGCTTTTTGCTATACAATTTTGTCTAAAACCTAAATTGAATAATACTAGTACCATGTATTTAAAATATAATTAAATTTCATTAGCAAAGAGGTAAACAAATTAAAAAAATGTACTGCAGGATATCGTGAAACGTAATAAATTGTGACAAAGTCAGATCCTTTTCGTAGTTAATTAACGGTTCTGCTTTACAGAACTACAAAAAAGGACGCCCAACTGTCACTCATGGCATCTATGGCTAAGGAACACTGGGGGTCCTTTGTCTTCTTAAATGAACTAATTTAAGGAAATTGTTGTTCTCTCTTTAGGGATATATAAAAGAAAATGTCAAGAACAATTCAAGAGCTAAATGATGAGATAATTCGGCACATTAACGACATTGAACCTCAATTATGTCTCAGAGTCATTGAAAATATGGATAGAGGTATGCCACCAAAGCCGTAGCGAGCATTTGGCCGATATTTTATTTCACACATAATTGTCATAGACTCTTCTATCATAATAAAAAAATATTATGATTATTCTCTGAAAACTTTTTGTTTAATTTACAATTAATATCGTGCATTACGGCTGGACCAGCCTTTACAATAGTTTAACCCATTAACGCCCACTGCACCAATTTAGAGTTGCATTTATATGATTTTCTCTAACAATATTCGTCCTATAATTTTAGTAAAATAATTTTCTGAGAGCCAACTAATTTTAAAAATTAAAAAGTTAAATGTTTTTTTTTATTGTTGTTTAGATTTACATCGTATTACTGCAATTCGCAACATTTTTTATAAAGGCTATAATTTTTAATATTTGTATTAAAACATTTAGTAAATTTGTTATTGGTGTAAACTTTTTTTTTCATACACTAACTAAACCTGTTGAATCAAATTTTACAATTCTGAATTTCGAAACGTTTTGTACGGTGAAGTCGTTTTCCACTGTTAATATTAAATCTTAATTATTTTTTCAACCTTGAGTTTACTTTATAGCAGGGGTGCCCAAAAGTTCCTTATGTAAGAACAAACACCAATACATTTAAAGAATAACTAATTTTTATTCAATATTTTTTTTTTGTAAAAACCAATACATATAAGGAAAAAAAATATATATCATATCATACGTTAAGCAAAAACAAAATCTACATTGATGATCGCTGTCGTCAATGTTTACCAGCAAAGCATACGAAAGTGTTGTTGATTTGCACTTGCGTGTTATACAGTGAAGAACGACAAAAAAACTAATAAGACAATGTTGTTTGTGTATTTCGTATTGCTAGTGCTGAGTGCACTAATTGCTTTTACAAAAACAAATGAGCACCAAGCGCATAGGGCTTGGGCACCCTTGCTTTATAGCCTATTTGATGCCTTTGCCTGTCTATCACATTAATTTTCTGTGTCAGAGATAAACCGCATAAGGTTTATATTTCGTTTTTTAAAATCAGTTTGCAAATAGAATAGAAAAGTTACTTTGTCAAAACTTAAGCTCGAAATCACTTAAACAACGATCACGTGACAATTAGCCATTAGACCATTCTTTAGACTTTTCAATATCAGTTTCATTTAATTATATGTGATTGAGGTGGCGCTAAATTTAATAACGCTCATTTGCCATATAAATTAAATCTAATGAATTCTTAAATCAGGCTAAACTAATTCCTTTGCTTTTCAGATTCATTTTAATTAAAATCTCAGCCTTTTTTTTTTGCTATACTATTTTATTTTGCATTTTATTTTCCTTTGCGTGACTTAAGTTAAATCACATTTTATTTAAAAATAGTTTCATATTATAGTCTTAAATAAAATCAAATATTTTTCTTAGCTTATGTTTAATTAAAAGTTTCTACTTCTTATGGAAATATGCATAACAGTGTAACAACATTTACACAATAACACAAACAGCACATTGAACAACAAACAAGCCAATTAAAAAAAAAATAATAATAAAAAAGAAAACGAAACAATAAGAATGTAAAAGGAAACTGTAAGCAAAGTATTATTTCAAAAATAATAGCAACAAAAAATATGTAACAGAAAGTAATAATTAAGGTATGTTGGTAAGAGAGTGCATTACACATTAAAGAAAACATCAAAGCTTTTCTAGGAAAAATTAGGCAAGCAACAAGTTTAGGGAGTGAATTTTTCTTTTAATTTTTTTCCCATTATTTTCTGTTATTTGTCGTTGTTATTGTTTCTACAAAAACTTTGTACAACTAATTAATGAACAATTATAAGTAAACCAAAACCAAAGAGAAAAGGGGAAAAAACAAAAATAAACAAATTACTTGTAGTATGAAGGAAAACTACAAAAAATAAAAAAAGAAAACAAGTTATTATTGCTTTCAAGCTTTAAAACTAAAAGAGCGTAAAGTATATAAGTAAAAGCAAGAGAGTGTAAAGATTAGAAATCCTTTAGTTAAATAATTGCAAATTAATATTTACAATATGTTTTTAATACAACTTTGAAAATAAAAAAACAAAGTGTAAATAATTTCAGATTAAAACATCTATAAGAGAAAAATAGCATTAATTAGAAATAAGGTGTATCAGTGATGATAAATTGCATTGTCAAAATTGTACCAGGTTTCCTAGCACTTTTTTGACTAGGCAAAATTTTCTTTCAAAAATTAACAAAAAAAAACCCTGATTTGATTTAAAAATTGAGCTGATTTAAAGGGTATTCTTTTCAGTACAATAATACAAGGTGGGACAATAAGTATCACCCTATTGGAAACTGCTGACATTTTCGCATATGCCATTATCGTATGTCTGTAAATTTTTTATAAAAGCTCGCATTTAAAAAACATGATTCCTGTTCGGCCTAAGTTTTTTACATAAATAATTCTTGTTTAAACTTGTAAAATGTATTAAAACATAAAAAAAATTGTGTTACTGAATGGTTGCACTAGTTTTGAAAACTATACTACGAGGGCGGATCAATAAGTCCGTGCCTTTTCGAACTACCCTCGTAGTTATATGAAATGCAACAATGCTCCAATCAAGTACCACCTGTTAATATACTGAGCAAGTTCCGTCATTTACTTTGCGTTTAACAGCAGAATTTTTCGATGTCCATAAAATAGGAATTTGTTTGATCATTAATTTCATCGTTGGAGCTAAATCTTTTTCCATCGAGCCATTTCCATAGGAAATAGTCTCTAGGGCTAAGTCCGAAGATTAAGGCGAATGAGAGGGCAATTCTTAGTCTACTTCATGGATTTTTGGCATGGAAACTAAGCTATCACACGATTCGGTTGGTAGTCGATTGTGAGCAAACGCGGCAGCCATCATGCGGAAAGCTTTCTCATACCCAAGTGATCGTTTAAAACTGAAACCACTGAGCCTTGGTGAGATGCCTATGGCTTCTACAATCTATCGCACATTCAATCTCCGATCGGCCAACACCATATCGTGAATTTTTTTCAATTGTTTTGGGTGAAGATACCTCAACTGAGCGTCGAGAACGTTTGGCATCTTCCGTGCTTATAAGGCCACAACGAAAGTCAGTAAACCAATTTTTTTACCATTGAAATCGATGGTGCAGAGTCCCCATGGTATTTATCAAGCTTTTCCTTGGTTTGATTGACGGTTTTTTCGCAAATAATAATGTTTAATGAGCTCTCGAAATTCACTTTTGCCATTTTTAAAAAAAATCCACGAGGTTGTATGTTAAACGCAAAGTAAATGAAAAAATTTTTTTTAATCGCTTAAAGAATTTTTGAGATATTGTGATTTTTGTTGTTACATTTTGCTGAGTTTAGGAAAAAATCCTGATTTCCAGCAAAATTTTTACGATATCTCGAAAACTGTTTAAGCGAATTGAAAAACATTTTTACCCTCAGAATGTTGTATAGTTTACTGTTTCTCTGAACAGAGCCTTAACAGCATTTTTCACTGGACACTGTAATCTCAGATACCATTTGAGGATCAGAGGTCTGTCTCACTCAGATACTTGTAGGTTCTGTGAATTGGACGCTAAGATAGCGAATCATATAATCTGCGTGTGTGCTAGGTTTCGCGGCGGCCGACTACAATTCCTCGTTGGATATACATTATCCCCCTTGGAAATTTGAAATTCTATGCCTAGTAAGCTGACTACCTTCATTGGAAGCCTCAATATTTAGGGCTTAAAATTAGGCTGCACAAAAACTTAACATCTTTTGGTCGCGGTGCATAGGGTCTTTTGAATCAAATCTAGTTTACTGTTAGTAGTTAAATAAAAAAGTTTTCAATTCAGTTCAAAATAAAGAAAAAATATTTATTTTCCAAAAAATATTAATTTTAACATTTTTATACATTTGCTCAAAATGATTTACTGGCATTTTCCGATTTTTTCAGTTTCATTTATTATTTTCATTTGTTTAAAATTAAAAAAAAAAAAATTTCCCACACAAAAGGGAAATTTTGTGAATTATTTGTTTCCATTACAAATTTTTAAAATAAATACGCAAAAAATTCCAATTTTTTTTTTATTAAAATTGTTGGTTTATAAACAAAAACTATTTTAATTCGAATTATAAAAACTTCATAAGCACACACAGATTATACAACATGTGTTTATAGAATGTGTGAGTCTACATTTTGCAGATTAAAAAACAAAAAATGTACAAAAAACCAAAACAATTTCAAATAAATGAAAAATCATTTATTTTTACAGATTTCTAAAAAAAATTTTAACCTTTTTAATTTTTTATTGAATCATTTGTTTCTTACTGATGTGTCAGTTGTTTAAATAACATTAAAAAATAAATAAGAAAAATCATTTGATTTGATTTAAATGAAAGGTAAAAAGACTGGTTTTTAAATGAAGTATTACTTCCTTTAAATACTAATTTCTGTTATTTTAACTTTCAAACTATTTTAAGTGTACAAACTGTTTGAAAATTTAAGAAAATGTTTAGCAATATTAGTTAAAGGAGTACCGTTAATACCTTGGACCTTGAAATAGTACCACAAAAATTCTTATAGTACCAACTTTGTCATGTCTAAAGTACATAAAAGTGAAAGAGTAGAAATTTAAGTTAACAGGAAGATATTCCTATTACTAATGAATTGGATTATTTATCAAAGGATATCTATATTCTTATAGTTTTTTTTTATAAATTAGTTTTCTTGTTTTTTGTTTGTTTTATTAGTTTCTTTTTAATTATTATCTGCATTCTTTTAATGATGTCTTCTTAGGAAACATGAAGAGAAAATTTATTACAAATATAAAAAACAAACCATAAATAAGATTTATTAGATACACTTAAAATAATGCGTCATGAAAAAAGGCTTTCAAATGTTTTTCATGTGGATTTAAATAATTTGTAGCAAATTTTTTGTTAAAACTAATTTTATAAAACCCATTTGTTAAATTTTATACAATTTATTGTTAAAATATAATATTTTCGTGTCTATACATATATCCAAACTACCAGTGTAACCCCTTTTGATTTTTGAAAATCTGCCATAACTCGAAAACTAAGAGAGATAGGACAAAATGAACGAGAATTTCGACTACACCTAGACTCATCATCGTACATAGGCCAGTTTGGTGGAACCTTCGATCGTCGGATTTTTTTTAAGTTACAATTTATAAAATGGACCATTTCTTAAACACTAAGCGGAAGCAAAACGAAAACGTTGAATTATTCAACGCGAAAAAACTGCTTAAAACCGAAAAAATATAAAAAACTGGTTTATAGAATTATTCGGAAACCGGGTTAGACAACTCTATTAAGTTTGCATGATATTCTATTTATAGCCATTTTTACCTTTAATCGGTGTTCTTATATTTAAAATTTGTGTTTTTTCCCCGATTTTATGCAATTGATTCTTATATATGTAAGTGGGGTAATAAGTATCACCCTATTGGAAAGTGCTGCTATTTTGCAAATGAAATCGTATTACAGTTTTGTTTTGACATTCATGAAGTAAACACGTACGAAATTTATAGTGAATAACAATAAATAGCTAAACGCCTCAAGAACACGCAATAATTTCGGCAAAAATATCCCAATTCTGCAGAGCTCACAACTGTTCAACGTAAATAAGCGGCATAACACGGCCCTGGCGCAGCGCCTGAGATGGCCGTTTGGCAGAAAACAGCGAAGCAATGTGTAAAGCAGGGTGATAAAGAAGTCCGAAATGTTGACAATAAAATGTGCTCCACAATTGCACATTTCACGGCGTTTCCTGCATCGCATTTTTACATAAGATTTGAAAATGCCAACAGTTATTATTAAAAATGTCCAACAGTTATTACTGTGGCGCCCAATTAGAATACAGACGTAATATTTTGGATCTCAACGGCGAAGTAGATGATTGATAATGAGCTATGAGGCTCATTTTTAAGTCAGCGGGCAGGTCAATAAGTAAAATTCTCGCTTCTGGTAGACGAAAAATCCACGAATAGTTTATAAAGCACCATAAATTACAAAGTCAGCAAATGTTGTGCAGTTACGTCGGAAAAGGTGATTAAATGCAAAATCAACAGGAGCCCAAATTTGCATCAACGCCCACGGCGGCCTTTTTTCGGACATAATTTACCACAATTAATTGAAACCAAATTTGTAAGTGTGATTAAACAGAATAAGTTAAATACCAAATGTAGTTTTCTCTTTAAACAAAAGTTAAAGCGAAAGAAAATCAGATGAAAAAATTTTTACATTTTCTTGGATTTTTTTCCACAGATCGCCGATTTTGCTTAGATTTATGTTTTTCGTATTAATTATTTGTATTTTAATTTTAGTGTTTGTTTAATTCTAGCGATTAATTTAAATTTTTTATAAGAAAATGTCTGTAGTGTGTCCCAGGAGTTGTTTTGTAAAAAAAGTTTATTTTACAAAATATTAGATTTTCAGAAATTTTTCTGATAGAAACATTTTTAGATTCTCTAGGCCTTTCTTCGAATAAAAAATTCTTAGATTCTGAGATACTTTTTGGGTTTCCATAGACGCCAAAGTGTAAAAACACATTTTTTTTCAATCGCTATAATAATGTCGAAGTTTGTGACTAAAAAATATGTTTTGCAGGGAAGTCTGATAACCTTCTTTCATTTGAAGAAAACGGCTGCTGATAGTTATCGATTGTTGGTAGAAGCTTACGGTCAACATGCAGCCAAATCAACGCCGAAGTCGAATATCCATGGCGCCAAAGTAATGCTCTGTATTTGGTGGGATCAGAAGGATGTTTTGTATTATGAGCTGTTGAAATCGGGTCAATCGACATTATTAACTTGTGTACCCAATAGATTATAAGGACTTTTTCTAGTAGAAATATGTTTTTAGATTCTAAGGCCCTTCTTTGAATAAAAAATTCTTTGATTTTGAGTTTTTTAGATTATAAGGACACTAAGGACTATCCAAAAAAAATTAACAAAAAATTAGAATCTTGCAATTTTTCTATTAAAAAAATTCCATAGAATTTATGTTTTTTATTTAAAAAGTTCCTTAGATTTTAAAATTTTTTTGAAATATTTTTTAAAAAATTCCTGAAAAATTCTTTAATATGTTATGTTTAAGAAATATTCTTAAATTTAAAGAACTTTTTTATAGTTTCGAGTCATAATATAACTCAAGGAATTATTATGTTAATATGATAACAATATTATAGTACGACTATAGTTGGCACAATCATAATCCCAAAAATATATGATGCTCTTCAAATATGATTGCCCCAAATATTATTTTTCTCTACGTGTAAGTTTTCACAAATATGGGGAGTACTGTCGTTGTTTATTTTTTGAAACCCGTTATATAACAGGTCAATTCAGAAGTCCCCTGACACGTACTAGACTTAAGTCGATATGATTTTTAGTTAGCCCTAACCTTCAAAAGACAAGTGTAAAAATTTGACAGTTGTTGGATCATTAGTTTGTGAATTATAGCAACTTTTGTTATTGTGAAAAAATGGATAAAAAGGAAATTCGCGTGTTGATAAAATATTGCTTTTTGAAGGGAAAAAATACAGTTGAAGCAAAAACTTGGCTTGATGCCGAGTTTCCGGACACTGCCCCAGGAAAATCAACCATAAAGGATTGGTATGCTAAGTTTAGACGTGGTGAAATGAGCACCGAAGACGGTGAATGCAGTGGACGCCAAAAGAGGTTTTTACGAACGAAAACATCAAAAAAATCCACGAAATGATTTTAAAATTGAATAAAATAGCAGGTACTCTAAAGATATCAACTGAACGTGGGTGCCGCGCGAGCAACGACGAGTTGATGATTCGGTACAGTGTTTGGAGATGTTCAAGTGTAATAAATCCGAGTGTTTGCGTCGATATGTGACAATGGATGAAACATGGCTCCATCATTTCACTCCGAAGTCCAATCGACAGCCATCCGAGTGGAATGCACGTGATGAACCAACTCCAAAGCGTGGAAAGACGCAACAGTTGGCTGGCAAAGTTATGGCGTCTGTATTTTGGGATGCGCATGGAACAATTTTCATTAACTACCTTGAAAGAGAAAGGACCATCAACAGTGACTATTACATAGCGTTATTGGACCGTCTGAAGGACGAAATCGCGGAAAATGGCCGCATTTAAAGAAAAAGAAAGTGATATTTCACCAAAACAATGCACCGTGTCACAAGTCAGTGAAAACGATGGCGAAAATCCATGAATTGGGCTTCGAATTGCTCCCGCATCCACCTTATTCTCCCGATCTGGCCCCCAGCGACTATTTCCTGTTCTCAGATCTCAAAAGAATGCTCGCTGGGAACAAATTTTCGTCGAATGAAGAGGTGATCGCTGAAACTGAGGCCTATTTTGAAGCAAAGGACAAATCGTACTACAAAAATGGTATCGAAAAGTTGGAGGGTCGCTATAATCAGTGTATCACCCTTGAAGGGAACTATGTTCAATAAAAAAGAACGAATTTGCCAAAAAAATGTGTTTTACTATGGTAGGCAGGGGCCTTTTCAATTGACATATGTGACCTTCTCCGAGAAAAGGGACCTAGTGTGTCAAAAAACGGGTTTGGACTTAAGAGTGGATTCTGGCACCTAAAATGGTGTAGAATAAGATGAAATGAGTTAGATTTCTGATAAAAATTTATTTACCCCATACAAACGTATAAAACGAACTTGGGAAAATCGATAAAAATGAGAGAAACATTAAAATTTTATACCACAGGTATTGTCACACTAAAAGCAAAAAAAAAAAAAAAAATACGTCACCACATAGGCATGACGTCACCAAAGTCGGCACCCACTCATTACTAACCATACCAAATCGCATCTCCCAACTGAAGGTGTATTCACAGTGATAATGCGTTATGAAACTTTAAATGCGTTTTTCACAAAACTTCATTTTCACACACTAGGTCCCTTTTCTCGGAGAAGGTCCCATAAATATTTTTTTGGTAGAAAAACCAATAAAAGTTATTGTAACAAAACATAATTTAATTTCTTAAAGTTAAATCACTTTTTATATATAGACAAGATAACTCATCTGTTTTTGTACATTACTACCTCTGGCTAAGATTTGCAAAAGTTATACGCCTTAATAGGTTTCTTATATAGAAGGTAGTCCACTTAAACACTGTACATACAGCCTTTTCTTAAACAACTACAATATTTATAAATACTATCATCTCTTTTACAATTTACAATTTGATTTATACCGATCGCATCAGTAGTCTAGAAGATCTATATTTATAACAATTATATTCTTGGGCCATTCCATGTCAAACCGCACAGAAAACTGTCATTTTCGGATTTGTCATCTTCGATTTTAACGAAATTCGCCACAAAAATTGTAAATGGCTTGTGTTTATTAAATCATTAACCTTTCGGTCCCAAACCCTTTCGGTTTTCGAAATATGACGTCATGAAAATTGGCAAAAACGTCAAAATATCAAAAAAGTGTCCATACAAAATCGGCCATTACTTCTAAACCATAACACCTAAAATTTTTGTTGGTACCATTTTAAAGGTGAAAACCATGCCTTCAAAATTGTTTAATTTTCAAAGACCCATATCTTAATATTAATTTTTTTTAAAATTCTGAAAAAATATATGTTAAAAATTAAGGCCTCTCTACATTTGTGGCAAAATTTCAAGGTGGAGACTCATTTGGTTCCTGAGTTATGAAGGAAAACGTGGTCGTAAGCAAATTTTAGTCGACGAGTTCATATGCAAAAGCTTACATACAACAACAATATGTATACAAAACATTGTACACACATACACACTCATAGCATGTAAAAGATTTTACGTATGTAACCGTCAAGATAAATTTGCTTCCGACCACGTTTTCTTTATAAGTCAGGAACCAAATGAGTCTCCACCTTGAAATTTTGGCACAAATGTAGAGAGGCCTTAAATTTAAACATATATTTTTTCAGAATTTTAAAAAAATTTGATTTTCAGATATGGGTCTTTGAAGATTAAACTTAAAAAAGTTACCTTTTAATATAAAAAAAACTTTTGTGACGCCATTTTGAAGGTAATGTTTTTACCTTTAAAATGGTACCAATAGAAAAATTTTAGGTTGTATGGTTTATAAGTTATGGGCGACGTATTATGGACACTTTTTTGATATTTTGACGTTTTTGCCAATTTTCATGACGTTATATCTCGAAAACTTAAAGGGGTTGGAGTCGAAAGTATAATGATTTGATAAACACTACCCATTTACAATATTTGTGGCGAATTTCATTAAAATCGGAGATGACAAATCCGAATGCTGTGCGGTTTAACATGGAATGACCCTCTTTTTAAATACCCCACTGTGCGTATGAGTGATATTATTATTGGATAGAAATAAATAGCACTCATACGCCACGTAGTATAATATTTGTAAGGCAAGAGTTTGAAAGTGTAATCATTAAACTAGATGGCGTTAAAAAACAAAATGTAACATGTTTTAAATTAGCCGCTTTAGGAAGTAAACTTTAGTTACATTACTGTACTATGGGAACACCAAATTTAAATTTTGCTCCATTTGGTAGCATAATATTCCCTTTTGAATTTCGTCTTCATAGTTTGCATTTATATTTACTGATTTAATAAATATATCGTGCTGCTTAATTGGCAAATAAAAAAAAATAAGCAAAAAAGGCAACTGACAATTGACAAAAAATTTGCATGTGAGTGTGTATAAATGATATATATATGAAGTGAAAAGCAAGTAGTGTGTGAAAACATAAGCATATTATTATTATTATTTTTTTTTTTTTTTGAATATGCAAATTCTTGAAATTGATGCCAATCTTACCTGCATTCTGTTGCTGTTGTTGTTGCATCATTAATTTTATATCATTATTACGATTGCCATCACAATTATTAAAGGTATTATTAAGATTTATTGGAGATGATGTTAATGCTGATGATGAGGATGATACTATGGAAGGTGTGGTTATTGTGGTGGCTTTCATTTTTAATGGTGATGACTCCATTATACGATTTCCAAATGTTGTAGGGCATATATTATTGGCATTTCTTTTATCAACTGTTGGTATGTATGTCAAAAAATTAATGAGGGATATAGTTTTTTTTTTGGGTTTTTCTTTTCAGTTTTCTTTAAAATATTTCTTTATGTTTGTTTGTATGTTCAATGATAATGATATGAAAAAAATGTTAATTTAGTTGTGCTTGTGTGGATTATGTTATTCCGAATTTGGAAAATCTTCATGACGTTATATCACTCAGTCGAATAAACGTGGATGAGCTTATTATGGAAAAAATTCCAAACAGTTATTTGACGGTAATTATAGTTCGCTACCCCCACTTGAATTTGGCCGACGTAGTTTATTTATTTTTTAAACTTTTTCTTGAATTTTTGTACATATCAGAACTCAAAAATTATATATAGAATTTCTATAGAGTAATTTTGGTCTAGAACAGTAACAGTTAATTTGAAACAAGCATTTTTTTGGTTTCTTTTTTTTTTTTTTTGGTTTTAGAAATTTACTGAAATTTTATTTAAAATATTTTTTTTGAGTTGCACTAAATAAAATACATGTTTTGCATACATTTCTAAAAAAATACTTTTTTAAAACTATGAAGATGATGCTGTGATGGACTAAAATTATTCTATATTTGCTCAGCATTAACAAACTTTTGAGACCCATTTTGTATAAAAATTTGAGAACAAAATTTCAAAAAAGGCAAGCTTCAAATACGGGTAACGAATTAAAGGTGCCCTCAAAATATTTTGTAAATTTTTCTTAAAATGATCTCCATAATACGCATCATTTTAGTTACATTACATTGGATTTTTCAATGTCGGGACACCCTAATGTGTGTATTTATAATTATATATGTATATATGTAATGAGTGTATTTATAATTATATATGTATGTATATGTGTTAATTTTGTTTGGGTTTCTGTAGTTTTCTTAAGCCTTTTGTATTTTATGTTTGTGTTAACAAGTTTATACACCAAAATAAAAAAAAAAGATTGATCTGGCGCAATATTTAATCAAATGCAATTTGATATTCTTTAATATCTGAGGTTATATCTAGCTGTTCTTATTTGATCCGAAAAATTACAGATCAAATTAGACACAGCAATATATTTGGGGATTTAGAAGGATCTGAATTTCCACGTTTTCCTTCATAACTCAGGAACCAAATGAGTCTCCACCTTAAAATGTAGAGAGGCCTTAGTTTTTAACATATATTTTTTCAGAATTTTATTTCGGCATTTTATGCCGACGATAGTGCCTTCATTTCGTGTGGGAAAGTTTCGAATGCTATTGTCAAACGTATGCAAAAAGCTCTTTTCTCCGCATCCAGATACTTCAGTAAATGGAAAATAAGGATTAATAAAGAAAAGTCTCAGGCGATACTATTTCCATTTAACAAGTCTCCTAGGAGAATTCCTTCTTATAAACTGTCTTTTCAGGGAGTGGAAATTCCTTTTTTAAATTCAATAAAATACCTAGGCTTAACACTTGATAGGAAACTAACTTACAAGGAACATTTAGATAATGTTTGTTTACGAGCTGTTCGTAGTGGAAGAGCTCTGTATCCTCTTCTTAACAGAAAATCGAGATTAAGTATTGTGAGGCACAAAGTCCTTACGTCGTTTTGTGCCTAACATTTATTATTTATTTATTTTTTTTTATTTATTATTATTATTATTATTATTATCTATTAAATTATATTTGTTTTGTTATTGAAAATGTTTCGTCTTTATTGTCCATTAATGCCAATAACATTAGAGCCATCTGTTGTTAACCAGATGCATATCGATACCAACCCTGTGTTGTTAACTACACCTCTGAAGTGACACAGCTGTTGATATTGATAACAGATGTGTCTAACAGGCAATAAATGTAATGTGTATGTTTGTGTTTTGTGCTTGTCAGTGATCGTTCATCAGGTATAAATAGCAAACGAGAACAGAAAATCAGGCAGTCAGTTTGGTGGTCTTGCCAAAGTAGGTCGTAGTGGTTAGAGTGGTTGTATGCCGCTAAAATTGTTAGGTTGGTTGTATGCCGCAAAAATTGTTAGAGTGGTTGTATGCCATATTTCGTGATTCGTCGATGTGTATTGTCAACGCCGTGTCGTATATTCGTGTAAAAGAAATTGTGTCATAATGAATCGACCCAATAAAGAGTTGTAAATTTTATAACGTTTAAAGAACAAAACCTCGTTTTTTTATCCATCCCGAACAAAAATAAATTTTATGTTAACGAACCCTGGGCACGGTTGAGCATACCCCGGCCCAAGTGAAAACACGTCGTTACAGTATTAAGAACAAACTTCTTCTATACAACTTATGTATTAGACCCATTCTTACTTATGGCTGCGTTGTTTGGAAGAGTTGCGCAAAAACCCATAAGAAGCGTATTCAAATAATTCAAAACAAAAATTTGAAAATCATTTATTACTTGCCTAGACGTTTTTCCACTTTAGAACTGCATAGTATGTCAGGCCAAAGAACTATTGACTCTTTTATTAACGATTTGACTCTGTCATTCAATGATAGATGCAGAAGGTCTAACTTTGCCCATTTGAGAAGTTTGCATAACATTGACTAATTGTCCCTATACTTTCAAGTATAGATTCAATTGGTCATTGTTTTTAAAACCTTCTCAAAACTCTCTTTTGTGATATAATCTATAGATTTTTTACTATCTTTTTCCTATATTTTAGATTTTTTATTTAAAGAAATGGTAATATAATATAAAAATGTATGTATATATTTGTTGTAATATCTTTATGATAATAACTCAAAAATTGTAATATGAAGTTGATATATTGACAGTAAATAAAAAAAAATGACATTTAACCTTTTAATACAAAAAAAAACTTTTGCACGCCATTTCGGCATGGTTTTCACCTTTAAAATGGTACCAACAGAATTTTAGGTTGTATGGTTTAGAGGTTATGGGCGACTTTATATGGACACTTTTTCGATTTTTTGACGATTTCGCCAATTTCCATGAAATTTGGTAAAAATATCATGGCTGAATTAGTAATACTGAATTTTATTGATTCCTATGGTTCCAAGTTAGAACAAAGGGCCATAGTGATACTGAATTGGTCATGATTTAATATAATTATTATTAATATAATCATATCTTATTGACTGAGAAAAAATGTGGAGAAATAATAATATTTAAAGTAAAATCCTATTAAAAATTACCAATTCTTGTTGTCACGAAATGGTTTAAAATCTAAAAGTTTTGTAAAAAAATATTAAAAAGAAATAAAAATAAATTAAAAGCACAACAAATTTATCTCCCTGGTTGGGATCCGAAACCGTTGACATGGAGACACATATAATTATATCAAATTATATATTTTAATCCATATCAAAAATACTCTAGATATGGAACTATATTTAACAATATCTCAAATTCGTTTGTAAATATTGTACCATATATAATTATATTTTAAACCATATAAAAAAATATTTCTTATATTGGACCATATATTTAATCAATTATATTTATATCTCATACCATAAAAAATATTTTTGATAATGTACCATATATCATTATATCTTAAATATTATTTGGCATATATAATTATACAAGGGCCATATATAAGTATATATGGTTGTATATATGTTAATTATAAATTATAATTATATACTGTTGTCTTGTAAGCCATATATGATTATATATAGTGTTATATATAATTTTATATGATATAATATATATCATATCTTATCATACAAATCATACCCATTTTATAAAGATCACTATATAACTAGATGTGTTTATATATGATAAAATAAAACGAAATTTAAAAAAAAATTAATGTAATATATAATTATATATGGTAATGCATACTGACATATATGGTTATATTTAAACTTTTTGCATCGGGTATTTATTTAAAATACGAACAGCATAGCATTGGCCCAGTGCTTTTAACGGTGGTACCACAATTTTGGGATAGAATTTATAAATAAAATTGCAAAAAATTAAGGTAACCCATGTTAACATCGGAATATATGTGAACATACATGATCATTTATGGGCTCGTATAAGATCACAAATAAGCGTACATGGTCATATAAGTCCATACATGGTTCAATATATAAACATACATGATCTCATATATGACCATATATCTTCGGATCTGAAATTTGAGGGTATATGACCGTATATGGTCATATATTATCATATATGCCCATATATTATTCATGTATGCTGAAATGCTACTGCACACAGAAAAATAAAGTGCCAACCGAATTGAAAAGTGTATTTTGTTTATCACAACCAATAAATTCGGTTAACACAACCATATACAAATGTGGCTGCTAAATATTTTAGATGTTGCAACAAAAATTTAGTTATACTTACCGATTTTAGTTACTTCGAACCGAATTTAAGTTGGAAACTAAAAAAATTTTTTCTATGTGTCTGGGGAATCGTACTCGTATTGTCATGTTTGATGGGTTCTTGTTTTAAAGCAATATGTACTACCAGCATACCACAGAAACAGTTTGGAACCATTAAATATAATTTTTTAAATTAAAATTCGATTTATAACAATAATTTACTAATTACATTGTTGATGACTATTTAAAAATTCTTTGGTTTGTGTTTAATAATACAAACCCTTTTGAAAATTATCCGAAGGCACTAAATTTTTGCATTAAATGCACTTTAGAATAACTTTATTTTAAATTATTCCAATGTTTTGAACCACCATACAAATTGCTTTCGAAGTACTTCTATATTTGTCAATTTCTGGTAGGATTGTTTTCAATGTTAATTTAATATTGAAATATGTATATAAAAAACAAGCCCTATGACATAATCCTCTTATGAAAAGGTTAGAAAATCATTTATCTTTCTATACATTTTAAAACATACACTCAAATAAAGTCATGAACTAAAATGTAATTAAAAATTTCCTTCAAAATAGTTTATAAATTTTCCTCAATTTAAGTAAAATTTTATTAAAACTTAGAAAAATTTTCTTAAAAAGAATAAACATTCCTAAGTTTCCTCTAACTTAGGAATTTATATACTAAGAAATAGTTCATATTTTTTCTAAGTAATATTTCTTGATTTTACGAAAAAAAAACAAGTTAATTAAAAAAAATTTATGAATTTTAAGAAAAAACATTTTAGTTTTAAGAAAATTGCAGACTCAAATGTAATAAAATTAAGTTTAGTTCAAAATAAATTCAGTTCATATTTACTCCCATTTATTTCAAAAAATGTGTCTTACTTAAATCGAGAAAGTACTTAAACTTGATGAGTGTTCATTTTTTGTTCGCGAGTAGGAAAATTAACTAAATTTTAGAAAGCCATTTCCAAATTCAGTTTTTAAGTATACCACTTTCTAATTTTTAAGAGTTGTTTTCTAAAAATGAGTTCAGACAATTAAAAACAAAAAGTGATGAAATTTTTTTTATGTAATAATAAAAATTTACTTGATTTCAGAAACTGATGAACTATTTCTAAGGAAAATGTTCATGCAATTTAGTTCAGATAAATTTTAAAAATTTTAATAAAATATTCTTTTTTTTAAGTAAAAGTTTTCTAATTTTTAAAAGATAATAAAATTTGGTATAGGTTTTTTTTTGTTGGAAAACGTTTAAAAATTTTTTCAATATTCTATTCCAAAAAAAAAAAACAATAAATTAAATACACGCAATTTTTAAATCTGGCAACATTCGAAGTGTCTTTGTTTGACATTTGAACAATTGTTATTGTTTGCTAGTAGAAGGTACGAGGTTAGTAAAAATGGAGCGCTACACGAATGAACAACGCATTCTCATTGTGAAATTGTTTTACCAAAATGGTGAAAGTTTTGCGGCTACAGTTCGCAAATTGCGATCAATTTGGGGTCACAATAATGCTCCAAAAGAGTCAACTGTAAAGAGATTAATGGATAAATTTGCCGAAACTGGGTCTGTTAGTGATGTAAAGACAACAACGCGCCATCGACCAGGTCGATCGACCGAAAATGTCGCAGCTGTACGTGATGATGTCGCTCAAACTCCATCCACCTCAATTCGACACCGAGCTCAGCAAATTGGTGTCTCCAAATCCACTTTGCAGCGAATTTTGACGAAAGATTTGCATCTTCATGCATGCAAAGTTTAATTGACTCAGGAACTGAAGCCAGCTGACCATGGACAGCGAAGGGAGTTCGTTAATTGGGTATTGGAGAGACAACATGAAAATGCTGATTTTGCCGATAAAATCATCTTCAGTGACGAGGCCCATTTTCATCTTGATGGCTTCGTCAATAGGCAGAATTGTCGCATTTGGGGTGAGGAAAATCCTCGAGTGATTCACGAGAAGCAAATGCATCCTCAACGTGTCACTGTGTGGTGTGGTTTTTGGGCTGGAGGAATCATTGGACCTTTTTTTATGAAAATGAGGCAGGTCAAGCGCAAACAATCAATGGTGTTCGGCATTGTGAAATGATAACCAGTTTTTTCTTGCCTAGAATTGAAGAAATGAATGTGGAGGGCATGTGGTTCCAACAAGACGCGCCACATGTCATACAGCCAGAGAAACAATTTAATTGCTGCATCAGTCATTTCCCGGTCGTGTTATTTCGCGTTTTGGAGATCAGAATTGGCCGCCTAGATCGTGCGATTTAACATCATTAGATTTTTTTCTTTGGGGTTTTTTGAAGTCGATGGTTTACGCGAATAAGCCGACGACGACTCAAGCCTTAAAAGAGGAAATTGAACGCTGCATTAATGAAATACCGCAGCATTCATGCAAAACGGTCATTGAAAATTTCATTAAAAGATCGCGTGCATGCCAGCAAAGCCGCGGCGGCCATCTGCACGATATATTGTTCCATACATAACCTCATTCTGTCTACTTTACGATATAATAAAGTTTCACGATTTTTTTTTTAAATATCTGTGTTTTATTTAAAATTTAAAAATTGCGTTCTTCTTGGGACACCCTTTAGTTAGTTTCCCTAAATTCCAAGAAAAAATATTATTAAAGGAAACAAATTAAAGTAACCAATTATCGTGCATAATGGTAATATTTGGTGCGTGATTCAAAAATGGATCACATGCCCATCTCTAATCTTAACAGCCTTTAACATTTAACTTAAAGTAGGTTAAAATATTTTTTTTAAATTTTGTTAGCAAAAGGTTAAAAATTTCAAATTTGTGCTTTTATGTAATAATTTTGTTTGCTAACTAAAGTACAAAATATCGCAGGGACATTTTATATATTACGGCATAATGGCATTCCTATAATTGGCGTAGCGCTTATTAAACTTTATATTTTTCGCACTATTTTTTCACTTAATAGTAAAAAAGTTTAAATTTGTATATGTCAAATAAAGTTTAACTTAAAAATCCTATAAAATAAACATGACATTTTTCGATTTTCTAATAATAACAAGAAATGTAACTGTGATATTTTGTATTTTTGCAACAATTTCCTTAAATTAGTTAATTTAAGAAGACCAAGGACCCCCGGTGTTCCTTAACCATATATGCCGTGTGTCACTTAGGGCGTCCCTTTTTGTAGTTATCTCAAGCAGAACCATTAATTAATTACGAAAAGGATCTGACTTTGTCACAATTTATTACGTTTAAGGATATCCAGCAGTACATTTTTTTCATTTGTTTACCTTTTTGCTAATGAAATTTAATTTATATTTTAAATACATGAATTTAGTATAATTCAATTTAATTTAAGACAAAAATGTATAGCAAAAAGCTTGTTAAGAGCAGTGTCCTCACAAAGCGGAAGTCCTCCGAAAGTGGGAAAATAACTACTCAATGAGTGTAAAGTACTTTAAAATATATGGTAAAATATATAACCTTTAACATAAAAGCAGGATAAGGATAAGTGTCTCTTAAAAGAAGTGATATTTAACATGTTGTTAGAAAATATTTTCTTATTTTTAGGGAGTTAAGTCCTAGTTTTTAGTAAAAAAAAAAATTATCTAATGAACTTAAATAAAATAAAAATTTTTTTAAGACCATGAAAACTTTCCCTAACTAACAGTAAAATTTTAGATAATGTATGAACTAATTAGGAGGAATTTTTACTGTTTTCTAATAAAAATTTAATTGTAAGTAGTAAAATTTTTCTATAATTTAGAAATTTTGACAAAATTTTAAGTAAAATGTGTTTCTTAATTTCAAGAAAATTAATGTTAAAGATGAATTTATAAAAGATCTGTAAGTAGTGGCTTAAGATGGGCTATAACAAAAGTGTTAAATATTATAATGAAGCCTGCTTATTTCTCCAGAAATTATAGGATTTTCTGATATATTATTCAGTTAAATTTCTTCGACCTTTTTAATACAAATTCCATATAATAAGTATTCAAGCTTAAGGTATATTTTATACAAAATTATTTATTTGTTATCCAATATTTCGCTATCTCAATGGATAGCTTCTTCAGGGATTTTTTGTTTTTTAATTTTAAACAAATTTTTTTTAACAAATCAAAATTAATGATTAATGTTACAAATTATCAACACACCAATAGAACAAAGAATTAATTTTAAAACAGATACAGACAATGTAGCTCAGAATTACAGACATTTAATTTATAAGAATAAAATAGGAAATTAAATAGGTTCATAAAAATGTAATAGAATAATTTTTGTTTCCTGTGTATAATTTTTAATATTTTTTAAAATTGACAATTTTGTTGTTTCATTAATTTTGATTTGTTAAAAAAAATTTGTTTAAAATTAAAAAACAAAAAATCCCTGAAGAAGCTATCCATTGAGATAGCGAAATATTGGATAACAAATAAATAATTTTGTATAAAATAGACCTTAAGCTTGAATACTTATTATCTGGAATTTTCTGATATAATTTAATCCTTTTTATCGAATTTATTACAGCTCTGTTTATATTCATTTTTATATACTTACGATAATCGATAAATAACTACAGATGTTAACAGGCATTTCATTATCATGAAATGCACATACATCTCAATATTCTTTCTTGTAAATTTCACAAATCCTTTTTTAAGAGGAATTAATTAAAAATGTCAAACAACAAAGAAGAACTTATAAAAGAACTGACATAAAGAATATTTATAGCAGACAGATATTAATCATTGGAAATTCAATTAACAAAGTTTGATGTAATAAGATGTTGTATTGTCAATGTCTTTGCAACACCCAGCAACATTTTTTAGAAACGTTTAGCTCTGAATCTATTCTAAAATAGATTATATAACCATCGGATTTATGGAACTGGTGCTTAAAATGGTTCCTGAAAGTACAAGTGCAAAGTTTGATTGTCTGATAACCAGTTACATAACTGGTTCTAGAACCGCTTCTAAAGCAAGCTAGTCTAGCTTGGAGAAAGAGAACCTATTACTAATAGATCAATAGGACCCCTTTTTAAGTGCTTCTTTTGTGACCTATCCCTTGACTGATGAAAATAAGACCAGAATGAAAAATAACCCCGTGACTAGTGAAAACAGGTCAAATCCAGCATATATCTGTAAACTGGTACAAATATGAAATTATTTTAAATTTGACCGCAATTACTTACACTCTAAAAAATGTTTGTAAATTTAATACTATAAAATGGGTAAAGTTTTATGTAATAATACAAAAATTCTGTTAATATAAACATCAAATGCGTAAAATTTTTTTGCGTTCACTTTCATTGTACAATTAACAATAAATATACTTACTTATAATGGTAAATATATTATGACATTTTAAATTGAAAAGAATGGAAAAATCATTTTAAAAACTAATAAAAACCATAACATTTTTGTGTTATTAAGAATTACTAAACAATTACAAATGTATAACTGTAGTATTTGTGTTAGGGATTTCAACAATATGTTAATGTTTGATACACAGAGTATATTTATCCAACTTATAGTAGGAGTACACACTAAAAAAAAAAATGAACTAGAATTTAGAAAAATTAAATTATTTAGGGGAAAAATTGAAATGGAAACGGGGCCAAAGACACTTTTTACCAATAATTAATAAAGTTTTCCTTGAAATTAAGAAACAAATTTTGGTAAAAATTTCTAAATTATAGAAAAATTTTACTACTGAGAAGTAAATTTTTATTAGAAAACAGTAAAATTTCCTTTTAATTAGTTCATACATCATATGTTAGTTAGGAAATGTTTCCTTGGTTTTAAGAACAATTTGATTTAATTTCATTAGATAATTTTTTTTACTAAAAACTAGGACTTAACTCCCTAGAAATAAGAAAATATTTGCTAACAACAAGTTAAATAGCACTTCTATGTAAATAAACAAGATTGCCATAACATTTTTCTATAAAGATAGCTGGTTGAAAACAAAGGCAATATTGTTCGTTGTATAATTCTCAATTAGTTGAAATTATACAACCAATATAGTGTTTGCTTTGGGACCTTAAAGTTATCTTTTTACTTTCTAAAGAGATCTGAAGATGGGGACCTAGAAAATCCCCGAAACACGTCATCTCATTCTTGAAAGTAATAGATCAATGTTTTGGCTAATAAAACTCTATGAAGTATTTATTTGGAGAATATCCCGATAAAGAAAAATAGTGTTTTAATGACCTAAAACAGAAATAGAATAATGTTAATTTAAATAGCACTTCTTTTAAGTAAAAATTATCATTATCCTGCTTCTATGGTAAAGTTAATATATTTTACCATATATTTTAAAGTACTTTACACTCATTGTATTAGTATTTTCCCACTTTCGGAGGACTTCCGCTTTGTGAGGATGCTGCTCTTAACAAGTTTTTTGCTATACAATTTTGTCTTAAAACTAAATTGAATTGTACTTATTTCATGTATTTAAAATATAAATTAAATTTCATTAGGAAAAGGGTAAACAAATTAAAAAAATGTACTGCAGGATATCCTGAAACGTAATAAATTGTTACAAAGTCAGATCCTTTTCATAGTTAATTAACGGTTCTGCTTGAGAGAACTACAAAAAGGGACGCCCTACGTCACACACGGCATATATGGCTAAGAAACACTGGGGGTCCTTTGTCTTCTTAAATTAACTAATTTAAGGAAATTGTTGCAAAAATACAATATATCACAGTTACATTTCTTGTTATTATTGGAATATGGAAAAATGTCATAAGTAATTTTGTTACATTTTTAGCTTAAACTTTAATTGACATATACAAATCTTATCTTTTTTATTATTTTATTGTTAAGTTCGATATATATAAAGTTTAACAAGCGCTATGTCAATTATAGGAAAGCCATTATGCCGTAATGTATAAAATGTGCCTGCGATATTTTGTATTGTAGTCAACAAACAAATTTATTACATAAAATCACAAATACGAAATTTTTTACCCTTTACTAACCAAATTTTAAAATATATTTTAAGCTACTTTAAGTTCAATATTTAAGACTGTTAAGATTAGAGATGGGCATGTGAGAGATTTTTGATTTTTTCACGCATGATCACGAACCAAAAATTAATGTATTTTATTTAATAATTAATTATTTAATTTAATAATTAATTTAATTATTTAATAATTAATTTAATAATATTTTTTCTTGATTATTAGGAAAGCTAACTGGTTTTAAAAATAATTTAAACGTTTTCCAACAAAAAAATCCTATAACAAATTTTATTATTTTTTAAAAATTAAAAATCTTTTACTTTTCTGAACTATGTTGCATGAAAATTTTCCTTAGAAATAGTTCATCATTTTCTAAAATCAAGTAAATTTTTATTATTATATAGGAAAAAATTTATTACTTATTTTTAATTGTCTGAACTAATTTTTAGAAAACAATTCTTCAAAATAAGAAAGTGGTATAAGGTTGGTTGAAAAGTTTCTGCGCTCACCAAGAGATGGCACTGCTAGATCCAAACTTTTTTTTTCTCAAGTCGGTATAACTGTCCTGAGAACACATGCAAAACGCACCGTTGAATTTTAGGATGGTGAATTTAAACGTGGTTGTACCAGCCTTAAAGACGATCCACGCGAAGGACAACCAAAAACTGCAACCACAGCAGAAATCATTGAGCAGGTACATAATATGGTTAGTGAAGATCCAAGTTTGACTAAGCGTGAAATTGCTAATACCATAGGCATCTCAGACGAACGAGTACTCCATATTTTACATGAAGAATTACATATGAAAAAACTGTTTGAAAAGTTAGTGCCGCACACATTAACAATTCAACAAAAACTGGATCGAAAACAAATTTCTCAGCGTAATTTGAAGCGTTTAAGCCGAATAAAACCGACTTCTTGCGTCGTTTTATAACTATGAGACTTGGATCTACCACTATGATCCTAAATTGAAACAAGAACGTTTACAATGGACTGAAGCTGGTTGTTCAGCTCCAAAGCAGGTGAAGTCACAACGATCAGCAAAGAAGGTTATGGCATCAGTTTTTTGGGATGAAAAAGGAATTTTGTTGATTATCTTCAGAAAGGTAAAACAATCATCTCTGGATATTATTGCAGACTTTTGGATCAGCTGGATGAAAAAGTTCGTGAGAAAAGACCTGGTTTAAAGAAGAAAAAAATCATTTTTCATCAAGACAATGCACCTGCTCACAAAGGTGTTTTGACGATGGCTCCCAGTGAGTACTATCTCTTCAGAAATCTCAAACAATTTCTTTGTGGAAAGCATTTTTCGTCGAATGAAGAGGCCACAGCAGCCGTAGACGGTTATTTTGCAGAGCTTCTGGAAAACCCTTTTAAAGATGGGATAAAATTATTGTAAGATCATTGGAACAAGTGTATTGAGCTTCTAGGAGATTATATTGAATAAAAAAATATATTTCGTAACAAAAACAGTATTCTTTCATTTCGAGCGCAGGAACTTTTCAACCAACCTGTACTTAAAAACTCAATTTGGAAATGGCTTTATAAAATTTAGTTAATTTTACTACTCGCGAACAAAAAATGAACACACATTAAGTTCAAGTACTTTCTCTATTTAAGTAAGACACATTTTTGAACTAAGTTGAAGTAAATTATGTCCTAATTTTTTTTTTTGTACTAAACTTAATTTTATTACATTTGGGTGTGTTATTTTATTAAAATCAAGATGTATTTCATTAAAATTAATAAATTTGTGTTTAATTGACTTGTTTTTTCCTAAAATCAAGAAATATTACTTAGGAAAAATATAAACTATTTCGTTTTTCTCAAACTTAAGAATTTTTATTGTTTTTAAGAAAATTTTTAGAAGTTTTAATAAAATTTTACTTAAATTGAGGATAATTTATATATTTTGAAGGAAATTTTTTATTCATTATTAGTTTATGTCTTTTTTTATTGAGTTGGATAAATTTTAACAGGAATTAATTAGAGTGTAATTTATTAAAATACAAATTTGATTTTTAGGCATCATTTTTCACACTATCCCGTTTGCTACTAACTGACACTTTAACTGGCACATCTGTTATTCTTTCCCTTTTAAAATTAGTATTTAACCGTTGCTTACATTTTACCTGCACTCTAATTAATTTCTGCTAAAATTTACCCAATTTTTAATAGGAAACTGTACTCCTACCATAAATTGGGTAAATTTACACTGTGTATGTAATCGAAAAAATACGCAAATTATGTGTAAAATCATGCACACATAATGTGTAAATTTGCATTGGAAGTGTGTAAAAATTTAAGGAAATTTTAAAATAAATTTGTAAGTTTATTAAAACTGTTCGTAAAAAAGTTTGTTTAAAATGACTAAAATTACATTGCTGAAATTCCAAAAAAAAAAAATGCGTATATTTATTTACCAATGCGCATATTTTAAATTAAACTGCACAAAAACCTTTTTCTATAAAACATAAAAATTATTTTTATTACATAAAATACAGTTAGCAGTTTTAAAATGTTTTATTTCAGCTTTCTACAGGGCATATTGTAATGTGCGATATGATTTGTATCCTTCAAAGTTCTAAAAGATCAAGCTATGTAGATATAAAAATTTGATACAGTATTTCAGTTTATCTTTGTATGGGCGTTTGAATATCCAATTTTCTTTAAATTTCCGGTTTTATTCCAAAAACAATTCAAGCTTAATTTAGATAGGACCCTCCTAAAGGGGGAATGCCTGAGTTTGGAACACATCTACCCAAACTCAATAGAGTTTGTCGTTGGACCAATATAAACTTTCCCAGAGACAACATATTCGTTGTGACAACCAAATTTTTTGCCAACCGAATGGTTTGGTTGGAACCACTGATATATTATTTGTTGTTCGGTTGGTGCAACAGAAATTAGGTTAATAGAACAAAATTTCAATTGTATCGGGAAACTATTTGGTTGGGACAACTAAGTGATTCGGTTGCTGCAACCAAAATATTCAGGTGGCAAGAAATTCGGTTGTCACGATAAATATGTTTTCTCTGTGTATGTACCAAATTTTATATGAATATGTTTGATCTACGATCTGTAGTATGATTAAAGTTTATTTATGTAAACACCCGTAACACGGGCTTATGGTCCCACATAACAATCACAGCCCATATTTTAATTCAGAAAAAACCTTTCGATTTCTGCGCTGACATCAGAAATGATTTTCGGGATAGTCAGTATGCCTAGGTGCTTGGAAATTTGAAATATATTAATATATGTATGTACATTTATCAAAATTTGTTAAATAATTGACAATTTTGAAAAATAATTAATAATTTTTGAATTTGTTTTTTAATTCTTTTATTACTTTCCAGTTTCAAATGTCAAAATATGAATTACCATTCTAGGTTCGTATATTTACAAAATTTGTGGCTAAAATTTTAATCTAACAAAAGAATACTAGTTTTAGGCAAAAAGTGTTTAATGGTACACACATTATGTCACATTACGCATTTAATGTTCATATTTACCAAATTTTCGCAATATTACATAAGACCTTTACCTTTTTCATAGTAGTAAATTTACAAACATTTTACAGTAATAAGGCTTAATTTGTAGTTTGAGTTCTTTCTTCATCAACTTGAAATCATCATACGTTAAATTACACGATTCAACAAAATAAGAAAATATTGAATACATCGAAATTGACACACATCATCTCCTATATACTTTGGGACGCAGATCACGAATATGACCACACACTTAAACTCGTCGGTCACTCAAAACTATGTGGTAGATTTTATCGATAATTTCCGAAGTAAATGCCTCAACTGATAGAACTGAATGAGTTTCACAATTTGTGGCGGTACGGTCTTAAACGTTTGTGGTTTAAACATTCGATTTTTAATAAAAAACAGAATGATGTATTTTCCTAAAAATTTCTCAGTCGACCTTTGCTAATTGATATTTTTCAAAAACCTATTTTGTTTAATATTCCTGGTCCTCCTAATATGATTTTGTAAAGATTTTTGAATTCCCCTCGTAGTATATTACACCGTTCGAGAAAAAAAGAAATTTAAATTTCAACAGTAATAAAAGCAGAGAGCCATGGTTTAAACAAGGAGAAATGATTACCGAGGATGATGCACGCAGTAGACGCCCCAAAGAGGCTGTAACCGATAAAAAGGGAAAAATCATCAACAGCGACTATTATATAGCGTCTGAAGGACGAAATCCTGGAAAAAAGTGCTGTTTCATCAAGACAATGCACCGTGAATTGTGCTTCGAATTGCTTTCGCATCCACCGTATTATCCACATCTGTCCCCCAGTGACTTTTTCCGGTTCTCAGACCTCAACAATTTTTTTTTATGTTAGCCTACAAAATTTTCAGCCAAATTGTTATTTTTAAGTATTCTTTCAATTTTGCTTTTTTGTTTTAATTTTTAAAATTTCGTTTTGGAATATCCAATGAGAACATGTTAAAAGTCTGGCTAAGAAGGGAATTAGTACGCCCTTAATCATCCATCCCAACCGCTGGAAGCATACATTTTTCCAGGTACGGGTAAAAAGTAGAAAAATGTCGCAATAAGTGCCCTGAACAAAAACCTTCGGGTAGAAATCTAGGGTATGGACTTACAATTTACCATGAACTAGATTGAGTTGTATGTCGTCCTGCATCATAACCAATTAGATCTTTTTGCAATGGGTTTATTCACTAGAAATGTATTTTTAGAATTCTTATCTGAAATTCTAAGTATATACGAACATACATGAGCATTCATGGGCTTGTATATGATCATAAATGGGCATACATGACTAAAAACGTAAATTCATAGTTAAATCCGAAGGCATATGGTCGTATATGATCATGTATGACCATAAATCAACAGATATTAGCATATATGACCATATATGTCCATATACTTCCAAATTTCGGATCCGAAGATATATGGTCCTATATGAGATCGTGTATGATTATAATTTACGTATAATCATATGTGTCCACATATTTATATTTCGATGTTTAAATGGGTTTCCAAATCCTGATTAAAATTCAGTTTCAAAGGCTAAAATAAAGCCCCTTTAAAGGCCTGGAAATCTAAAACTCAAAATTGATATATCCACTAAAGATTAAACAATTTTTTTTAAGAGAACATCCTTAAAAAAATTAGTTACATTTTATTCTTAATACACCAAAAAAATTAACTATAATTAAGAAAAATTAACTTATATGTAGGAAAAATTGAAATGAAAACGACGATAAAGACATTTTTACCAATATTTAGTAAAATTTTCCTTAAAATTAAGAAACAAATTTTACTTAAAATTTGTTCAAAATTTCTAAATTATAGAAAAATTTTACTATTGCGAACTATTTTTATTAGAAAACAGTAAAAATTCGTCTTAATTAGTTCATACATCATATAAAATTTTACTGTTAGTTAGGAAATGTTTTCTTGGTTTTAGGAAAAATTTTATTTTATTTAAGTTCATTAGATATTTTTTTTGCTTAAAACGAGGACTTAACTCTCTAAAAGTGAGAAAATATTTTCTAACAATAAGTTGAATAGCACTTCTTTTAGGTGAAAATATGAAACTGTTTCTATGTTAAGTATTTTCTATGATACGTATTTTTTTGTAAGTTTTTTCCCACTTTCGAAGAACTTCTTCTTTGTGAGGAAACTGCTTTTAGCAAACTTTTTGCTTTACATGTTTATCTTTATATTAAATTTAATTATACTAAACTTATGTATTTAAAATGTAAATTAAATTTCATTAGCAAAACGGGAAAACAAATTAAAAAAATGTACTGCAGGATATCCTGAAAAGTAATAAATTGTGACAAAGTCAGAACCTTTTCGTAGTTAATTAATGGTTCTGCTTGAGAGAACTACAAAAAGGAACGCCTTACGTGACACACGGCATCTATAGCTAAGGAAAACTGGGGGTCCTTTGTCTTCTTAAATTAACTAGTTTAAGGAAATTGTTGCAAAAATACAAAATGTCACAGTTACATTTATTGTTTTTATTAGCAAATGGGAAAATGTCATAAGTTTATTTCTGGTATTTTTAGCTTAAACTTTATTTGACATGTACAAATTTTAACTTTTCCTTTTATAAAATATATACATAGTTTAATATAAAGTTTATTAGGCTCAACGTCAATTATAGGAAAGCCATTATGACGTAATGTATAAAATGTGATTGCGATATTTTGACTGTTAAGATTAGAGATGGGTACGTGAGCGATTTTGACTCACGAACCAAAAATTGTAATCATATACGATTATTCTTTTGATGGATACTTTAATAATATTTTTTCTTGAGAATTAGGAAAATTAACTCGTTTGTTTAGAAATTATTTTTATTTTATTTGTTTTTTTTTTTTTTTTTTTAAAATGTTGAAAATAAGTTAAACGTGTTCCAAGAAAAACAAAATTTTTTCTCTATTTAAGAAAAATTTACTAAAGTTTTTTTTTTAATATATCTGAAGAAATTTTTAGGAAAAAATGCTATACCTAAGGTTATTATTTCTCAATAATTACAAAAATTATTTTGCTTGAAAATTTTCCCTAGAAATAGTTCGTTAGTTTCTAAAACCTAATTAATTTTACATAACATTTTACATTTTGTTTTTAATAGCTTGAACTAATTTTTAGAAAGCAATTCTTAAAAATTAGAAAGTGGTAGGCTTAAAAACGGAATTTAAAAATGGCTTTCTAAAATTTAGTCAATTTTACTACTCACAAAAAAAAAAAAAATGACCACACGTCAAGTTCTAATACTTTCTTATTTTAAGTTAAACATTTTTGAACTAAATGGGACTAATTGTGTTCTAACTTTTTTCTGAACTAAACTTGGATTTATTATATTCTAGTATACAATTTTCTTAATACTAAGATTTTTTTCTTAAAAATTGATAAAGTTTTACTTAATAAAGTTGTTTTATTTCCTAGAATCAAGAAAAATTACTTAGGAAAAATATGAACTATTTCTGAGTATATAAACTTTTTCGTTTTTACCCTAAGATCGGAATTTTTATTCATTTTAAGAAAATTTTTCTAAGTTTAAATAACTTAAACTGACTTAAATTAAAGGAAATTTTGGATTAATTTTCAGTTCAAGTCTTCTTTTTGAGTGATGTGCTCTGACCAGTTACGAAGTATCTGACATTTAAACTATCATATAAAAATTCATTGTCGAAAAATATCAGCATTATTAGCAAATAAATAAAATTAAAAACAACAAAGATACAAAACTACACTAAACTCTCATGTAACGCGATTACCTTCTAACAAGTGTTCTCTACTAGAATTTTTGACACGACTTTTTTACAGTTTTAGAGATAAAAATTCAAATGTACAACAATGCGGTGTTTTTGTTGTGCGTAAAAACAAAAAACGATTCAGTTGGTGTATGTAATTATTAAAACCATTCAAAATATTTTCTATATACACTATTGAGTGAAGTGCTCTGTGAAATGAAAATCGGTGTTCATAAATAATTTCGAGATTTTTTTTTTTTTTTGAAACATATGGAATTTGACATTCATATAAATAATAATAAAATATTCATTATTGGTTGTAACAACTATAAAGGCCCAACTATTAAGCTCTTAAGTGGCTTAAGCTTTGTTCAAAAGTCAACAAAAGTTGACATAAGTTTGCTTCAAATAAAACGATACTCATATTTCACTTGAGTGAATTAGTAATTAAATATTTTTTTAAAAAAAATTCTTAAATTTTATTGTGTCTTGTTTTATTTATTAATTGCTATTTTTTATCTGTATAATTTTTGTTGAAATTAACTGAATTAACAGAGATGTAACTTTTCAAAAGTTAACTTAAGCTAATTATGGATGCTTCAATGTATTTGTATGGTATCGCTCTTTTCCCTAATTCAACTTGGCTTCTATTTGGGCCTTTAGCTGTACTTAATTAAAAAAAATCTCTTTGCTGAATTTTAAGTTCGAGGGATAATCGTAAAACGTGACCTAAGGGTAACCTGTTAGTCACGGAGCAAATATAAAAAATTTCTTTGGCAAGTAGAGACTCTTAAACTGTTTTTGTTATAATTATAATTATATATGCCAGAGACAGTGGCGTGCCAAAATAAAATTTTTTTTAACTATGTTTAGTATACATATACACAATATAGCTTGTATTTTTTTTCTTTGCAAGACCAATTGATTTTTTTTCAAATCCAATTGGGTTTTACCAGATTTTGATGAAATCTGTGCAGAAATAAAAAAAAAATTTGCTTTGAAATTAGGGAAATTTTCTCAACATTCTCTGAGTTACCGAACCTTGTAAGATGTACAAAATATTTTTTGGCGGCTTCTTTCGATAAAATTTCTATACCTATACTTTCTCTTTTATTAATTATTATCACACTCGTAATATTATTTGGGTTAAAACAACCAAATATACACTAGATCCTACAGGACATAAGTGGAATAATTTAATTTGTATATTTTCTTTTAAAACAAAAAAAAACGTGATTCCAATTGTATTACTTTTTTTTAATTATTTTTATATCAAAACATTTATATTTAAATTAATTTAAAATATTTAATAAACAACACTTACAGGTTGTTTGAAAAGTTCCTGCGCTCACCAAGAGATGGCACTGCTATGTTCAAACTTTTTTTTTCTCAAGATGGTATAACTGTCCTGAGAACACATGCAAAGTTGCAAGTCATTCTGTCAATTCTTTCTTTGTTGACAAGCCATTTGAAGTTGACGTGTCATTGATTTTTTTTAACATGGAAAAAATTGAATATCGTGCAGTCATTAGATTCTTTGTTTTGAAGGGTTTAAAAGCAAAGGAAATTTATGAACAATTGTTAGAAGTGTATAAGGAGTCAAGGCTGGTCGTACCAGCCTTGAAGACGATCCACGCGAAGGACGACCAAAAACAGCAACCACAGCAGAAATTATTGAGCAGGTACATAATATGGTTAGTGAAGATCCAAGTTTGACTAAGCGTGAAATTGCTAATGCTATAGGCATCTCAGACGAATGATTACTCCATATTTTACATGAAGAATTACGTATGAAAAAACTGTTTGGAAAGTTAGTGCCGCACACATTAACAATTCAACAAAAACTGGATCGAAAACAAATTTCTCAGCGTAATTTGGAGCGTTGTAAGCCGAATAAGACCGACTTCTTGCGTCGTTTTATAACTATGGATGAGACTTGGAACTACCACCATGATCCTAAATTGAAACAAGAACGCTTACAGTGGTTGTTCAGCTCCAAAGCAGGTGAAGTCACAACGATCAGCAAAGAAGGTTATGGCATCAGTTTTTTGGGATGCAAAAGGAATTTTGTTGATTGATTATCTTCAAAAAGGTAAAACAATCAACTCTGAATATTATTGCAACCTTTTGGATCAGCTGGATAAAAAAATTCGTGAGAAAAGACCTGGTTTAAAGAAGAAAAAAATAATTTTTCATCAAGACAATGCACCTGCTCACAAAAGTGTTTTGACGATGGCTAAATTCAAAGAATTAAAGTACGAATTGCTTGAACATCCACCGTATTCACCAGGTTTGGCTCCCAGTGACATTATCTCTTCAGAAATTTCAAACACGTTTTAACCAACCTGTATATAAGCTTACAAAGTTGTTGTAGTAGTAAGATTTTACAAAAATGCTGCCAAGTCTTGGCAATTCTTGACTTTTCTCTTTTAAATGTAAACAAAAATATTTGTCATAAAAATATTTAAAATTATTCAATTTGTAATTTGATAAAATATTAAAAACAACAAAAGCTAACAAATAAATTATGTGTTTGAAAGTAAATGTAGAGCAGGGCAAATAATATAATTGCTCTATTTCGCGTTCCCGCGCAGTCCATATATGAAAACAAGCAGTTATAGATATAGGTATATAAAAATAAAGATTTTTTATAAAAAAATAGACAAACTTAACCAAAAATGCCAATTGAAATAAAAAAAAAATCAAAATAAAAGAACACAATTTAAATTCAACAAATTACAAATAAAATTCAAAAATTTGCAATCGATACTTAAAAAGATCAATTCAAATTAAAAAAAAAGATTAAACGCGATTGAAAAAATTATTGAAATTCAACAAATATTTATTTTATTTAGTTTCATGTTTTTGAATTGATGCTTTATAAATTACACTTGAAGTCATTCCAAAAGTTTTTCAAGCAATCTAATCGTTTTTGAAATGGTCTTTGAATTTGAGTAAAAATTTGCACGTGACTATTCGACGTTCCCATAATATCTGTGCTGTTTTTTATTTTTAAAAATTCGATGTAGTTCACGGTGGCGTTAGGCAAAATAGCCCCAAGCCCCATTTTTTGGCGCATCATTTCATAATGAAAATTAACCCGTAAATTAAGTTCGGGACATATTTTTGTTTATTAGATTGAGGCTTTTATTCATTATGCAAATTAACACCAATTTGAAGAAATAAAAAATGTCCCCAAAATATGCAATGTAAAGAAATGTTGCTTATGCACAGCATTATACGCATTTATATTGCATGGAATCAATAGCAGCCGAATTTAAATGAAATATTTTAAAGAATTATAATAAAAATCATTTTATATAAATCAAAAAATTCAAATTCAAAATTGTTCAAGCATTGACTTAATTTTTGTTCTCCGTCCATGAGTGTGTCCTCCCAACTTGTTTTTATAAAATTGCTGGTAACAATGGAAGAGCCATCAATTTCCAATATGCGGTTTTTGCAGCATCCCTATAAAATTTTAGAGCGAATGGTTTTCTATGACATTGCGTCTTAGAGCTTGGCAATTTTGAAACTTCTTAAGAGTTATATGTGTTCGCTTGCGGCGCCAGCTTCTA
Source organism: Eustalomyia histrio (assembly GCA_949748255.1). Taxonomy (NCBI): domain Eukaryota; kingdom Metazoa; phylum Arthropoda; class Insecta; order Diptera; family Anthomyiidae; genus Eustalomyia; species Eustalomyia histrio. The sequence continues at coordinate 37,647,380 of OX456527.1, forward strand.
CAATTATTAATATACCAAAAACAAAATGAAAATATTTTAACAAAAATCGAGCGATTTTTGGTAAAAATTTACGGCAGACAAATAGATTTTTCGGTCACGATAAGTGCACGCAAAGAAAAAACATGGTTGGGGCAATCATATTCGAAGAGCATTATATATTTTTGGGTTTATGGTTGTGCCAACCATAATCGTAGTATAACATGGTTATCATATTATGATAATGAAATAACCATATTTTATTATGATTCAAAAATTACCATAAATAAACACGTTATAATGAATTTATCATAATATGATCGCACGTAATCATAGTATTCTCAAAATGTTATTATATTATGGTCCCTCATAATTATATTATGATTCCTGGATTATTATTATATGATCCATAATCTAAGAAAAATTCTTAAAGGAAAAGTTCTTAGGAACTATAAAAAAGCTCTTTAAATTTAAGAATATTTCCTTTAGAAATGTTTTTTCTAAACAAAAGATTGTTAAGGAAAAAATCGCAGATTCTTAGAACTTTTCTTTCAAGGAAACTTTGATTCTATGGACTTTTTTGTGAAAAATACTTAAAACTTTTTTTTTAATTCCAATGACTTTTTTAATAAAAAAAATCTTAGACATGATTTTTTTTAGAAAGTCTTTAGAAATTATTCTTTAAGAAAAAGTCTTTGGAATCTAAGAATATTTCTAGTAGAAAAAGTCCTTCGAATCTAAATATTTTCTTCAGAATCTATGAATTTTTCTTTCAAAGAAAGGCCTTAGAATCTAAGCTTGTTTGGAATATATGAACTTTTATCTAAAAAACTGTTTGGAGAATCTGAGTATTTTATTTTAAGGAAAAGTCCATAGAATCTAAAAATGTTTTTATAAGATAAATTTATTAACATCTATTACATTTTCGTAGAAAAAAAAATCATGGGTTCTACAGACTTTTTATTATAAAAAAATATTTAATTAATATTTTGAGAACTTTTTACAAAACATGAATTAATAAACATATTAAAAATAAATATAATTTTTTTATTGAAAGGAATTGAAAAATATAAAATCTTTTAACAGAATCTTTTTGACAATGAATTTATTAGTGTAGATAATATTATATGTATACGGAATTTTCGAAAAACTCCTTTAAAAATATCTTCTAAAGCTAAAAAAAGTAACTGGATCTTAATGGGTCAATTTATTAATAATTTTAATGCCACATGAAAGTAATTTTCTACCCATCTGATATTTGTCCAGATTTAGTAAACAATATATGATTATTTTTTTAAACATTTTGTAGCAAAAACATATTGACTGAACTGATAAAATTTTGGTTTTTATAAAAACAAGACAATATTATAACTGTAAATGTTAAAGTCATGTTTTATTTGATGTATAATTATTTATTGATTGTTGCCAGCATTTTATCGTTGCATAATTATCATGTTTTTTTCATAGTCAGAATTTATGTTACCACAGTATGGTTACAGCCAATCATCTTATAAAATAGAAGGTGACAATCATAAAATAGTAAAATATTTACTAAATAATAATGGTAGCGATCATGTTGATGATTAGAAAACCAATAACTTGGTTGTGACAACCATACCCGATTGCAGCAAGGAGAATATAGTAGCAGTGATCTTATTGCAACAATGTTTTTTCTCTGAGTGTGGTAAAGAATTTATAATATATTGCACCAAGCCTAAGCTTTGACGTATCGTCAAAAGAATTTTGTAGCATAATAGATTTTTATCAAAATGATCTAAAAGTTTAGAGAAGCTTTACAACACAAAACACAATCAATACATATTAAACGTATACATTAGATCTCTGTAAATGTAAAAAATAAGTTTTAAATAAAAATTGTTTATAAATTTAAAAGCTGTAAATTTTTGTTTAAATGCTTCAAAAAGGTCAAAAAATTTAGGATCAGAAATTTCCAGCTTTAAAAAAAAAAAATTTGAGAAAATATATTTGGGCCCCCCCCCCAGCAAAATTCTGGGCACGCCACTGGCCAGAGCATAAAAATATTTTCGAAGACTTTTTTCTTTCGAAAAATTGCACGTAGAACAAAAATAATTTAAAAGCAGAAAATTGAGTAAATTATATTTTTTATCGATAGAATAAAATTAATTTAATATAAAATTAATATCTGAAGATGTCTTTTTAGCAGTCTTGGGCCTTAGAGGGAATTATTAACCCCTAAAATGGTTAATAATTTTGTGCAATGGTGTAAATTTTATATTAAGAATATTATGTAGTATGAAGAAATGACAGTTAACATAAATATTAATTAAGACAATAATTAAACAATTTACAAAAACCTGAAAAACATATACAAACACATACAAAATATATAATACACACACGCACACACAATAAACATATAAAAGACACTTTAGTATATATGTACAGACAAAACCCATAATACCTCAAAAATAGATAAATGTTTATTAAAATGTGGTTATAATTAGGAATAATCAATTCATTTATTATTTTTGTGGTATAATTGATTTATCGAAACAATTAAAACAGAACAAACATCTGAATAAATATGCACATAAATAACATACCTAATGTGGTTTGTAGATGATTTGTTGTTGCTGCTGCTGCTGTTGCTGCCGCTGCCACTGCCGCTGGTGAAGTTGTTGTATTATGATGAGTAGTAATTAAATGATTGGAATTGAAAATATTTGAACCACTTAAACTATTACTATGATTACTATTGTTACTTGAAGAACCACCACTGCCAAAACTGCCAGTTGTGTTGACACTACTTATTGTTGATGCTGTTGTTGTGCTGCCGTTAATTAAATGATTCAATTGTTGTAGTTGTTGTTGTTCAGTGGTTAATAAGCCACCAACGCCACTACAACGTTGGCTACTACCAATTTGCTGTTGAGTCATATGTGGTGTAACTAATGTGGTCTCTATGCCACCACTACCACTACTACTACTACTGCTGCTCCCCTTTGTTGCTGTTACTACAGATGTAGTTGTTGTAAATTTAAAACTTGAACAATGTTGTTGCTGCTGTGGTTGTTGTTGTTGTTGTTGATTATCTATAGTCATTGGTGAGGTAAGCGTATGATTACTACCATTTGAACTAAGAGGAGATATTAAAGTATCACCTAAAACACCACTACCACCACCACTTCCACTAGTGGAAGTTAAATCATTTTGTTGTTGTTTCTGTTTACTTAAATTTGATGCTGCTGTTGAGGGTGATTGTAAATTATTTGTTATTGTTGTTGCTACTGTTTTCGGACTAATATTGCCTGTAGTCGCTACGGTTGCTGTATCCAGGGATAATATGGTTTTCAATGGTTTATTATTGTTGACAGTTTTATCATTCAATATCGAAGAATCTAATGATTTGTTATTTTTCTGCAAAATTGAGTAATTGTGTAAAGTGGAAAAAAGAAACATTTATTAAAATAACAATTGAAAATAATGTATTAAAGTGTTGGTGAAAAAAAAAAAACATGGAAAAACTAATATGAACATTGAAGAGTTCTAAAAAATTATAAATTTTAAAACTTTGTTAAAGCCAAATTTACACTACAACCAAAAATCAGTAGTTTTTAAAAACTTTTAAATTTTGATTCCAAATTTGCATGAAATTTGATAAGTAAAAATACAAGTACCCAGGTAGAAATTGCCCACGCTAAATAGGACACATTTCTCAATGATATTCAATGACTTCGACACCCTTTTTATAGTAAGAACTTTAAAGCTCCTTAAAATATCTATCTATCTATCTTGTTAAAATAGACATCAACCGCAAATATTTTCTTAACGAGCCATTTTTTTTTTATGTTTGGAAATAGAAAATAATCCGAGGGAGCTAACTTTGATCTAGTATTATTATTTTAGAATTTGCAACGATTTTTGCTTTTTGAAAATTGCAAAACAGACACTAAACCGCTGAATTCCGCTTACTACATAGTCTGATTACACGCTTATGCTTAATTTCCAAAAAAAAATTCTGTTAACTGCACGCGGAGAAAAAACATAATTGCAACATGATCCCTGATACTATATTATGCTTTCTGCATTCGGGTATGGTTGTCATAATCAAGTTATTGGCTTATAAATAGGTTCTCACCCTCAACATAGTGGCTATCATCATTATTATAGTAAATAATTTATTATTTCATGATTGCTACTTTCTACTTTATAATATGATTGACTGTAACCATACTGTGGTAACTAAAAATTTTGAATATAAAAAAAAAAAATATTATAATAATTGTGTATTAAAATAATTATAAATCAAATAAAACATGACTTTGACATTTACTGTCCTAATACTGTCTTGTTTTCATTGAAAAAAAAAATTTTTAAAATTCAGTCACCCATGTAAAAATTATAATATAGAATCATTTTCACCTGGGGGTTTTATTTTTGAAAATGCCGTATACCATTATATTATAATTTAGATTAATCAATTCATTTTCGAAAAAACTTGTGGAAAAAATACTCACAGAATAATTTTTCATAAAATAATTTTTTATAGAAATTTTTCGGATAGAAATATTTTTGGATTCTATGGAATTTTCTTAAAGTAAAATTATCAGATTATGCCAACTCTTTCTTATATAACTATTTATATGTTCTTAAAAAAACTAAGATTCTAAGATCTTTCTTTGCATAATTGAAGCGGAGCCGCGAATAACGTTTTAAGCGACCGTTAGAATAACTCTCTTTTATGACTTAAAAATTAAATTAGGCAAAATTATGCAAGATTTCGTTATCAAAATGCATTCTAAAGAAGTCAGTCAGTGGGATATACCTATAAGTTCTAAAATGTTTTTTTTCGATTTCTCAACAATTTCAATTTTGTCGCTTATAACGTTATTCGCGGCTCTGCTTCAATTAATTCTGAGATTTTGAGTACATTTCATCATGAAAAATACTTAAATTCTAAGGACTTTTTCTAGTAGAAATACTCTTAGATTCTTAGGACTTTTTCTAAGTGAAAAATTCTGAGACTTTAAGGACTATCAAAAGAAATATTAAAAAATTCTTAATTTTCGTAATTTTTCTATTAGAAAAAGTTTATAGAGTTTCTGTTTTTTTTTATTAAAAAAAAGTTCTTAGAATTTCAAAATTCTTTTCAATTATTTTTCTTTCAAAAAAGTCCATAGAAACAAAGTAGTTATCTTCAAAAAGTCTTTAATATCAATTTTTTTCTTTTGGAAAAACATTTCTTAAACATATATTTTTAAATTTAAAAAAACATTTTCATAGTTTCGAATCATAATATAACTGTAGGGAATAAATTATAGTTATTTTATTATAATATGATAACTATGTTATAGTACGACTATGGTTGGTACAATCATAATCTCAAATATATATAATGCTCTTCGAATATGATTGGCCCAACCATGTTTTTATCTCGGCGTGTGTTTTATGAGTTAGAGGCATAAAACACACACAGGACGGTGTCCTGTGAGTCCTCGAACAAAAATAGTAACTTATTTTGCAAGTACCGACTTTTAACTTTATTTGTTATTATCCATAATGTATGCCAGAGCATAAATATATTTTTTGGTAATTTTGTAAATGTTTTTTTTTCTGTTTAAAAAAGTATTTTATTTTTATTTACGCAATTTTGACTTTACATCCTTCTCGCTTAAGAATCGGAAAATAAAAATTGTAAATTATTTGTTCTATCGATATCAAATAATTGCTTTAATACAAGATTTTTTTTTTTTTAGCCAGAAACTATTTAATATCTGACAACCGCTTTCTGGCGGTCTTGGACATTAGATGGTTAGGTGGAGTACACATATGCAATAAATTTGATAAATATTTTTAGAATCAAGTTATCAAGACATTTTGTTTATGAATTTTTTGTTCGGATTCGTTGATATTCAAAAATTTTATTTATATTTAAATTAATATTTTATTAAAAAAAAAATACTAAAATGGATTTTAAATAAAAAAATAAAAATTTTTATAACCATCACACCATTTTTTAATGTTTTTATGGTACTGGCTACCCAGCAAAATGACAGCTGAGGAAGAAATAGTTAAACACTACATCTAGTGAACCCGAAGTTGTGAAAATTTCTGTGAATCGTTAATGATTTTAACATTGGCGTGTCATTGGGAGGAAGTAGTTTGTTTCGGTGCTATGAAAAATCGATGAGCAGATGGACTTTTTTTTATTAGTTTTCGAAACTTGTTAAATATAGGGACTACAAAATAAATATAGGGAGTTGTTTTTTTTAAGTTGAAAATGTGATTTTGAACACGCCAATAATTATTATTCCGACCAGGACAAAGTGAATATCACTGGTATGCAAAATATGTTTTCAATAAGGCATTTAAAGACTGCAGGAATTAACTATTTATGGAACAACTAAATAATTGTTTTTTTTTTACTAGTAGGGGTTAATATCAACATTTTAGAAGTTGTTTAAAATAACTTCTTACAAATCGAAAAATTTGCACTAATAACTTCTTTGGATGTTCTGAAAAAGAGATTCGTAAAGAATAACTTCCATTTTATTTTGCTGGGTATATAATGAATTATATTATTTAATAATATTATGATTCGAAACAATAATAAAAATTCTTTAAATTTCAGAATATTTTTCCAAGAAATATTTTTCCTAAAGAAAAAATTTAATATTAAGGACTGTTTCAAGATAACTTCTTTGATTTTATGGATTTAAAAAAAAAAAGAATTCTTCAAAAAATTTTTTTAAATTCTAAGCACTGTTTTAATAAAAAAAAAAATTTACTAAAAGAAAAAATTCTAGATTCTAAGAACATTTTTATAATTTTTTTAGATAGTATTTGGAGAGTTAGTATTTTTTCCTTAAAATCTAAAAATTCTGTATTTTAAGAAAGGCCTTAGAATCTAAGTTTTTTTTAGAATATATGAAGAAGAAACAATTTGCAGAATCTGATTTTTTATAAACTATTCGTCTATAGAATCTAAAAATGTTGCTATCAGAAAATTTCTTAAAATCTAGTATTTGATATAAGAAACCATTTCGTACAAAAAAATTGCGGGGTTCTTCAGACTTTTTGTTATTAAAAATTATTTAATCAATATTTTGTGTACTTCTTCGAAGAAAGTCATTATATTAGCAGAAATAAAATAAACATATTTATTTACACAAATTTATTATTGTTTTTATTGAAAAGTATTAAAAAAATAAAATCCTTCTAATCTTTTTGACAATGAATTGATTAGTGTAAATTATAATGTTTTATGTATAAGTCATCATCATATAACAGGTCAATTGAGAAGTCCCCGCCCTGACACATAGCTGGCGCTACTAGACTTAAATCGATATGATTTCTAGTTAGCCCTAACCTTCAAAAGACACGTGTATAAATTTGTCGGATCATTAGTTTATGAATTAAATCATTTTGAGTGAACCAACTTTTGTTATTGTGAAAAAAAAAATGGATAAAAAGGAATTTCGCGTGTTGATAAAATATAGCTTTTTGAAGGGAAAAAATACAGTTGAAGCAAAAACTTGGCTTGATGACGTGTTTCCGGACACTGCCCCAGGAAAATCAACCATCAAGGATTGGTATGCTAAGTTTAGACGTAGTGAAATGAGCACCGAAGACGGTGAAGCAGTGGACGCCCAAAAGAGGTTGTTACGGACGAAAACTTCAAAAAAATCCACAAAATGATTTCGAATGACCGCAAATTGAAATTAAATGAAATAGCAGGTACTCTAAAGATATTGACTGAACGTGTACATCATATCATTCACGAATATTTGGATATGAGAAAGCTTTGTGCAAAGTGGGTGCCGCGCGAGCTCACTTTTGACCAAAAACAACGACGAGTTGATGATTCGGTGCAGTGTTTGGAGATGTTAAAGTGTAATAAACCCGAGTTTTTGCGTCGATATGTGACAATAGATGAAACATGGCTCCATCATTTCACTCCGAAGTGCAATCGACAGTCATCCGAGTGGACTGCACGTGATGAACCAACTCCAAAGCGTGGAAAGACGCAACAGTCGGCTGGCAAGATTATGACGTCTGTATATTGGGATGCGCATGGAATAATTTTCATTGACTAACTTGAAAAAGGAAAGACCATCAACAGCGACTATTACATAGCGTTGTTGGACCGTATGAAGGACGAAATCTCCGGATATAGGCCGCATTTGAAGAAAAAGAAAGTGCTGTTTCACCAAGACAATGCACCGTGTCACAAGTCAGTGAAAACGATGGCAAAAATCCATGAAATGGGCTTCGAATTGCTCCCGCATCCACCGTGTTCTCCCGATCTGGCCCCCGCCGACTATTTCCTGTTCTCAGATCTCAAAAGAATGCTCGCTGGGAAGAAATTTTCGTCGAATGAAGAGGTTATCGCCGAAACTGAGGCCTATTTTGAAGCAATGGACAAATCGTACTACAAAAATGGTATCGAAAAGTTGGTGGATCGCTATAATCAGTGTGAATAAAAAAAACGAAGTTTGCCAAAAAAATGTGTTTTATTATGGTAGGCCGGGGACTTTTTAATTGACCTGTTATTATGATTTTTGCATAAAACAAGACAGTATTATGACTATAAATGTCAGTCATGTTTTATTTGATTTATAATTTTATAATTTATTCATATATATATTATTGTCAGCAATTTATATTTTCATAATTATCATATTTTTTCATAGTCAGAATTTTTGTTACCACAGTATGGTTACAACCAGTCATGTTATAAAATAAAATATTTACTATAAAAATGATGGTAGTGACCATATTGATGGTAAAAACTTATTTATAAACCAATAACTTGATTGTGACAACCATACCCCAAAGTTAGCAAGTATATTTTAGTACTCAGCCAAAACATTTAGTGACATATCAGTACTTTTTACATTAATTTGTAATGAGGACTCCTTACATTCGGCATTATTTTTAAAGTAAAAATAATGTTTTACTTATAATATGTTACTTGGTTAATTATTTTGAATTAAAAAATAATAAGTAACCTGTAATGGCTTAACTTTTCCACTATTTTATTATAATTAATAATGAGTCATTGTTAATAGTTTAAGTAATTTTATTTATTTTTGTGCATTTTATTAATTTATAAATTAAAATAGTTTAATAAAAGAAATTAACATGTAAGTGAACAGAAAAAAGCCTGTTTTTGTTATGACATATATTTTACAATTAATTTTGGTACTCAGATCACAAATATGACGAAAATTTCAAAATAATTTGGGGCAAAACCCGAGTTTTAACTGTAGTTCCGAAATACCTTTTTTTATTCTTATGAAATTTTTCAAAATTTTATAGAGATAGAAAATTTTAGAGACTAAATATGGAATCAGTTGAAAAATTTATAAAAATCAAATCAAATCAAATAAAAATTAATTAAATTTCAATGTGAACAAAAAATTTTTAAAACTGAGCAAAAACTTCTTCTTTATGACATTTGACAACCTATGGGACACATATGTCCCAGATTGTATTAGTATCCTGTAGCAAATGTAGTGAAACAATTTCAAATATCTCGATGTTTATAAAAATTAAAGGAATGGACCATGTCCTACAAAAATTTGCATCCTCTCTGTTGTCCAATAGGATTCGAGAAAATTTGTTCCAAAAATTATGGAAAAATATATATTTTTTTTTATGAATTTGTGGTGGTCAATAGGATGGCTCTGAGAACATTTTCATCCAAATTGCTTGTATTGTGTGAAAGCAACATACTCTGTCGACACAGGCCACATATAGGAAAATCGGTTAAGAAATGGGCCAAATATGACAAAAACTAAAAATGGAACATTTATCAAACATTGGCCGTCAAAGGGATAATTTATATATTTCCAAAAAAGAAAAGCGACTTAGAAATTGGGACTCACAACACTTCATCGCTTTCTTGTCGCTTACTCAAAGTTAAATTATAATTGGTTACCAGGAGTTAAAAAATAATGTGTTTTTTTATTTATTTATTTTATTTATTAATCATATAATTACAAATTATATGTTAATACCCTAACCGAGCACTAGCAACAAAGGCCTTCGGCTCGTTGTAGCGAAAACAGACCATAGCCTCTGGTGGGAATTGAACCCACGACCCCCGCACTGATAAGCTAGCACGCTACCAACTAGGCTACCGGGGCTAAGTCAATTTCTTAGGGAAAATTAAATAATAATTGGTTATAAGTAAGAAATAAAATCTAACACATTGCCAGTACATGTACTACCATCTTTAACACCGTACCAGAAGTGCACCCTTCGTATATTCCTACCTGGGTAGCTTTCGAAAAATCCTAATTTTGGTTAAGTGTAAATGTAGTATAAAGAAGATTAGGAAAAATTTTGTATAATAAAGTTCTTTTTTTTTTAAAGAATTTGTAAGTGAATTCTAAAGGTTGTGTTTAAAGGTAAGATTATCTACAGGGTTTTAATTATGATGGATGAATTTTTGATTTTACATTACAGCTAATATGATTTCCTTATTATTAGAGTAGCTAGAAAATATTTCTGAGTGTTCGGCATCCGCTTCAATTTATTTTTCTGGATAAATATTTTTCTACTTAAAATTACATTGCGTGTGTTTAAAATAGAAAAATTTAAAATTAGTGTAAATTTACCAACTTTGTGCATAAAAATATTTATATATTGTGTTTAGTATTTGTGTTTTCAATCCGGTTGATCGATTAACCGATTCTTCGATTAATCGCCTCTATTTCGGTGAATAACACAGTGCAGCATTTTTAAGGTCATCGTGTGGTTCCTCCTTCATACCCGTTTTTTTTTTTGAAGTATATATCGAAACTAAAAAAAACCTGCAAAAGACTTGGCCAGATTACATCGAATTTTTTTTTATGGACACCCTAAGTTTTTGTACCCAAACACGATTTTTTTAAAAAAGGAAAATTTTTATGGAATCCATATATCAAAAACCGTTCGGAATTTTGTTTTTATGTCTTTGGCAAAGTTGTAGATCCAAACCAAAGCAAAAAAATTCTCATATGGACCGACCCAAAAAAAATGCATCCACTGCATCAAAATTGCAAAAAATTGGGGGAAAAAAAATGCTATTTTTTCATGATAATATGAAAATATATATATATTTTTAAGGTCATCGTGTGGTTCCTCCTTCATACCCGTTTTTTTTTGAAGTATATATCGAAACTAAAAAAAACCTGCAAAGGACTTGGCCAGATTACATCGAATTTTTTTTTATGGACACCCTAAGTTTTTGTACCCAAACACGATTTTTTTAAAAAAGGAAAATTTTTATGGAATCCATATATCATAAACCGTTCGGAATTTTGTTTTTAAGTCTTTGGCAAAGTTGTAGATCCAAACCAAAGCAAAAACATTCTCATATGGACCGACCCAAAAAAATTGCATCCACTGCATCAAAATTGCAAAAAATTGGGAAAAAAAAATGCTATTTTTTCATGATAATATGGAAATATATATATAATAAATATAATAAATATATTCATTTTTTCAAAAACATATCAGCATTACAACAATAAAATGTTTAAATAGTAAATTTGAAAACAAGTAACAACAAAAACGGCATTAACCTATATAGTCTTTCTTTGTCGAAACGACAAACATTGGCTATGCAAAATAAGTGTGAGCAAAAAGATGTGCTTTCTACGGTTAAGGAATGTTCGTATTAAGATGACATGTACTAGAGAGTTGTTTATATTGTTGTTAGATATAATTTAGCTGAAGAAAGATTTCTTAAATTCCCAGTATTTAAGCCATTTCAGGACAAAATCATGAAAAAATCATAAAAAAATAGCATTTTTTCCCAATTTTTTGCAATTTTGATGCAGTGGATGCAATCTTTTTGGGTCGGTCCATGTGAGAATTTTTTTGCTTTGGTTTGGATCTACAACTTTGCCAAAGACATAAAAACAAAATTCCGAACGGTTTATGATATATGGATTCCATAAAAATTTTCCTTTTTTAAAAAAATCATGTTTGGGTGCAAAAACTTAGGGTGTCCATAAAAAAAATTTCGATGTAATCTGGCCAAGTCCGTTGCGGATTTTTTTTTAGTTTCGATATACACTTCAAAAAAAACCGGGTACGAAAGAGGAACCAATTTATGTGTTGCACTGTGTAATTATTCGACTCAAATAATCGGTAATTTTTTCTTAAATTCAGCGATTTTCGGGCCTGGGATGCCTTTTAAAAAGCTTATGTCTATCAATTAAATTATACTGTTTTTTTTTTTGAATTGTCTCAAATAGGAGATTTTTCCTAACCAGCAAGTCACCCAGCCCAGTACCCACCGATTCACCCAGCGGATAAACCTAATTCATGTACGCTTAATACAGTTGTTCCAGAAATTTTTCTGGTTTAGCTTTTTTTATTGTACTATAGACAAACACTAAGAGTATGTCCCCTGTATTGGGTTGTAATTAGGAAAATAGGAAAGAGGGTGTAGTGCTTGTGGATATTTAACTTAAATTTCTCTATACTTTTCAGTCCTCATGTACAGCCTGCTGGACATTTATCAAACGTCTGCAGACGTGTTTAAAAAAATAAATTTTCATCTTATGACTATTTGAGTGCCCCGGTAGGCTAGTTGGTAGCGTGATAGCCTATCAGTGCGGGGGTCGTGGGTTCAATTCCCACCAGAGGCTCTGGTCTGTTTTCGCTACAACGATCCGATAGCCTTTGTTGCTGGTGCTCGGTTAAAGTTTAGGATATAATTGTAATTATATGATTAATATTTATATAGCTAACTGGACATTTTTTTGTACTAAAAACCAGGACTTTTTTGAAAGCTGGCCACTGTTATATATGTTGCTTTACATTTGTGATCAGTTGATCGTAGAACACGTTTTCTTGAGCACTTAACCATTTTAATAAAAATTTTTAAAGTTGTGAAGTATGAAAACTAAGAGAAATATATAATTTTATACTATAGGGGAAGAATTAAAGGAATAAGATATAAATATTTTCATTTATTCAAAAATGAAAACGAAAAAAATAAAGATTTCGAAAGTTTTAGTTAAAAATGTCCAGCTGGCTGTACCTGCAAAACAATTTTTTACTTTTGTTTCAGAAAAAAATATATTATTTAAGACTTTTGACTCTGGATTTTTCCTTGGAACTGAGGAGGCTATTTTTTAAGTAACAGGTAAGAACTTTAAAGGGAGCATTCGGAAGGACCAATTTCTATTTTTTATGTGGCTAAAAGTAACAGCCAAAAATTTATTTTTTCCAGCATAATAAAATAACCTTTACTTAATGATTTTCAGATAATCTTGATAAAAAAAAAATTACCTTCCTAAAAATTTACTTTAATTTGACAGTTTATTCGTATTGCAAATGTAGGACGGTAGAAAAACTAAACTCCTTAAAGTTTAAAAAACATAAAAATTTTCAACACTTGCTCATAAATTGGTCCTTACAAGAGAATGAATTTTAATGATGAGATTATTTAAGTATTTAAATAATTATTTGCCATTAAATATATGTACTTTCAATTGGAAAAAAGATTTTTTTTAATTTCCTGTCTGTGTTTTATTTTAAATAAAAGTTCTACCGCGCTAAAAAGGACAACCTTGAGTGAAAAAAGGGATCAGTTGGAAATTGGGGCCTGTCCCGTGATATGTGAAAACAAGACCGGTTCTGAAAATTCATATCACGAGATAGGTGAAAAGGGAACCGGTTCCTAAAATACCTATCTCGTGAACAGTTTAAAATTCTATATCACGTGATGGGTCTGAAAGTACCTATCACATGATCGGTATAAAAGGTATGTGTCATGTATTGTGTCTGAAAGTACTAGTCGTCGTGTTAGGTGAAAACCGGTTTAAAAGCCTCTATCACGCGATGAGTCTGAAAGTACGCGTCATGTGATATGTTTCTTGGAATTAGTTGTTAGACCAGTCCTGTGACATGTCACAGAGGGCGATTGACCCCCTCATAAGCACAAGCCCATGTTAAAGTGACCGGTCTTTTAATATAAAAAGCCGGTCCCGTGACTGGTCCCTATCGCAATGAATCGGTCACGAGACGTGTCCTGAGATTGTCCCTTTTCCCGCAGGGAACCTATATATAAGCAAGTATACCAAACAAAAATCCTACACCTAATCAGTTCACTTTTCTTGTTAGGGAAATTTGTATCGATATTTTTAAAACTTTGCAGACCTAAATGGATTGTCCCCAACCTTTTTGCTGGTTCGTTTTTTCGGTACTATTTCGGTTTTTCGAATTTGCTGTTGTAAAAATTTTAATAATTTTAGGTACTTTTTATAATTTTATTCCTTTCTAAAGTTCAATGGACACGTCCTTTTTTTATTTTATGATATTTGTCCTATTTTGAATTTTAACGAGTTTTTGGCGAAAACATTTTTTAGTACAATACTTTTTGGAACAAGTTCAAAATCCTATGCTAAAACATTGCCATATTGTTTAACCAACTTCCTTATTTAATTAAATATATTATTTTAATGCAGTTTAAGTATAGAATTTTCAACATTTCTGATCTTAAAAGAGTTATTATTAAATTTCATTTTTCTATCACATTTCCAGATTTCATAAAAATCGTAGAGTTTACGTTGGGGTACTTTCCTTATTATGCCAGTTATTTTTTGGTGAATTTTTAATGTGCGAATAGAGTAGTAGTTAAGCTTTCCGAATATGTATACATATTTAAAGGGTATATTAAAACTGTTGGTACATATTTTTATTAATATCTGATTTTCTTATAATTTTTCTTCCAATTTTTTCTATGTTGACATCTTTTTTTAGTATAATACGTATTTTGCGAAGCAAAAATGTTCTTTTTTTTTAGTTAAATGAAGGTTTACTTATTTAAATCATCTCAAAATAAATTATAAACATTGTTAAAATTATGTGTTTTAATGACTTCAATCTCTTCAAAGCAACTGCTAATTGGGAATCTGGCAACACTGTCAATTAGTACAGAAATCTTTTGAGAACCACATATTAGGTGTGTTCGACGTACGTTACCGCGGGTGCCTGCTGGAACCCAATATTACCAGAAAGCGTTTCTTGTAACAAAAATTGGGTAAATGAGAGCGTTCATAAGAGAGTAATTGTGTTTCTCTTTTTACCAGAACTTACCCGTACTTTTTGTATGGGTAAAATGGTAAAATTGTCAAATCATCAGCTGCTGCTAATAAATTAACCGTTTTGCATTTTTGAAAAAAAAATGGGAGAAGAAAAGCATGGATATTGACAAGGTTGGGTAGCGCCAACCGAAAATACTAAGTATTCTATCCTGCTGGCTCAGTGGAATTTCTCAATTATTATTCTCTATAACTTACTAATAAAAATTTTCATGTTTCTTTACAATAAAAATAATTAAAAAGAATATGATATGATCTTAAAATTCTATTATACTATTCACTTACAAAATAACAGATCAACAATTCATAAAATTCTATTACTTTACACACAAGGATGTAATTCAAAATATTGTCTATTCATTAACTATCAACATAGATTAAGTTGTAGATTTAATATGGATTAGGACAAACATTTGATATTAAATGCTTCATATAAGCTGTGTTATTTGATACTTTAAGAATTAAAGTTCATAACAAAAACTGTAAAATATAGAGGATAAATATAAATTGTTAAATTTCGTTGATGTTAGTCTAATTGTGTTGTTGTTTACAAGTTTGTTTATTTGTTTCCTTACACTCAATATAAAATAGACAATCATCAATAAGCAATGACCGCAAAGGGAGAAGAAGAGCATGGATATTGACAAGGTTGGGTAGCGCCAACCGAAAATATTAAGTATTCTATCCTGCTGGCTCAGTGGAATTTCTCAATTTTTACTCTCTATAACTAACTAATAAAAATTTTCATGTTTCTTTACAATAAAAATAATTAAAAAGAATATGATATGATCTTAAAATCCTACTAAACTATTCACTTAAAAAAATTAAAGTTAATAAACAACTTTTTCTTCTTAATAATGAAAAATACATTTGAAAATGTAAATTTATATTTGCCATTTCAAATATATTTATTAATTAAGCTGTTTTTTAATATGAATAAATTTGACGTTTATTTTTGGGTATGAAATGTGGTTTTGCGCGTTCGCAGTATTTTGGGCATTTTTATGGTTTTATGGGAGAATTTTTTGTTTACTCTCATTTTACCAGACTTTACCCAAAATTACCTCGTACAGACCTATTATTGGCAAAGTCTAAAATGTACGATTAGATTAGTTAGTACTGATGTCTATTGATAGAGATAAAATTCTTATTGTACGGATAAACAATTCAGTAGCAGTTGGAAAAATTAAGGTTTATATAAATTTATAGTCTGTTAAAACCACGATTTGTTGTGGAAAATGTCACACTGCCTCTAGCGCTAATCGCCACAATTTTTTGTTCCATCTTCCCTTACATTTATTGAAAATAAGTAATATTTTTTACAGTAACATTTTATTATGATCTCGAACCTGCACAGATAAAACAGATTCGTGTTGACAACCGAATTTGTAGCCAATCGAATGGTTCCGTTGTGGTAACCGAATTTTTCGGTTGTGACAACTGAAAACCAATTGAGATATAATTTGACTGTGACAAAAGTATTTTGGTTACCTCAATAACAATTCGGTAGTCACAAGCAAAAAATTCGGTTACTGTAACTGAACCATTCGATTGGCAACGAATACGGTTGTCAGCACGAGTTTGTTTTCTGTGTGTGACAAATCTTAAAGGAAAATATTTTTTAATGTCAAGTTAGTTGACAAAACCGCTAGAATTGAAGTGTCAACAGATTTGGTGGTCACAGGCAACTGATACTATTTTCAGGGTTGGAAAATGCGAAATTGTCCATCACATTTCCTAATGCCTATATAAGATTTGCTTTGAGTTGCCTCAAAAAGTTATTTGATTCTTAAAGATATTTTTCATTTATATTTACGAAATTAGGAAGTTTTAGGAAAAACTAATGGAAAAATTACATATATAAAATTTTGCCGGTTACTCGACCTATTTTAACCGATTATTCTGAATGAATAATTATTTAGGCTATTCATTATTTGTTTCGACATTAACTGAATTGAGAAATCGTTAATCGATTAACCGCGTTCGAAACGCCATATCTCATTTTGGGATCCTTGGAACCATAATATTCAGATTCGTATACTTTTTTAAGAACTAATCTCGAAAAAAGGCTAACACCACAAGATTTAGTGTATTCGAATTCAGGGTTCTCTTCGGTTGCCTCACTGTTTGACTTTTCAGCTGGTACAATGTTATTACTGGCTAAGAAATTTAAATTTAATGTCAGTGATCGGTAAAATCTTGCCTTAAAATTTTAATTTTTGATTTAAACAATTGTAATAAAACCATAAATTAGCACCATACAATTCCTGACTACAGAGTGGTATTGGGTATAAATGTCCTCTACCAACTTTATGTCACCAACTAATGTTTACGTTTTAAATTTGTTAACAAATGCTTTCCAGCTACGTTGGCAACTTATGTTTTTTTTTCGATTTACAAATTTTTCTTTCTTTCTTTTGTTTGTTAGTTTTCAACCATGCAATTAATTTGTTTGCTGAATGGAATAGAAAGGAAAAATACAAACGTAATTCTGGGAATGAACACTTAGTGATGGAAAAATTTTATAATCTGAAGGAATAAATGGAAAAAAATTCAAATGTGGTGAGATAGAAATACAGGTGTAAAAAAGTAGAAAAAAATACACACACACACATGCAAAAAAGATTTAAAACTATTTTGGGTGACTTCTATTTTAGCGGAAACTTAGTAAACAGCAGGAAAATAGAAAGTAGTGTTAACGGATATAGAAATATGAATGAAATGGTTTGTGGCTGATTGCGTTGTTTAGGTGGAAGATGTTGAATATTTAAAATTTTTTATTCAAAAGAGGAATTAGTGGAAGTTTCGTTGTCGAGGGTGGGGTGGGGGGGGGGGGAGGGGAGAAGGTGTCGGGTTGATGGTATTTTGCGCTACTTTTAACTGTACTTACAGATTCTGTGAGTTTATGTAATGTAGCATTAATACGTTCCGGATTACGCGGTGGTGGTTCTGGTGGCTCTGATGCAGCCATCGTTGGACCAGTATTTGTAATATTTATTTGCATAATACAGGTGTTAGAATTTGTTATTTTAGTTCTTGTTTTTTTTTTTTAATAACTTCTATGAATTTCAACGTTTTTTTTCTAAACTCTAAGAGTTGCAAAATATTTGTTAAAAGGTTGTTTTGTGTTAAGAGGATTTAAGCGTTAATACTCATGTTCTTGTGACGGTTGTTTATTTGGCCTATTAGTATGAGTAGACTTTATGTTGGACATATTTCCCTAAAAATTTATAGTTGGTTTTGTAAAAAGTGGTAAAATGGTGTTTTTGTTTTGTGCTAAAAAAAAAAATTTATAAAATTTCTTACTGTTTATGGAATTTATGCATTTTGTTAATTTTTTTTTTAATTCACAACGTTGAAATATTAAGAATCTGTAAAAGAAAGAAGAAAACGAATAAATTTAAAATATATAATTGGGTTAAAATAGCATATAATAGAGTTGTGTTAGTTTTATCCACAAGAATATTAAAAAAAAATAATATTTAGTTCTTCCAATGTGAAAATCGACAAATACATATATATGAACATACATGGGACTGTACATGATCTTATATGGGCATATATGACCATACATGATCTCGTATATGATCATATATGTATATTCGGATCTGAAATATCCGTATATGATCATGTATGACCATTTATCCGTATATGATCATATATGACCATATATCAACCATATATATATAACCGTATATGATCATATATGTCTATATACCCTCAAATTTGAGATCCGCAGATACATGGTCATATAAATACATGAGATATATGATCATGTATTCCCATGCATGATCATATACAAATATATGTATGCTAATGTATGGTCATGTATATATTTAGATTTTTACAGATACTATTAAACTTATTCCTGTTTTTTAATACTATTACGTATATATTTTGCAGTAGAAAATATGCCATGAGTGTTTGAGCTTCATCATCATTATATCCCACATTTTAAGAGACCGATACTTTGTTACCGGTATTTTTACATATCGGAATGTAATAAGGAGAAAATTAAATGCATTGTCTATTGGATGTTTCAATTTTAAATTTCGGATTTCTAGCTTGAAGTGTTTCCATACCCAGCAAAAAATTGTGGAACCTGTTGATATAGCTATCTGTTATAGAACAGGTTCTCTGGTAACGAGGCCCGTTCAATTAATGGTTCTTCTGAATCGGTGGCACTAAACATGTTGTAGTACGCGTTGTAGAACTAGTTCTTCAGAATTAGAACACATCGAGTTTAGAAACATAGCTCCAAAAACACGAAGTTAGGGGTAAAATAGATGCCCATATTTTTCCAAGTTCTTGTTAAGCTTTACGGAATCTATTCCTTTTTTAAAATTCCCATATAAAATTCACCAATGGAACAACATATTCCAGAACAGGTTCCAAAGAACGGGTATATGTTCTACTTTTGCGTTAAAGAACCAGTTGCTTTTGGGACAAACTCAAACAAAAATCATTGATGATAGAACCTAAAGTAGAACAGGTTGCATGCGAGTACAAGTTGTTCTACAACCGGTTCTTTGCAGCCGATATTTTTGCTGGGTAGTTTTTATGCTGTAAATGGAAATTCCTAAAATGATCTTCTACACGCAAAGAAAAAACATGGTTGCAATATGATCACTGCTACTATATTGTGCTTACTGCAATCGGGCATGGTTGTCATAACCAAGTTATTGGTTTTCTAATCATCAACATGGTCGCTACCATCATTATTTAGTAAATATTTTACTATTTTATGATTGGCACCTTCTATTTTATATTATGATTGGCTGTAACCATACTGTGGTTACAAAAATTCAGACTGTGAAAAAAATATCCAACGATAAAATGCTGCCATCAATGTTTGATTAATTATACATCAAATAAAACATGACTTTAACATTTACAGACATAATATTGTTTTGTTTTCATAAAAACCAAAATTTGATCAGTTAAGTCAGTTTGTTTTTACTACAAAATATCTTAAAAAACAATCATAAATTGTTTACAAAATCTGCACAAATCTGGAAAATATCTTTCAGATGTCATTAAAATATTTCATCAATTGACCCATTGAAATCCAGTTAATTATATCAGTCATTCCGTTTGTAATATGTCGAAATATAGGTTTAAGACCCCATAAAGTATATATATTCGTGATCCTTATGCAATTTTAAGTCGATTTAGCGATGTCCGTATGTCTGTCTGTCTGTCTGTCTGTCTGTCTGTTGAAATCACGACGCGAAGACGCAAGCGGGGGTGCATATTTTTACCCAGATTATTGAACATCCTCCCGAGCAGTTTGGTATTTAAAATGAGCAAAATCGGTCAAGCGGTTCAAAAGTTATGAGTGAAAATGTGAAGGTACCTCTAAATTTTCCATACAAATTTGTACAATTTTTCTGTATCTATTTTTTTTTTCTGTTAAGTAAGTAAAAATGTTATTAAGTCTTCTTATTGTTCGATTACATTTATTGTCTTACATACTATGATAACTAAGTTAACGTAAAAATGAACAATGTTAAAGTAGCTAACAGAGCAGACCTCTGTAAATAACATTGCTAAAACTAAATAACAAAAGTTCGTTACATAAATTGACAAAACATATTCATATTACAGTTCATGCAAAATTTAGTATATACGTATATCATCTTCATCCCCGTTGGTGGAGGGTATTCAAAGATTCGGCACAGCCGAATTTAGCCCTTTTTTACTTGTTTTTTTTAAAGAGGTTTTTCGAAAATTCCTTATGCATATAATATTATGTACACTAATCAATTCATTGTCAAAAAGTTTCTCTTCAAAGATATTTATAAATTTATTTGATAATAACATTTTAAGATTTTATGGACTTTTCTTAAACTAAAATTCTCAGATTCTAAAGGAAATATTCTTAAATTTAAAGAGCTTTTTCATAGTTTCTAAGTATCATATAATGATAATCCAGGAATCATAATATAGTTATGAAGAACTATAATATGATAACATTTTGAGCATAGTATGATTATGTGCAATCTTATTATAATAAATTCAATATAATATGTTTATTCAGGACCATAATATGGTAATTTTTGAATCAAAATATAACTGTAGGGACCATTGTATGGTAAAAATATGGTTATTTTATTATCATAATATGATAACCATATTATAGTACGACCATGGTTGGCACAACCATAAACACAAAAATATATGATGCTCTTCGAATATGATTACGCCAACCATGTTTTTTCTTTGCTGGTATTTTTAGGTTTCTAGACAAAAAAAATTCAAATAATGCCTTGTCAGTGAACAATTTTTTTATTTTTTATTTTAGCTGTCTAGTCAAAGCGGTTGGTGCACAGAGAAAGATTCATTGTGATCACCGAATTGTTGGCCTGCCGCTTGGTTCGGTTGTGGTCATCGATATTTTGTTTTGTGACGACAGAAGTTCGGTTAATACAACAAAATTTTTTAATACATTTAGTTGCGACAACCAAATAATTCAGATGCTGCAACCAAACCATTCGGTTAGGAATAAATTCGCTTGTCACAATGAATCTATTTTCTCTGTGTACTTTTTCCCTTTGGTACTCTTTCCCTTTGAACGCCTTTCTTGACAACTTCCTGACGAAAATATCAAAAGGATCTTTATAAGTGAAGGAAAATATATTCTAAATTTGTAAATTCTAGCCCAAAAGGTTTGGATAGCACGTTAAGGCAGAGACTTTCCCCCCTTTTACCATATATATCACTAAAATCAAAGTTCCCTCCATTGCATTTCTCTCCCTATATTTAGTGTTTGAATTCCACTTGTTTCCCGTTCCATTCCATTTCGTCCGGCTTATTTGGTGTTTCAATTCCAATCGCTTTTGGTCGATTCTATTTCGCCCCTGATATATAGTTCCAATATTATTTGATTCCCGTTCCATTTCCTTGTGCAGCGTTTCAATTCCACTCGTTCCCCGTCCCATACCATTTCGTTCCTCTTGTCTAATGTTTCAATTTAACTCGATCTATTTCATTTATTTAATGCCTAAATTCGTATCTTCCATGTGCCATTCCATTACCTCCTCATGTCTGGAGCAATATCACTAAAATCCAATCTACTCCATTTAGCTTTCTATGTTCCCACTTGTTCTCCGTTACATTCGATTTCGTTCTGCTTGTTTGATATTTCTATTTCAATCATTTTCGTTTCATTCCATTTCGTTCCCTTGTCTAGAATATCAATTTCACACATTTTCCATTCTATTCTATTGCGTTCCCCTTCTCTAGTGGAATTCACTTATTTCTTTTTGCATTTCATTTTGGTCCCCTTGTCTAGTGTTTAAATTCCACTTGTTTCTCATTCCATTTCAGTTCGTTCGCCAATTTTATTATTTTTCCTCTCATCTTTTTAAATTCAGGTTTCTAGTCAAAAAGGTTTGGGGGCAGGTTCTTTTCCAATCTTTAATCTCTTAAATAAACGATACACATGACAATTCGAAAAAGTTTCCTATCAGTAGATAAGGCAACATATGTATATTTTGAATTTCAGGTTTTTACCAAAACCTATTTCCCCCCCCCCCCCCCCTGTGTAACAACTTTAAAACCCCTTTTATTGCACGTTCCCGCCGAAAATTCCAAGAAGGGTCTTATCGTAAATTGTCCTTTACTCCATTTTCAGCCAATGTAGTTTATGCAGGCCGTTACGAAGAGACTTTCCCATTTTTAATCCCTTTTTGGCACGTTTCTGGCTAAAGTTTCAAAAAGTACTTCATCAGTGAACTACTTAGCTCATACTTTATGGACCAGATATTTTAAATTTCAGGTTTCTAACAGAATCGGTTTGTACAGGCGGTTTTTATTATATTTCTGTTGAAAATTACAAAATGTACCTTATAAGTGAGTTAAGTCATATTCATATTTGATATATCAGGTTTTTAGCCAAAGGGGTATGTGCAAGTGGCCCTCTTAATTTCCAAAAAAAACACGTCTTATCGGATGTTTACGCCGAAGGAGAAATGGGGAATGTTGTGTCCGTTGAATACAGAGATATCGATGATCATCGATTGATATCTCGTAGCTGACAATCAAAATCATTACCATTATTCTATATAAAACTACTTATATTAAAAAAAATATTCTACAAATATAGAACACTTTAACTGTGGTTTATCAAGTCATTAGAAAGTTTAAAAAAAAATCTGTATTTGATTTGATTTTATTGTTTGTTTTTTGTTTTTTTTAGCTACACAGTATATAAATTTAATAATTCACCGTAAACGTTGCTTGATTTTTTTTTCCCATATAATAAAATGCTATTGCCATTTTTGACATTTCGTTATGTTTGCTTTTTAGTAGAAGTTAAAGTGCTTTCTATATGGTAATAAATGCACAAATAAATGACCCAAATCTTATATAAAATGCATGTCAATTGAGCTGTATACATACTTATGTACAAGAGTATACTAATGGAGTGTAGAAGATTAAAGTTGTAAAAATAATAAGAAAAATAAACGACCAAAATAACGTATTTTTACTGAAAAAGGAAATACTAAAAAAAGAAAATGATTTTAGAGTAAGAAAATATATTAAATAAATAAATTGGTAATTTATTTGTTGTTGTATTTATTCTGTCATATTTTTAAGTTTTTTTTCAATAGTAAAATAATATACTGCAATAAAAATTTTAGCCCCTAAGGCGTATGAGTGTTGGGGAATGTTTTGTTAAAATAGTAATCATACGTACTGTGGTTTCAAAAAATATTCTATATTAAGTGGTGTTTCTTATTATTTTACCCTGCCGATTAACCGGTTAGAGCATTATTCGAAAAATGGATAAAATTGATTAATCGGTTATTTGGGTCGAAAAGTCGGCAAAATTGGCGATTACTCGATTAATGGCCTAATGCAAAAAAAAATGTATATCTTTATATCTTTCATCACTAGGAACACAGTGCTATTTTTTTTTAAATATTAAGTTAAGTCTATTAAGCATTCTCAGAAATTTTAAAGAAGTTTGACAGAACTGGTCAGTGATTGGTGTTTAATAATATGCGAAATGAAATAATAAATATCTGTAGATTTTTGACAAAAGCACTTAAGTCCACTTAAAAAAATTTTCCAAATTTAGTTTTTTATAAAATTCTTAAATACGCACATTCCTCTCAAGTCCGTACCTAGTATATTATAACGATTTATTTTTTGTGTTATATTTAAGTTATTGTGCTCTTTCAAAAGTTTTTGATAAATCAACTTATTTTTTAGTTTTTAAAAGTTTTTGTATGTAGTTTTTAAGGAAACAATTAAAAAAAAATAATATTTTCCAATTAAATGCAATTTTATAACATAAGTAACGTCATGGTTCTTGTAAGAATTGGAGCAAAATATACATTTTTGGGGGTTTTTTGTTTAATCTCTGCCTATTTTGGAGGCTTAAGTTTTTAAAATATGTTCTAAGGGTGAAAAAGCTTCAAAATATGGGAATTTTTGAGAGTAAATTATTTTTCAGAACCTAGATCAATAACACTGTACAACAATTTCAAACTTTTTCCAAAATAACGGAGTTCCGATGATTAATTCTTATTAAGGAGACCAAAAAAAAAAAATACACTTGTGTCGGCGTTTTGATAGATCACATCGAAATTTAATCTTAGAGGCGGTTAAGGTTTACAAACTTTGGCCTGTTCTTGCAGAATATCGGTATATAAAGCTACACTCAGAAAAAAAGTTTGTAGAAAAATTTGTAAACGGTTTTCAATCCCATTTAACTATTTTTGTACTCATTTTTGTAAAAAAATTATTATTTAGCAAATCTTTTTGCTATTTACATTTTACAAATTACAGAGTTTTTACAAAATATTTACAAAATTTTTTTTGCTAATTTCAGAAATCATTTTACAAATTTTTGAAAACCGATTTGCTAAAATTAGCAAAAAAAAATAATAATTTTAAAAAAGTCGATATTAAAGGAAAGTAAAAAAATATTGACTAAAATATTTTTCGAAACAGAAATTACCAAATAAAAACCAAATCATTAATTCCTTTTTGTTTTAACAATATTTAAGGTTTTTAAGCCTTTGATTTTGTTTTTAATTTCGTACAAAATATTTAAAAAAAAAATAAATAAAATAAAAAAAACTGATGCTCGAAAAAAAATAAATTTAAAATTTTGTACTAATATTAATAATATTTAGTGATTTTTTTTGCTGATTTTAGCAAACATATTTTAAGTTCCACATTACAAAAAGTATACTAAAATTTAGTAGCGACTACTAATTTCATTGTACTACACGTCAGCAAATTAGTAAAATTAGCAAAATTTTCCGTAATAACAGCAAAATTTTCAGTTGTCATTACAGACTTTTTTTGGTGAGTATATATTTTCTTTACATCTGAGGTGTATGGTATGTTCATCAACTTAGGTATCGCAAATATTTTTGTAGAACATATTAACCCTCCACCTCAAAATGGCATTTTTCGGTTTTATTCTAACAAATTGTAAAAAACACCTCAAAAAAGGGGAAGGGTGCGGATTAAATGTTCTACAAAAATGTTGGCCATAAAATTCTACTATATATGTCAGAACACACCAAAACCAAAAACTTAACACAAACACTAAAAACCAATCGAATTCAAGATTGCTCATCAGATTTCTAGTCAAATTTTGTGATGACCTACTTATTGTAAGTCAGATTGTCAGATTTTGGGATCACCTACATAATATGTAGGTCATCCCAAAATCTTTTTAGAAATCTGAAGAGCAATCTTGAATTTGATTGGTTTATGGTGTTTGTGTTAAGTTGTGGGTTTTGGTGTGTTCTGACAGATATAGTAGAATTTTAGAACAAAAATTTAACATTGCTTATTCTATTTCCTAAAGCCTACACTGCATTTGCTATGAGTTGATTTCAAAAGAATTTGATTATATTTTAGTTAGTGGGTTTTTTTATAAGCTTTTCTTGTTATATTCTAAGCCAAAGTTATATATTAGAAAGATTTTAGGAATAATAACAGAAAAAACTATATAATAAAATTTACCGGTAAATCGACCTATTTCAACCCATTATTCGGGTCGAATAATTATTTGAGTTTTAAATTATTTGTTTCGAGATTAACCGAAATAGAGGCGTTTAATCGAGGAATTGGTTAATCGATTAACCGAATTTCAAACACTAATATTAAGTGAAAAAGTATCTTGTTCGATGTACTCTTTCATGTATGACACTATAGTAGACAATTCCCCCCCCCCCACTTTATCGTCTTTGGTTTATTTGGGTCCTAAATGGTCTTTGGTAAAACAAGAGCTGCCAGCTAGTTTTGATAAAAAATACGATAACAAAAAATTGTCAAGTCAATAAAGTATTTAAAGAACCGGCCTTCTCAAGAAACCGGTTTTCGATTTATTCGAAAAAATTGGTTTTTTAAATAAACGGTTCCTTGCTTTACATTAAAACGGCATCGAAAAAATATTTGAACGACTGTAAAAATTCAAATAACGATATGAAAAAGAAATATTGAGAGTTTTGTAATATTTTGAAGAATTTCCTACCAGTTGATCGAATTCATATAAATTCTATACATTGAAACGTCGAATTTTTATCACATGCGTGTGGTAAATGTTTTAGGAACTCTATAAGATCCAACGGTTTTAATTTGTTTCTAGTTAGAAAAATTATCGGTTAGCTATTTGTTGAAAATTTAGCAATTTTTAATCATGCGTAATTTTAATTAGAAGCCAGTCATATTTTTATAAATGTAATTTAATAAAAATTGGTTTTATTTTTATAAAAAAAACTCTAAAATAATTCTTTTTTTAAAAACTTTTTAAGAAAATTCATAATTCAATAAGAAATGTGTATTCTTTCATCCTATAACAGACGCCCTTTGGGATTGATAATTTGACAGTAAATCCTAAAATGTTTGCATTATTTAGTAGTAAATTTTACTAAAATGCGCAAACCGACAAAATTATATTTTTTGCCAGATGCCGCCAAGTTGGTGTCTTAAGTAATTTTATAGAGCACTTTAATTTTTTCAAATTTAAAATTTAAAAAGTTTTTTAATGAAATAAATGAAATAAATTTTAAAAATATTTTATGTTTAACAACTTTAACAGGCTTAGCTAACAACAAAGCAAAAAAAACCGGTACTGGTCGGTTTTTTTTAAATGAAAAAAACCGGTTTTTGCTTGTGAATATAAGTCAACTTAGAAAAATCTCGTTACAAAAATATACATATAGTCCCTGATACCAGCTATTGAGCTAAAAAAAAAGTATAGTTATTTATCTCAAACTCACTGTATTTATTGTCCTCTATATTACGAATAATACATGAAACAATTTTTAGTGATAAATTATCAAATTTAGCAAATTTTTTTAAAATTTTCACAAATAAATTAGGGATCATCACAAATCGTTAATTTAAGGGACACCTTTATAGATGCAATTACTTAAAGTCACTTTTCGAAAAATTTCTTTAAAAGAAGTACTTACAATGGTTGTATAAAGTTTAAATAATGAATAAAAAACTATATATTAAAAAAGTTACCTATGTATAGCAGCAAAATATTAATTTTGACATTTACCCAATTAGGGTAACATTTATTGTTTATTTATTATGCAATTTAAAAAAAAAGATATTTGGACAAATAAAATTATAGAAAATGATTTTGAAGACGTTTTAAATGTATTGTTAATTAGATAAATGTTCATTGCATATAATATTTTCTGAAATATCGACGAAACTTGTAAAGTTTTACACTCAAAATATTTTTTGGTTAAAAATAATCTAAAATACATATTAAAGTAATCGAAAATAAATTAAACTATTGATTTTTCATTTCATTCAACCCATTTTGCTGTTTATTTTCAATCATTGCTTAATAAACGACAAAAGTAGTAAAAGCAATAAAAAGTCGTTTAAAATAACCATCAATTTTTAACTGACAAAACGTAGAAAAAAAAACGATTTTTGTGGTTTGTTTTTCGATGTGTGTATCTATATTTGAATTATTTCTTGTAATTCTTATTGAAATAATTTTGTATATAAACAAACTATTTTAGTTAAAAAAAACAAAAAGGAATTATATGAATTTTTATTTTTAGAAACAGAAAACATAAAATTTTACATTTAACTGAAATTATCAACTTCTACTGAATGTCTGTGAACTTGTATAGTTTGTTTTTTGATTCAAATAGTATATAATAAATATATTTCTGTGAATTCTTTATTTAAAAAAAAACTCTACGTATTACTTTTTAAATAAGCTACAGTCGTTAAAGGAAAATATTATTTAAATGATAATTGCTGAGTGTTTTAAGAAAATTTTTTTATGGAAACATAGATGTATGCATAGTGAAAATTTATTAATAAATGCTTGTTTGGCATATGTGAAAATAAAATTTCTTATCATTAATTCTATGACGTATGGGCTTTTTGACAGCATTGTCCTAAAAATGTAAAACTTTAACACACTGCCTGAACCGACTTGGACAAAAGATTGAATTTTAAAATGTGTTCCTTGAACTGCTCATTTAAAAGGTATTTTTTAGAATTTTTTCCAAGCACGTGGTAAACAGGGGGGTTTCGGCAACCTGCCGAAACGGCAGGTTGGTAAAAATTGTGACTCAAGAGGTTCAAGGTCTCTCCCTTAAAAGGCTCCCCAAACTCGTTTGATTACACTCTAATTAATTTATGTTGAAATTTACCCAACTTATAGTAGGAAACTGTACTCCTACTATAAGTTGGGTAAATTTACTCTGTGTGTGAAAAAAAGTACACACATAATGCGTAAATTCATGAACACAAAATAGGTAAAATTACATTAAAAATGCCAAAAATTTAAATCAAATTTTAAAATTGAAGAGTAAATTTACCAAATTTGTGCGTAAAGAAACACGATTTTCCTGTAAATGTACACATATAATTCGTAAAAATCCTAAAAAAATGCCCATTTTTTCTACTACGATGTTTGTTTTGTAATAAAAACAATAAATTTATTGGTTAGTAATTCACAATGAAAACAATAAATTTATTGTTTAGAAACTCACAAAAAGAATAAAAACAATAATTTTTTTGATTAGTAATTCCAAAAACTAATAAAGTTTTCTTTTTAAATTTTGAAAATGTCTTAGATTTTTTTTTTTTTTAATTTTAATATCTCATAATTTTTTACCATTATAAGTTAGTATATTTACAAAATTTGGGCGTAAAATTTTTATTCAACAAAATAATACTAATTTTAGGCATAATGTGTCTAAAAATACTTCGTGTGTGTATTATTGTATATGAAAGTGTGCGCAAAAAAGTTTTACGCATTTGGTGTTTATATTTACAGAATTATCGTAATATTACATAAAACTTTACCCATTTTATAATAGTAAATTTACAAGCATTTTTTAGAGTGTAGATATATAAATTGTATAATATATTTCCTGGGTTATGAGCTTATTACAGTTACTTTCGGAATATTTCAATTAAAACGTGAAAAAAATAGATTAAATGAGGGAAAAATGTCCCCTTAATCTTCTTTAGCGCATAGATAACTTTTTCGGAGAAAAGCAAAAAGGAAAAAAGTCTCCTGCTTAACGTCCTGCCTAAAACCCCTCAGCTAGAAAACTGAAATTTTAAATATTTCTTTCACGTGCTAAGTCATTAAATTAATAGTTTTTTAAATATTCAATAAAAAATATGGGAAATAGTAAATAGGGGAATGGTCTCTCTACTAAAATCCTGCCCAATCCGCTTTAGCTAGAAATCTGGAATTTAAGATATGTGGAGGGAAAGAAAAAAGTCTCCGCCTTAAGGTCCTATCTAAACAGAAAATGAGAGATTTTAAACTGGAGAAAGAGCTGTATTTGACACTTTCGCCACGTTCCTTTGTGAAACAGTCCTCTTTTAACCTTCTCACGCCATTTAACGGCCTGTGTAAACACTCAGAAAAAAAATTAGTAGAAAAATTTGTAAACGGTTTTCAATCCCTCTTTACTATATTTGTACTGATTTTTAGTAAAAAAATTATTAATTAGCAAATCTTTTAACTATTTACATTTTACAAATTACAGATTTTTTACACAATATTTACAAACTTTTGTTGCTTATTTTAGAAATCATTTTACAAATTTTTGAAAACCGATTTGCTAAAATTAGCAAAAAAAAAATACTAATTTTAAAAAAGTGGATATTGAAGGAAATGTTATTTCAAATCAAAACTTACACCTACAAACTTAAATTACCTAAAAATGTTACACAGATTAAAAAAGGGAATATTCCGACCCAAGTCTGAAAATAGGACATCCACTTAAAATAGCACCAAAAAGTTTTTTTAGTTCTAAACAATAAAAATTTAAATGTAAAAAAATATTGACTCAAATATTTTTGCTGATTTTAGCAAACCGGTTTTAAATCCGCTTTACAAAAAGTTTACTAAAATTTAGTAGCGTATACTAATTTTTCTACAAATTTCATTGTACTTCACGTCAGCAGACATGTGTAGCTAAGATTAGCAAAAAATACCGCTGGACTCAAACTAGCAAAATTTTCCGTAATAACAGCAAAATTGTCAGTTGTCATTAGAGACTTTTTTTGGTGAGTGAACCGCTTTTTCTAAAAATTTGAAATTTGCAATGTTTTCTTTGGAATATAAAAATAAGCCCTTAGTAAAGATTCAATTTTTGTATTTTCCATTAAGGACGTCTAAATGGGGTTAAAAAGGGATAAAGTGCCCACTTAATTACCCAGCCAATTGCTGAAGTTAGGAACTTAAAACTTAGCATTCATATTCTTAAATTTTGTACGGGAATGAGTAGGTAGATAAACAGTCTGCCCCTTAAAGTCCTGCCCAAAAAACTTCTGATAGAAATCTAAAATCTTAGCTTTTTCCATGTTATATAGGCTGTAGTAATTTTTGGAACTGCCAAACAGAAAATGTCCCCTTAATCACCCAGCCCTATAGCAGGAGCTACGCACAGAAAAAAAAGTGCCAACCGAATTGAAAAGTGTATTTTGGCTGCGACAATCAATAAATTTGGTTAGCATAACCATATTCAAATATAATTGCTAAATATATCTATTGAGACGGAATTTGTGGAAAATTTTCAGGGTAGGAGCAGAAAGTATATAATTCTCTACATGAGTGTCCTGCAAAAAAAAAACATCAACCAGAAATATCACATTTAAAATATGTGATACGCACGCAGAGAAAAAACATGGTTGCAATATGACCACTGCTACTATATTGTGCTTGCTGCAATCGGGTATGGTTGTCACAACCAAGTTATTGGTTTTCTAACCATCAACATGGTCGCTATTATCATTATTTAGTAAACATTTTACTATTTTATGATTGGCACCTTCAATTTTATATCTTGATTGGCTGTAACCATACTGTGGTAACAAAAATTCTGACTATGAAAAAAATATGATAATTATGCAACCATAAAATGCTGGCAACAATCAAGAAATAATTATACAATCAAAGAAAGAAAAGTTGTCAAAGTCTATGATTTTTTCCTTAACAATTTTTCTTCAAAAAGTACTTAATATTAAGTTTTTTTTTGAAAAAACACTTCTAAAGGAAATATTCTAAAATTTAAAGAGGTTTTCATAGATTTTAAGAACTTTTCCTTTCAAAAATTTTCTTAGATTATGGATCATATAATGATAATACAGGAATCATAATATAGTTATGAGGGACCATTATATAATAAAACTTTGAGCATACTATGATTACGTGGGATCATATTATGATAAATTCATTATAAAATGTTTATTTAAGACAATAATATGGTAATTTTTGAATCATAATATAACTGTAGGGACCATATTATGGTAAAAATATGGTTATTTTATTATCATAATATGATAACCATAATATAGTACAATTATGGTTGATACAACCATTAACCCAAAAATACATGATGCTCTTCGAATATGATTGACCCAACTATGTTTTTTCTTTTTTTCTTTTTCTAAAGATATACTTTTAGCAATGCCCATTAATTAATTAATTATTGGCAATTCCCCTTAATTGCCCCTTTAATGACCAGTACAAACACTTTAAGCTAGATATCTGAAGCTTAAAACTGAAACATCTGCACTCACAATATTATGTAGTTTATTAAAAAAGACTTTTGTTCCGTTTAAAAAAAAGGTACATACATGCATTTTTCAAAGAAAATTTATTTTAACTTTTGTTCAAAACGATTTACTGTTATTTACGTATTTTTTTTTTCTGTTTCATTTGTTTGAAATTTAATAAAATTTTACCCACAAAACGGAAATTTATGCTTTATTTGTTTCCGATATAGTTATTATAAGTTTAAATTTTGTTTTCTGTCTGTTCAAAAAAAAAAAAAAGTTCCAAATATGCTTTTTATTTTAATACTTCAATTCGAATCACAAGAACTTGATAAACACATAAGGTCATTCACACCACATGTGCTTTCTAGACTGTGTGAGTCTACATTTTACACATTAAAAAAACAAAGAAAAATACAAAACCCTGGAGAAATTTTAAATAAATAAATAATAATTTATTTTTACGGAATTGGCAGTTAAAATTTCAGCATATTGCTCATTTGCGAGAACACCGGCTTAAGTATTTTTCTCAGCAGTTAGGCTAAATTGAAAACTTTAAATGCAATTATCTCGAAATCGCTTTTTTTGGAGTTATGCCGGTCTTCTCGCAAATAAGCGATATATTTTTAACTCATTAATCCTTTTTTGTTACTGATGTGTCAGTTGTTTAAACACCATTTAAAAATAAATAAATGAAATGTAAGTAGGACCGGGTTTAAAATAAAATACAATTTCTTTTAATTACTATTTTCTGTTATTTCAACTTACAAAATATTTTTAGTGTACTACAAACAAGTTAAAGAGATTTCTTTTCTTAGAGAAAACAATTCAATTTTTTTATTCTTTCTAACGAAATTAGTAAAATTTAAAACAATTATAATATTGGACTATAACCACACAGCGTCTAATATATTATCCTGGTGTATGAATTATCCATTACCCAAAAGTGTAGCACAGTGATGTTTTTCTACCTTAAGTTCAAAATCTAATATTTTCATATGAGGTTGTAGTTGTAACCTTTAAATTTAAAACATTTTAAAAAGAAAATGTAAGCGATACCCTAATACAAATACTGTACAACATTTTCATATGAAAAAAGTTAGATAAGAATTAAAAAAGAAACATAAAAAATATGTATGTCAGTATATCTACATATCAACAGCGTTTTAAAAAAAATATACATTTCTTCAACCATCCATTCAAGCATACCGACATTCATCTATGCATTCATATCGTTTCTTAAGTTGTGAAAAAAAAATAAATACACAATCGGCCATAGTGAGGGTCATGGTTAGGGTATATATCAGTTTATCATTCCGTTGTAACATGTCGAGATTTAAGATCCCATAAAGTATATATATATTCTTGATCGCTATGCGAATTTTAGTCGATTTAGCGATATCCGTCTGTCAGTTACCTAGATTCATATAAATCCTCCCAAGCAGTTTGGCATTGAAAATGAGCAAAATCGGTCCAGCGGTTAAAAAGTTATGAATGAAAATGGCGGATCAATAAGTCCGAGACCTTTTGAACTTTCTTCTTGGTTATATGCCATGCAACACTGCTCCCATCCTGTTAATAGACTACTGTCAAGTTTTAAGAAAATTCTCTCATTTACTTTAAATTTATCAGCTGTTCAAAACATACAACCTCGTGGATTTTATTAAAAATGGAAAAAAGTGAATTTCGAGTGCTCATTAAACATTATTTTTTGCAAAAAAAAAACGTTAATCAAACCAAGGAAAAACTTGATAAATACTATGGGGACTCTGTACCATCGATTTCAAAGGTAAAAAAGTGGTTTACTGACTTTTGTTGTGGCCTTACAAGCACGGAGATGCCGAATGTTCTGGACGCCCAGTTGAGGTCCAAAAAAATTAAAAAAATTCACGATATGGTATTGGCCGATCGGAGATTGAATGTGCGATTGATTGTGGAAGACATAGGCATCTCGCATGGCTCAGTGGTTTCAATTTTGAACGATCACTTGGGTATGAGAAAGCTTTCCGCAAGATGGCTGCCGCGTTTGCTCACAATCGACCACCAACGGAATCGTATGACAGCTTAGTTTCCATGGTAAAAATGTGTTACTCAATTTCTTACGGAAACTTAAACAAAAAAAGTAACCAATAATTAATACCCATATGCGTAACCCATTATTCTTTATTTTTTCGTAAGCTTGCACGTAAGCATAACACCTTACCTTTTGAGACATCGTATATAAAAAAGTTAGAATTATAATATAAAGGGTTAAACGTGAAAACCTTGAAGTTCAGATTACTAGGAAACAGTTTATAAAGGGCTCTCAACTTCAGACTAACTCAATTTGAACCATGGAAAGATATACAATCGAGCAACGCGTTAAAGTTGTTCAGGCTTATTATGAAAATGGGCGTTCAAATTAAAATGCATTTCGTGCACTTTGTGATTTTTTTTGGTCAGCATAAACGACTAAATGTGTCCACAATCGGGAGAATTGTGGGCAAATTTCAGCAACTCGGGACTGTGAAAACATCTGAACATGCTTGCTCAGTTCGTTCTGCGCGACAAATTCAATGGCCGCCAAGATCATGTGATTTGACACCGTTGGACTTCTTTCTTTGGGGGCATTTAAAAGAAAAGGTGTACGTCGATAAGCCAGCAGCAATTCAAGAGTTAAAGGATGAGATAATTCGGCACATTAACGGCCTTAAACTCCAAACATAGCCCCAGTGACTATTTCCTATTTTAAAACCTAATGAAATGGCTCGGTGGGAAGAGATTTAGCTCCAACGATGAAATTATTTATTAAACAAATGCCTATTTTATGGACCTCGAAAAATTCTGCAATCTAAATGGCGGAACTTGCTCAAAATTTAACAGTAGTCTATTAACAGGTGGCACTTGATGGGAACAGTGTTGCCCTTCATATAACTACAAGGGAAGTTCGGAAAATCACGGACTTATTGATCTGCTCTCGTATAATTCCTTTTAAATGTTATTTTATAGAAAATTAATCTTTCGGGGAGATATAGATTATACTATAGCATATTTTGTGCCACAAACTTAGAACCTCAAATTTTCGTTTGGGCATAAAAAAGATAAATATTTAAATTTTTGTAATTTATGTAATTTATGTAATTTATGTAATTTTTCCTTAATATCTGCAAAATGTTTAACCACTTTCTAAAGAAGTATTTTCGTATAGAAAATGTTTCAGATTCTTTCCACACAAACTGTGCGTTTGTTTGAAGTCAATATTTAAAAAAATTCTAAACTTAAGAATTTTTAATCTTTATAAGGTTAATAAAAACGTGAAAAAAACACAGCAATAGGTGGCACAAGCGGAATATTTTACTTTATTCTTGTCTTTTTAGCAATCAGAAACATAAATAATTATTTTACTAATAATTTTTGTGTTTTGGTGTGTTCTTGCCCCATTGTACATTTTTTAAAGTTCTCCATTTTAATGTAAATGTGTCTATGTATTTACAGCAAAATGTGTAAATATTCCTGAGGTTACAATGTAGATTATAACTGTAGGTTGATCAAGCTTGTGTATGGGTGTAAGAATGAATTTTTGTGTATAAATTTATACATTTTAAATGTCGATGTATGTGTGTGTGTGTGTAATAAATATAAAAAGTAGAATATATATAAAAACTGAATATTTTGTGTTAACATATTTTAAGTAGGCTACAATTATGTTATGTTTTTTTTTTTTGTATATATTTTCTATGTAAGGTTCAAGTTGTTTTTTGTATGCGAATATGGTGAATTGAGTTTATCATTAAAATAAGGTTGTTTCACAAAACAAAAAAGAAAAAAGTTTTTACTTTTCGTTTTTCTATTTTTTGTCTTATATATTTTGATATTCTTTTTCAAAAAAAATTATGTTGCATCATCATTTTACTAATTTAAGAGGTATATTATCTTTGTGCACAGCTACGTTTATGTTTAGTTATTTGATTTGATTTTCTTTTCAATTTTTATTAACATTAACACACATAATTTTAATAAGTACATCCTTAATGTGGTTGCAATAATGACATGAATGTTTATCTGATATACAAGAAATATTTAAATTAATGAAAGAAACAATTTTTATAATGCAAAAATAAAGTAAAACGATGTAAAAGATTAATAAAGAGAAAATTGTGTAGATGAAAAAAATTTATTTTTTTATTTTTTGTAGTATCTTCTTCTGTTAAACATTCTTTGCAATTAATTTCGATGCAATTAATAGGAATCTTTAAAAAATTATTTTAGTTTTCTTCGATCTTCTCTATTCATTCAATATTCCTTATCGAGCTAAAGAACCTTTTTTTATAAAAAATTTAATTACAAATATTTATTTATATTTCGTCACCACATTGGGTGACTTCTTCAGGGGAAATTGTCTTTTTTTATAATTAATAAATTAAAATTATAAATAAAATATAAAATTGGTATGCGCTATTAAATTTTAGTAAATTGCTATAAACTGAAAATTAAAAATGATCTGTTAAAATCAGCAACAAATTTTTTGTTAATATTAGTGAAAAATAGAAATAGCAGGAAAGTTAATGACCGCTTCTGAACGTTGATAAAATTTTGTACAAAATTTATAAAAATAAATTAGTTTTAAGTAACAAAAAATGGTAATAAATATTAGTGACCTAAACTTAATGAATTGAAAAATATAGAAAATATTTGATTTATATAAAAAAAAAAATTCACAAATGAACTCAATTATTTTTAAATACACTTGTTACACTTTAAAAAGCTGCTAATTTCTTTCGAAATTCCCTTCACGAAAAAAATCAGAAATTTATTAATTTTTCTTGTCGTGCAACATTTTTTATTTTATTTATTTTTTCAAAAAATATTTTAGACATAAATAAAAAAAATAATAATAATAATTCAAAGGCTATAAAATAGTAAAAACATAAACGAATTTATCATTTTGTTTTAATTTTCAATGCAAATTAAACAAATATTTTTATATGAATTTTTTTTGGATTTAAAGATCAGATTTTAATTCTGGCTGAACATTTTTTTAATCCTATTCTAAGTAGATGTCCTATGTTGGTTGTCAAAAGTATCCCAGCATAACTTTGGTAATGTGTGCGATATTCTCATGCGTTACCTTGTAATGATAGCTCGTTACCTTTTTCATTATTTGCAAGCATAAAGTAATAATTTACTGATTATTGATTACGTAATATATGATTTATAAATGTAAAGTTATAATTTAAATATTTCTTAAAATCTATTTTTAGATACATTACTTTGTGTTTTTTTGTAAGCAAAAGGGTAATGTATGTTTGTTTTGACAACACTAACGAAAAAAAGAAGCGCAACAATTCATTTAAGTTTAAAGCAATCAAAAGTAATATGCGTCGATAGCTCAGTGGGTAGAGTTCTTGGCTGGCAACCAGATTTCCCTGGTTCGATTCCCATCTTGACCACATTATTTTCAATTACAAATAATTTAAGATAAAATATTTGTAATAATTTTTTTTTAATAAAAATTCCTCTTTTTTTAAAAATCTATTTTTAGACACATTACTTTTTCCATTCTCGTAACTATATAAGTAACCCCCTAGATTATCACCTCTAAAGTAATGGGCACATACATTACTTTGAGGCTC
This sequence comes from Eustalomyia histrio, assembly GCA_949748255.1. NCBI lineage: Eukaryota > Metazoa > Arthropoda > Insecta > Diptera > Anthomyiidae > Eustalomyia > Eustalomyia histrio. The sequence goes on from OX456527.1 coordinate 37,685,088, forward strand.
ATCGCCTGTAAAATTAATCAATGAAGAAAGGTGAAAAGTAATCCATCGGCCCCTATGGCTATACATTACTTTACCCATTATTTGGTAATATTTGGTTTTGCTGGGATCTTCACTTCCGATCCC